>JANSVA010000217.1:30151698-30193027 GCA_025504915.1 Erythroxylum reticulatum | reverse complement strand
AGCAAAAGATAGTTAAGAGAGAAAAAGCTCAACAAAGAGATTTTGCTAGAGGAGGTCATTCCTCGGGTAAGAGAAGTCACGAAGTTGCTTCCACTACATAAGAATTCACTCAAAGATTTGTAATTGTAATTAGAGGAAGGAGACAAGACTTTCCCTCATTGATTGATTCTGGTAGGGTTTCCTCTGTGGGCTTAGGTTTTGGTGCACAGAAATGTTCTCATTACTCCAAATACCATTGGGGTACTTGTAAGAGGATTACGAGTATATGTTTTCATTATGGCAGCATTGAAAATTTGGTAGCAAATTTTCCTATGAAATAGTCTTAGGCGTCACAAGTTATTAAAAAGATTTCTCATGCACCTACAAGGAATAGAGGACGTGGTAGGGGACGTGGAGGATATAGCCAGTTTAGGCCTAATTTGAGTACTCTTTCAGAAACTATTGAATGACCTACTGTACCTTCTGTTATAGTTTGGGCCTATGCTTTGAAAGCTCACGAGGACCAGGACACACTTGAGGTCGTTGCTGATACCATTTCTCTCTTTAACTCTAAAATGCATGCTTTGATTGATCTTGGATCTACCCATTCTTATATTTGTGTTAGAGAAATTCCTAATAAAAAGATACCTGTAGATTGATTAGATTATGATATTCATGTAAACAGTCCTTTGGATAGTTGTATGTTAGAAACTGTCCTATTATGATCCAAGGTAGTAAGTATGTAGCAGATCTAATTGAATTGTCTTTTTATGAATTTGATTTAATTTTGGGTATGGATTGGTTGTCAAAGCATCGGGTAGTGGTTGATGGTAGTGTTAAAATTGTTCTGCTTAAGAAGCCCGATCAACTTGAAATAATATTTTATGGCATCTGCACTAATCTAGCTAATGTGAAATTTTCTATGCAAGCTTGAAGGTTCCTTAGGAAGGGGTATAAAGCTTATTTGGCTTTTGTACTTGATTCTAAGAAGGAGAGTGTTAAACTGCAAGACATTCCAGTGGTGAGCGAATTTTCAGATATTTTTCCTAAAGAACTACATGGGCTTCCTCCAGAAAGGGAAGTGGAGCTATCTATTAAGATTATGCCTAACACTGATCCTATATCCAAAGCACCATACAAGATGGCTCCTACTAAATTAAAGGGGTTGAGATTTCAGTCGTAGGAGCTGCTGGATAAGGGTTTATTTGGCCCAGTGTCTCACCTTGGAGAGCATTGGTTCTATTTGTTGATAAGAAAGATGGTACACTCCGGATATGCATTGATTATAGGCAATTGAATAGGGTCACATTAAAGAATAAGTATTTATTGCGAAGGATAGAATATTTGTTTGATCAATTAAAAGGTACTGGGGTATTTTCAAAGATAGATTTACGCTCAAGGTATTATCAACTTCCAGTAAAGGATATGGAGGTTCCGAAGACTGCATTCAGGACTTGTTATAGACACTATAAATTCCTGGTAATGTCATTTGGGCTAACTAATGCTCCAGATGCATTCGTATATTTGATGAATAGAGTGTTTAGTCCCTATTTAGACTAGTTTGTTATGATATTCATAAATGATATCCTAGTCTATTCTAAGAATGAACACGACCTTGCTTAGAATCTACAGATTGTGTTACAAACCATACGGGAAAAACAATTGTATGCTAAGCTAAGCAAGTGTGATTTTTGGCTTTAGGAAGTATCTTTTCTATAACATGTTGTCTCTTCTCAATGAATTAGAGTTGATCCTATTAAACTTGAAGTAATTATTAACTAGAAGCCACCACAAAATGTAACAGAAGTGAGAAGTTTTCTAGGTTTAGTTGGTTACTATTGTCAATTTGTGAAGGGGTTTTTAGTGATAACATCCCCTTTGACTAAATTGCTCCGAAAAGGAGTGAAATATGAATGGTCTACTAGATGAAAAATTAGTTTTGATCAACTAAAAGGAATGCTATTGGATTAACCCACTTTTGGTAAAGAATATGATATGTTCAGTGATGCATCTAGAAACAATTTGGGTTATATTTTGATGTAGGATGGTAAGGTGGTTGCATATGCCTTTAGGAAACTGAAGTCACATGAATATAACTACCCTTAGCATGATCTTAAGCTTGCGACAGTGCTGTTTTCTTTGAAAATTTAGCGGCACTACTTGTATGGTAAAAAGTTCAAGATTTTCACTAATCATAGAAATATGAAATATTTGCTTACCTAAAAAGAACTTAATATGAGACAACAATGTTGGTTGGAACTGTTTAAAGATTATGAATGTTTTATGGGCTATCATCCTAGTAAGGCTAATGTTGTGGTTGATGCCTTAAGTCCGAAGATCATTTTGACATTATTAGTGTAGTAGGGTGAGTTGGGACTTACATCTAACGAGGCTTTAATAGCTTAATTAAAAGTTAGGTCTACCTTGGGACAAGAAATTTGTGATGCTCAGAAAGTTGATGATAAGTTGCAACAACTTATCTTGGCAACTCAAGAAGGCAAACAACCTGACTTTTCTGTGAAAGGAAAGGATGATCTGTATTACAAAGATTGATTGTGTGTACTAGTTAGTGAATAATTAAAGAAAAAGCTATTCTTTGAGGCCCATAATACTATTTTCACAATGCACCATGGTGGAGATAAAATGTATGAAGATCTGAAGCAACAATACTGGTGGTTTGGTATAAAATGTGATGTTGTAGATTATGTATCCAAATGTTTGACATGTCAGTAGATTAAAACTGAGCACCAGGCTCCATTTGGTTTATTACATCCTATTTTGATTCCTCAATGGAAATAGGATAACATTACCATAAATTTTGCCACTAGGCTTCCTCTTACTCAAAGGAAGTATGAAGTTGTATGGGTGATTATGGATAAGTTAACCAAGTCTCCTGATTTTGTGTCTATTCATTAGATAAGCTTACAGATATATATGTGAATGAGATAGTGAGATTGCATGGGATACTATTGTCTATTATTTCTGATCGTGATCTTTGATTTACTTTGAGATTCTAGAAAAGCATACAGAAGGCTCTGGGTACTCGAATCAAGTTTAGTACTACTTTCCACCTTTAGATAGATGGACAATCTGAATAGATTATTCAGGTATTGGAAGATATGCTTCGAGGTTGAAGGTTAGAATTCTTAGGAAGTTTGGATAAATATCTTTCTATGATGGAGTTTACTCATAACAGTAGTTATCAGACTAGTATTAACATAGCGCCTTATGAAGCCCTATATGGTAGGAAGTGCAGGACTTCGATTTATTGGGTTTAATTAAGTGCAAAAAAGATGATTGGGCCACATATTGTAAAAAATATTAAAGATAAAGTTCAAATTATCCAATAAAGATTGAAAGCTGCCAGTGATAGGCAGAAATCCTATATTGATTTAAAAAGGAAAGATATTTAGTATCAAGTAGGAGATAAGGTATTTTTGAAAGTGACATCATGGAAAAATTTACTTCGGTTTGGAAAGACAGGTAAGCTTAGCCCATGATATATCAGTCCCTATGAGATTCTTAAGAAACTAGTAGTTTATTAGATAGCTTTTTCTGAAGAATTGGTGAAGTTGCACGATGTGTTTCATATTTCTATGTTGAGAAGATATAAGTCTGATGATACACATAAGTTTCCTGTGCAAGAAATTCAAGTACAACTGGATTTTTCTTATGAGGAAGGACTTATGTCTATCTTGTCCAAAAAAGTCCAACAACTTAGAAATAAACAAATATCTCTGGTGAAAGTACTCTGGCAATATTATGGATATAAGGAAGAAATGTGGGAACTAAAATTGACTATTAAAGGTTCAAAATCCTAAGCTATTCTCATTAGGTATGAATTTCGAGGAAGAAATTCTTTTAAGGGGGAGAGAAATGTGAGGTCCCAAACTGTACCCTAGTAGAAATGTTTCTTTTCCATCAAAGTATATGTAATTGGTGTTAACGATTAGTAAAGTGAGTTTTTAGTTTGAGACATAATCGGTATTAATAGAATTGTAGGGATATTTCAGTAATTTGTATTAATTATGTTATACATGCATAAAGATACATTAATCATGGACTAAATTGCTAAATATATTCTTATGGAATGCAATTTCATAGAATAATACAAAGGTATGGTCATTTTTGTTATTAATGAAAGGTGAAAAGTAGAAACCAATAGGGCAGAGCCATTTGTCATATGTACCACACCCTAACACTTAGCCATGTGGCAAATGACATTTTATCCATCTGTACTTTTGTCTAAACATGCAAATGAAGAAGGTGAGGGTTGGCAAACATAAAAACTTTCAGAAGATTGAGCTTCTCTCTTTCCATCCACCATCTTGTTAAGTCCCTTTGTGCTTTTGAAGTTAAGGTATGTTAATTGCTTATTTTGGTGTGAAATTTAGCTATTTTCTCATCTCCTCTTCATCTAGGGTTCTGATATACATATTTGATTATTAGAAATGAGTAGTGAATGGGCATATTGTGTGTAGAAGAGAAGAATACCAAAGAAGGCAAGCAATTGGAGTAAAGAATAAGGATTTTGAAACACTCCTTTTAAAGGTATGGAAACTTTGATATCTTGCTGGGTTTTCTGAGTGTAACATGAAGGGTTTTGTTAAGAGAAGTATCTTAGATGAAAATGGGATGTTTTTGGTTCATTTTCATGTGTCTTTGGCTTTACTTTTTCATAATCTAATTGAAGTGAGTTAATTGGAGTGTGTATCTCGTTAGATGGAGTGGTTCCATTTAATAGGAGTCACTATTTTATCCATATCTTGACCTGTAGATATTCAGATGGGATGATTTTAATTGGAAATTAAACTACATAATATTTCTACAATTTTAGTGAAGGAATCGAATTTTATTTTTGTCTATAAGGCTTTTGAAAATTGTTTTGAAGATGACTTCTACTTGTTGTCGTTGTTTGAGAATAGTCTGTAGTATTTTGGGTGTAACTCTCAGAATAATGAACCAAATTCCATTAAATTTATGTCATTAGCAACTTAAGACATATAGGAACATTTTTTTAGAAGAATATGTTGCCTAAAAACCTCATTGTCTATGTCATAATGACCATACAAAACTGACCCGAAAACCTATCCTGAGAATGGTTGGAAATTGTGTACAGCCGTCCATCACTCCCATTTTTAGCCCAAATATGAAAATTTCCTTACCCAAATGCTACTGAATCTCCTCTAAAACTCTTTTGGATATCATCACAATTTAGCAAACCAAGTTATTAGTTTAAATGAGACTTATGCTTATAATGTGTAATTACTTAGATGATTTCATTAATGCATTATTGCAAAGAATAATATTCATAAGGCATATTAAGTTTGATCGGGCATGAAAATTTGAGCATAAGGGAATAACTTCATATTTTATTCATTATTTCTCTTACATATGTGATATGTGTTTAATTGTTGATACATTTAATGATTTACCCTTAGCTATTAATGATATGAAAATGCTTAAGTTACTCACTTGAATTCATATATGATTTTAGGTATAATTTGGAAGCAAAAAAATTAAAGTGATTTGAAAGCACTACATTTGGACGATTTTTCAAAGATTAATTTTCACTTGCCTTCATGGAGCAAGAAGAAGAAAATTTAAAGAAAAGAAGAAGACAAGAAAAATCAATATACAAAGAAGAAGAATTAAAAGTGCTTACTAGAAAAATGAAGAAATAACAAGAGAGCAAAACATATGTAGCAGCTGGGAGTTGAAGGAAAAAATGACATGTATGCAAGTCAATTAAAACAAAGACAAAATGATAGTAGCATAACCCAACGCAAAACGAAGCTATTAGGTTTAAACGCTAGCGTTGAACATGAAAGCTAGTGTTAAACGCTAGTGTTTAATAATGTAAAATGGTTGAAAAGAACAAATGTTGTTCATGCGAGGAGGCTTCTGAAGAAGAGTGAACAGAAGCATGGTCCAAGAAGTTCATTTTCCAAATCAATGAATAGGGAGGTTAGCGTGAGAGGGAGCTTGAGACAGAAAAGTAGAGGCATAACAAGGGGGCTTCAATTAGGGTATTTTTATGGGGGCTAAAGCTTTTTCTTGTAAAAGACCTATGTAGGACTAGATGTCCCAATGTCGGTTCAGAGGCGACATCAACACCGACGACTCGGGTTAAACATTTTTTTATGGTTTTGTTGTTTCTTTCCCTCATTAGAAATTGTTTATGTTATCTTGTATGGATTGATTGGGTATTTGAATGATGATGATTTTAATGCTTTATTGAATTGTTTTTCATGAAAACCCATTGCTAGAGTTGAATGCAATATGTAATCGTTGTATTCCTGATTCATGTGAGCAACTAATGGTTCTGAATTATTAGAGATAACATAACCTAAGTTAACTAATCCGAGATTGTGTGATTAAAACCTAGATTAGTCTATTTTTCTTGATTCGTAAGGTGGTTATCTAGATAAACTTAGAGAGCTTATTATAGGTTTCCCAATAGCTAGGGTTAATTAACGAGCACTTTGTAATTAACTAGGACCTAAGGAAAAATCAAGATTAACAGAGTTTGTTGTTAATCTATGACCAATAATTGCTAAGAGAGATGAAAGAACAACAAATCAATGAATTATGCTTAATTAGGGTGTAGGCCTAGATTGCCAAAGAACTAGATCCCTACCAAATTCTCCAATTTTATCATTTTTCACATGCTTTCTTTAATTTGTTTTCTTTACATTTATTTTATTTTATTTTATTTTCTTATTCCAAAATCCAAACCCCCTTTTTTCCTAAACACTGATTAATTTCATTTTAACAATTTTTCACACACTCCCTGTAAGATTGACCTAGACTCAACATTGCTATAGTAATAGTCTAGTTATTTTATTTTGACTAGCGTCACGATGCGTTTGTCAATGTGGCTCTGAAATGTAATATGATTTGCTTTAACTTGCCAAGTCCTAGTTGTGGGTAAATAGGCATACTAAAAAGGGTCTACATCTGCTTATGTTCTTAGACACTATGAATTTTTCTATTTTAGGACTTAAGTCTCTTCTATTTTTGTAGATACTAATCATAGGTATCTTCTATTATGCCCCTGTTACCTACTTCTGAAAAGATTAGAAGGCAATTCTGTATGTGTTTTTATATTTGTCTTGTTCTGATGTAATTAATAGTCAGATTACTCTCTAATTCGAATAATCAAAGATTGCTTTGTGACATGTCATGATTCATTTGCATGTAAATGTTAGACAATTTTAGGAAGCAGTTGCCATTTTGTATCTTGCTTTATTTATTTTCCCACTAAGCTATGCTTAGCATGGTGGTTTTTTCTCCATGTAAGTTTTAATAAAAAGGTTTAAGGCTGGGACAATCATAGTGGCCAAAGAAGAACGTATTATCTTTTGGAAGATTTTATGCTTAATCTTTGAGTTGTACTCAATATTATGAGACATTTTTTGTAGTTTGTGTAAATGGCCTGTAATAACCATAACATAGGATGGGTTTGAATTTAAGGAATGCATTTGATAAATACAATGTGTATATTTTTGTATGTTTGCCTTATTTTCTTGGGATTGTTGAAATGTCTTGGTTTGTTTTAGGTTTATTTTGTGGCATCTATATATCCTCCTAAGGAGTATTAAGGTGTTATAATCCAATCAATGAGTTCCCAACATTACAAGAAGGAAGTATGGAATACTTGAATGTTGCAGCAAGGAACTTTCTTAGCTAGCGCAACCCATACTCCTAGATGTATAACTTAGGATATAGAGATCATCCTAACATGAGACACAAAGGGAACAAGCAACATAATTACTTTCAAAATCATCCACAAGGATCACATAAATTTCAACTTTATGAAGACTTTTATTGCTAACAATCTTTAATTTCAGTAGGGTTTACAGTAGCAGCTTCAACAAAGTATTCAATAGCTTTAATAGGGTATACAACAATAGCTTCAACAAAGTGTACCATAATTTTAGCAGGAGACAAAGTCGAGCATACAAAACATAGAGAACCAAATGGGTCAGATTGTAGTGAGGATCAACCATATCGAATCACAATAAGGAGGAAAATTGCCATCACAATCAGAGATAAATATAAAGAACATTAGTGTTATAACCTTGAGAATTGTAGGAAGCTAGAGGACCCTAAAAGAATTTCTCAAAGGACAACAAATGAAGAAGACATTGAGAAATAACTTAAAGAAGAAAGGGATATACAATAAAGCTCAAAGGTAAATGATGAATTCCTAATTGTTGAAAAGACTAATCCTCTTCCTTTTACTAGTAGGTTAGCGAATTTAAATAAGGAGTATAAGGATTAAGTGATTTGAGAGACCATTTGAAAGGATGAGGTGAATATCCCATTATTAGAAGCAATCAATCAAGTGCTGAGATATGCAAAATTGCTCAAGGAATTATGTACAAACAAGCCAAATTTAAAAGGTAATGAAAGGATTAGGATTAGTGAAACTGTTTTTTAGTTTTCAAAAGGAAAATACCTCCTAAATGTAAAGACCTAAGCATGTTCACTATTTCTTGTAAAATTGGTAACAATGAGATTAAATAGGCCATGTTAGATTTAGTTGCATCAATTAATGTTATGCCTCGTTCCACAAATGTTTCTTTAAATTTAGGGCCATTAAAAAAATTTAATGTTACCATACAATTGGATGATCATTCTAATGCTGATCAATTGGATGATCGTTCTAATGCTTACCTATATTAGGTGATTAAGGATGTGCTTGTGCAGGTAAATGAGCTAATATTTCATGATGACTTTTATGTGTTTGACATGAAGGATGAAACTTCCCATAACCTAACACTTATCTTACTAGGGAGGTCGTTTCTCAACATCACCCAAACTAAGATAGATGTTTGTGAGGGTGCCCTTATGTTGAAATTCGATAGGGAAGTTACCCATTTCAATATTTTTTATGTTAATAAACAGTCCCATAATGACCACTCTATTTTTAAAATTTTGAACTTTCAATATAGGAAGATTGTAAGCAAAAGTATAAAATTAAACAAGAAGCAGTTTCAACAAAAATGAAGACCAAAGTTTTTAATGTCTCGTCGGAAAGCTTTACCATTAGTCAAAAAGTACTTCTTTATTGTGCTAAATATAAATTGTTTCAACATAAATGTTGTCCTAATTGGGTCAATCCATTTGTGATAACTAATGTTCTTTCTTATAGTGCAGTATAGATCAAAAGTTTAAAAATAGGGAAGACATTGAATGTAAGTGGTCATCCACTCAAGCCTTATTCTGATGAAGATCAAATGGAAAATGCGATCAAATGGAAAATGCCAAAGTTGTGATTCCCAAAGATTAAAATTTTGTCACTTGATGGGGGCAATATGAGTTGAGCCAACAAAGATAAAAAAGGCGCTGCTTAGCAGGCAATCTAAAGGATGTTTATTTATGTTAATTTATAATTTCACAATTGATATTTTATAAATGCTCCATTTCTTGTATTTAATGTTACATTGGGGAGAATGTAAGTTTTAAGTGTGGGGTAGGGATCTCAATTTTTATGAATGTTTTTTAGCTTAATTATTCTTTTATGGCTTTTTAGGCATTTTCAAAATCTAAAAATTGAAAAAACAATTTCTCTTTTTCTATTGCTTTAAAGACTATATAGTCATAATTAGAGAGTGAACAATCTAAAAAAAATTCATGGAAACTTTAACATGTACTTTTTTTCTTGTGATTGATCAATATGCATTATCTTTAGAAGAGTGGTAACTAGTGGTAAACAAAAGCTAGAGACATTTTGAGCCTGTATAGACTGACACATCCATATTAGTCTCATTGTCTTTGTTTATATGTGACCTTTATGACATACACATCCTGACTTTGCCTTGATTTTCTACTCAAGACCACTTTTTTATCATGTGTATTAACATGGAAGTGATATAGGTATTCTTTCTTTTTATAAACTACATTAGCCAAATTGACTACCCCTTAATATGAATTTTTCCTTAGTTAAGCCCCCTTGAGTTTTTTTAGCCTTTCTTTTTATGCTAACCACATTCTATGCTTTAAACCTAACCAAATGTCTTACCTAATCCTTAAAGCTAGTGGAGCATTTGTTAATTGTTAATGATTATGGATGTACAAAAGTATGAGTGTCGGGTGTCCATATGTGTAGAATGATTATAATTGTTGGGGTGCCAATTTATGTTTTATCAATGAACTTCCCATGTTGATATAACTACTTTCAATTTTTAAATGAAAATAAAAAGAAAGAAAAAGAAAAGAAAAAGAAAAAGAAAAGGAAAAGAAAAGAAAAGAAAAAATAATTGAATAAAAGTATCAATGAGGAAATACAATTGTTTTGAAAAATTTGTAATTGTTGATTTTTCCTCCTAAAGTTGTATTGAATGTCCTAAAGTTGTATTGAATGGGTGATTTGAGTACGTTACATATGAGGTAGATGTTGTTTTGGACGGATCACTCTTTATAGTTTCAATGTATTGTTATTAATGATCTTTACGAGTGACTCCTTCTAATTGGTTATGCTTCATGTGGTTTATAATGTGAGAGCTGAATCTGAGTTGTAAAATATAAATGTTGCATTAATCATAGCTGATGGTACCCGATTTTGAATGAATGTTAGCTTATGCGTTTGATATTTCGTTGAGTGTTACTTTTGCTTCAGTAGCTTGATGGCTTTTATGCTACATTACCCATAACACATCTTACCTTTCCCTTGTCCATATTACAATCTTAGAAAAGTCCCTTGATTCATGATTATGCACGTGGTTTTTAGTGGTGGAGAAATAAAATGATATGTAAAGTTGTGGAATGTGATGATCATGAATGATGAAAATATATCTTATTTAAACACATTTTATCCAAGTCTACCTCTATATTGCTCAGTTTCTGAAGGTGAAGATTGTTGATTAATCGTGAGTAAAAGCATCGAATGTTAAGTTCTTGCTATGGTTTTTGAAAGTTATTCATCTTTGCTTGTGATTACCCATTCTTGGGAAATATGAAAAATGAGTAAGTGTTTTTGGTTTATGACTTTGATTTTGATGATTTGCCTAAGGAAAGTCAAAAGCTAAGTGTGTGGGAAATTGATATAAGCTTAATTGTTCATACATTTAATCCATTGCATTTAATGATTGATGCTTTAGAATGCTTAAGACATTTACTTTAGTTCATATTTAATTTTAGGTACAATTTGGAAGTATAATAGCTAAAGTTAGCCGAAAGCATACTTGTTGAGCCATCTTCTCGAGATTCATACTCTATTGTCTTTATGGAGCAAGAAAGAGAATGATTAGAACAAAGATGAAATAGGAAAATGCCAAAAGAATGAATAATGAAAAAAATTATGGCCATAAGATGTGTCTCACGGCTATGACTGACACCATAAGATGTTTCTCAGATGCCCATGACATGCCACCTGTCTCGTTTTTAACCTATTTTTTCACTATAAAGGGACTGTTTTGTGACAACAAAATCATATGAGGACAAATTAGGTTTTTCTTTGTTTTCTCTTCAATTTTCAACAAGAATGGAGGTGATAGAAGCAAATTCTTGGAGACTCATAGAGAATATGGAAGGCTAACTTCCCGACACTGGTTCGAAGGTGAAATCGATGCCTAGAGTGCACAGTTAAGCTTATCTTATCTTTGTTTAATGTTGATTCTCTCTCTTGGAATTGTTTAGGTTATCCTTTGCTTAATCGATTTGGCTATTCGTGTATCAATAATCATACTCTCGTTATCATTAGATTGTTTATATTGTGACCTATTGCTATAATTGTTAATACAATTTGGGTATCCATGTATGGATAATTATACTCTTGTTATCATTAGATTGTTTATATTATGAACCTATTGCTATAATCGTTAATACAATCCTTAATCGTTGTATTTGGATTCATCGCTAGAATACTCAATATATTCTGTAGATGTTATATTGAGATTCATTTTTGGAAACTAATGGTTTCAAATCATTAAGGATAAATTAACCTAGGTTAAATGACCTGATCTTATATGGTTATTGCTTAGATTGGTTTGTTTTCTATATCGTAATATGGCTGCTTAATTAATTATAGAGAGCGTATTCTAGGTTATTCAGTAGTTAGCTTTAATTAATGATCGTATCTCAATTAAACATAAGCCAAGGGAAAATTGGGATTAACAAATCTTGTTGTTAGTCTAAGACTAATAGTTGTAGGAGAGACATGAAAACATTATAACAATGAAAGATTTTTAATTGTGTATATGTCGAGATTGATCCAAGAACTGGGTTTTATACATATTCATCACTTTTATCATTTTTGATTGTTTTCTATAATTTTTTCTAGTTAGTTTAAGTTTACTTTATCCTCTCAATTACTTTAAACTCAAAAGCCCCTTTTATTTCCTTTGCATCGATTTTTTTTATTATAAGAATTAACCAAACATTCCTTGTGGATACCATCTCGACTCAACATAACTATAAATTTTTAATATGTATAGTTAGGTAAATTTTGCAGTGCACCCGAAATGTGTTGCCATTTATTCTCACAATTGTCCATATTATAGTTGTTTTAACGGAACCAGATCTAAAATATAGCTAACTTTTGTTAACAATCATTGGACACTCTTTAGAGACTTCAATTTCATTTTGAAAAGTGGGAAGAAGAAGGATATAAAGTTGGATGCATTCTTTGTTTTGAACTTGGTATATGCTTTGATGAAGCTCAACTCACTAACATTCCCCCTATTGGATTCTTTTTCACATGGAGCAACAAGCAATCTAGTTCACTTTTCATTAGCTAATTAAAGATTGATGTCTGATTTCCTAAAATGCTTCTCTAACTTTCTAAACTTTAACTTATTCGACAATATTTTTATCTTAACTTCCACTAGAGTACCTAGCCCTAAGTTTCCCTTTAGATTCAACAAATTCATTCTTAATCTAGTAAGTTTTGTAGCTGGAATCTAGAATACTTCAAGATCCAATATCAGGGGAACCAAAAAATTCATCTTTATAAGGAAGTTGAACATCATTAGACAAAAAATGAAAATGTTGTTTAGGGATAATATTGGCAACACTCACCATCTTGTCAATACCACTAAGAAAGACCTGAATAGCATACAACATATAATCTTTCTCAATCCTGATTTCCCGCATTTGCAGGTGCTAGAAAGAGATGCCTTGTATAATTATCAAAAAGAACTTTTTTTATGATTTCTATCTTATAAAACAAAGGGCAAGAGTTAATTGGTTAAATAATAGAGATAGGAACACATCAGTTTTTCATAAAGCTATTTTTTCAAGGAAAGAAAGAAATAAAATCATCTATCTTAAGCTTAACAATATTAAACTTGATTCACAGTCTTTATTTTTATAAGGGGCTTATAAGGGGATTTTTATTTCTTAATTGACATGATGAATAGAACTCGTAAGGCTCACTCCTCTGAGCTCTTTCTTGTTGGATACCATTTCACCTTAGGAAGCAGAATTTTTTTATAGACTATTCAGTCTTTAGGAAATCAAAGAAACCTTGAGATCTGTACATCCTATTAAGGCCCTGGTCCAAATGGATTCAATGTCAACTTCTTTAATAAGACTTGGTCTCTTATAGATAACCTGACATCTAAATTTGTTTTGGAATTTTTAATAATGGTTCTTTTCTTGCATAAATTAACAAGACATGTATTACTATTGTTTCCAAGAATGGTGAACTTAAACAATTCACTTAATTTCACCTCATAGCTTGTTGTATCTCAATTTATAAGATAATTTCAAAGATTCTTGCTCAAAGACTGAGGAAGATGCTTCATAACCATATTAGTCCTTCTCACGGTATACTTAGTAGAGTAAATGGAGATAACATATTGAAGCACAAAATGGATACACGACCATTGATTAACTAGTGTAATTTTCTTAGGCCGTGCAAATTTGTGAATTCTAAAGATTTTTGGTTATGCATGATTTTATTCACAACCATTCATTAACCCATGTGTCTCTTAAAACCCTAAAATTTAATATAAAAAGATGTGTTCAAAGGCAAAATAGTGTGGGGAAGACTACTAGAAATGATTATAGACATGGAGAATCCAAAAAGGGCGATTTTGATTAAGAGAAGTGGAAAACATAAAGAAATGATCAAAAGATCCAAGAGAATACATGATCAAACCGCTACCTTGTAAAGAATGTTCAATAAGAGGTGAAAGCGAGATTTAGAATTATAATATTCATTTTTCTTTCTTTTATTTTTTGATTTTATTTTTCAATCATGTATAACTAAATTTCTTTAGTGTCTAGGTAAGATAAACCTTATTTTTATGCCATAATATGTTTTGATTCATTTATTTAATGTAATTGTTGTGATTGATCTATTGCGATTTAATTACGTGTTTTATGTTCTAATAGATCCAAAATAATAGATCATAACCTAATTTCATAATATAAAGATTGGTAAATCCTTTTATGAATAGATCTACTGTAATTGAAAGGAGTTAATTAGGGTTAACCCTAGCCCTATTCCTTGCAATCTTACTGTAATTGATAAATGCTCCAAATTAGGGTTAAACATAATAGAAGGATTCATAATTGGTAAAGCAATCTTCTAATCTTTAACCTGAGTAATTCAGTTGATAACGTTAGGATTAGTTGTTATTAGAATCCAGAGAGCTATTAGCATACCATAGGAATTTCTACAATCTAATAGTCAATAAAACAATTGCATAATAAAAGATCAACTGGTTAAAGGTTTTTAGGGTGATTCGAAGCCTAGACACTAATTTCTGATATCGATAGTTTTCTAAGTGATTTGTTATTTCTCTTCATTCTTTCTACCTATTTTATTTTATTTACGTAAATTTTTTTCTTTAATTAAAAAATCAAAATCAAAATTGTAAACTAGAATAACAGTAACTATTAGTATTCATCGTCTTCATGGGATCAACCTATACTTGTAGTATTAGCTATAGTTTCATTGTTCACTTGCGGCTATTTAATAATTTTTTTGGATTCATTACCATGGATATTGATATTAGGAACACCTGAATAACTGTTACTTTAGTCATTATTTTTTTATTTTACTATTTTGTATTTGTGGCATATTCATTTAATTATCCTTTTAACTTCTATATTTGATTTTTATTTTGTCGATTATTGTAGGATTTAAGATGCATTGTCATAGCCACAACTAATAATGGAAGGATGGAGCAGACAATACTTTTATGAGAGCCAGAATATGTCTTCATAATCTCTAACATCACCATATGAGAGAGAGAGGTTTCCTCACATATTTTCATAGGCTCAATCAATATCCAAACTGTATTATGACTTTGGTGGGAATAATTTTTCACAATCATGAATGTCAAGGATCAACCTATTTGTGGGAGCAATCGAGCATATACAACCAATCTCAAGGTGCACTATACATGAATTTTTATAATTTAGAGTGAAGTAACTTTTAAACCGATGGATGGAATGATTATAGTCTACCTGAATACTTACAGCACTAAGTACCTCTAGTTAGCAAGCCAACTTTAGAGGATATGATAATCGATTTCATTCAAGAATCAACCATAAGGCATCAGAAAATAGAGGCTTATATATAAAATATGGTGAATCAGATGGACATAGTTGAAGAAGAAGAGGAAGAGGAAAAAGAAGGAAGTATTACAGATAAATTAACAGAACTCCTTGCTAAAATGAAAGCTAATCGATGCGAATTCGATAGTGAAGAAAAGACAAGGGTTGGCATTATGAATGGAATGGCATTCTAAGAATAGCTTCTAGGAGAAGAAGGAGTTTCCATCTAAGAAAAGAAAGTAGAGGAGTAGCAAGAGGTAATGAAGAAGATGAGCTAGAAACCTTTTTCTAGGAGGAATAAGAAGAAGAAGATGATGATGATGAAGAAGAGTTGAGAAAGGTGGTTAAGGAAGAGTTAGCAGAGGATCCAAGTAAGGAAAGTACTAATGAGACGTTGGTAGTCACATAGAGTATAGATCAAAGACAAATTGTTCAAGTAAATCAATGATTCAGGGAGTTCTATTATTCAATATTTTATTAATAGTTTGTCATTCAAAAAGGCGTTAATACATTCAATTGGATTTATTAATTAGTCAATTTTGTCCCTAAGTTTTACATCAATTGACAAGTTTTACCCTAAAATTCAAAAGAGTACATATAAGACCCTAACATTTGCAAAAAGTTTAAATATAACCATATAATGTTAAAAAATTGACAGTTTGATAACCTCGTCAGTTATCTGTTGACCAGACATTTTATATATATATATATATTTTTTCATTTATGGACACTATTCTCTCTCTCTCTCTTCACGCCCATTATTTTCTTTCTTTCTTTGTAGGAATTGAAAATTCAACATTCAAGCAAAACAAATCTAGTTTTGTTGCATTAAATCAACACAAGCACAAACATTGTTACGATATATAGTTTATGAAAAACAAGTTAGGATTCATTCAGCTATGCTTTGCTTATTTCCTTTAAGCAACTCTTTGAGCTTCTGCATCTATAATAGCCCTTTGGAAAGTGTATACAAGCGATGAAAATGACATTCTTACCCCAAAATCAAAGATCAATTCTATAAATGTTTGTGATTCTATCATTGTAAAGTCGTTAGAGAATTGTATGAAAATAGAAATGGAAAAGTGGACTTTCTCACGCAATGCAGAGACATGTTTATCAAAGAATGTAAAACATACACTGATGAGAAGATCATTTATTTGTTTCAGTTACTAAGGAAAGAAATTATACTTTATTCTTCTAAATTTAAGCAATTGTACAACCATTTATCACCCATGCTGATATACGCAATGATGACAGAACCTTTGATTCATTTTTAACCATATTTTGTCCATACCTATAGGTCAAATGGAACTACTTCCCTAATTTAGCCTACTACTTGCAGTTGATGGTGTTGTAATGTATAACACCTTTGCGACACTCTTCATGTGTATATATAAAAAAAGTGGTACAGTATATTTGTTTCTTAATCACCTTGTTAAGAATCCTAGATTGATTAAATAAGATGAACAAACCTATTCCCATGTGTAGTGATGACAAGCTTGAGCTTGCTTTAAATTTAGGTAAGGAGGTTGAAATTTTAGATTTGGAAATTAAAGAGTGCAAGTTGATTTTGGGTAGCAAGAATAGAAAGAGAGATCCTGAGACTTTTAAGGTAGAAGAAGAGGTTAAGGGAGAAGCTAATCAATCGAAATTAGTAGAACTAAAAAAACTCCCAAAACATTTAACATAATTTTCCTTGGGGAAAGCAACACATGCCCAGCGATTGTTTATACTTCTCTTAGTAGTGAGGAGGAGGAGAAAGTTGTGGGGAACTGAAAATTCTTAAGAAAGTCATCAATGAGCGATATAAGGGGCGTTAGTCCCTTCATATGCAAGCATAGAATAATCTTGTAAGAGGGGGATAAGCTAGTTTTTATGAGGGATCCCTTCTAATTGGTTATGCTTTATGTGGTTTATGGTAGAAAGGTTGGAATCTAAGCTATAAAATATAGTTTTTAAACTCATTATATCTTATAGTACCTAATTTTGAGTGAATGTTAGTTTTTGCACTTGATGTTATATTGAGGATTTTTTTTTACGTCACTAGCTTTAATGGATTTTGTGCCACATTGCCCAAATACTTCTTACTTTAACTTTTACCTCCAATACAACCTTAAAAACTCCTATTGATTCATGATTATACATGTGAATCCTAGTGGTGGAGATATAAAATGATATGTGAAGTCATGGAATGCCATAATCATAAATGGGGTATGAGTATACGCATGAATCTATCATATTTCAATACATTTTGTCCAAATCTACCACTAGATTGCTCAGTTTCTAAAGGTGATGATTGTTGATTGATCATGAGTAGAGGCATTGAATGTTGAGTTCTTGATATGATTTAGAAAAATATTTCTCTTTACATATAGCTATCTAGTATTAGGAAATATGGAAATCATGAAAGTGTTTGGTTTGTGACTTTCATTTTGTTGTTTTACATGAGGACAGTAAAAAGCTAAGTGTTGGGAAATTTAATGTGTGCTTAATTATTTATACATTCACTTTTTAACACTTAGTGATTATTGTTGTGAAATGCTTATGATACTTATTTTAGTTCATATTTGGTATTAGGTACAAGTTTGAAGCACAAAACCTAAAATGGGATAAAAGCACATTCCTGGACCAACATTTTGAAGTTCAAACTCAATTTCCTTTGTAGAATAAAAAGGAGATGAATTAGGGAGAGGATTAGACAAGAAATTACAAGAAGAACAATGATTCATCAAAATCTGGGAGATACACGGTCGTGCGAACATTCGCAAGACATTTTTGGACTTACACGGTTGGATACATGGCTATATATCCAACTGTGTGTCTTTACGAGTTTCACATTTAATTGATTTTTATGGTTTGATACACAACCATGTATCAAACTGTGCATATTCCTAGAAATATAATTTTTTCATATAAATTGAACATTTGGAAGGCAAAAATAGGTATGGATCAGTTTTGGAAGAAAATGAGGGGCAAAGCATGTACTCTTTAGAGACTCGTGAAAGGTTAGACTTCTCTATTCTAGTTTTGAGGTGAAATTGAAACTAAAGACACGTTTTGGGGTATCTCTCCATTTTGCATTGTGTTCTTTCTCTCTTAGGGTTGTTTATGTTATCCTATGTTTATTGAATTGGGTGTTGTGTAAGAATGATCTTAATGCTCTATTATATTGTTTTTATATAAAGTCATTACTAGAATATTAAACATAATGCTCAATAGTTGTGTTTGCATTCATTTATGGAAACTAATGGTTTTGAATCATTAGGGATAACATAAATTAGGTTAATGACCCGAGCTTTTGTGGTTATTTCTTAGATTAGTCTATTTTCCCATTTTATAATGTGACTGTTCTATTAAATCTAGAGAGCTTATTCTAGGTTGTTCAATAGTTAGGTTCAGTTAAAGAGATTTTTTTAATTGAACAAGACCTAAGGGAAAACCTAAGTTAATAGAGCTTGTTGTTAACCTATAATTAATAGTTTCCAATGGGAAGTGTGAGAATAACAAGACAATGGAGTATGCTTATTCACGTGTAGGTCAAGATTGAACTAAGAATCGAATTTTGAAACCCATTTATCATTTTTATCATTTTTCACTTCTTGCTTTAATTTGGTTTCATTAGTTTAATTTCACTATATTTTCTTATTTGAAATCAAACCAACCCCTCCCCCTATAGCTCAAACACCAGTTATTTTCATTATGAAAGCTTTACACAAACTGTTTGTGGGATTGACCTAGACTTATCACTACCTATAGTTTTAAGTTTAGTTATTTTGCGTAATGTTACAATGTGTTATCAATTTTTGCACCGTTTTCAGGGAGTGTGGTGCTTTAGTTTTTGTCCTTGATTTTAACTAGTGTTTCGTATGTAATTGTTCATAATTAGTTTTTTACATTTATTTCTTGATCTTTTCACATTTCTTTTATGTTTTGTGTATAAAGAGGGAATAGTGAAGGGAGTATCACTACTGGATATTATCAATGCTATTGGTAGAAAGTTTTCCAATAACTCATATTTCCAATACTATAACAAAATTTGGAGTGATCATACAAACTTTATTTATAGAGGGGATAGCTAGCAAGAGTACTTCCTAGATGGGCTACACAATGCAAAGCAATTCCTGTATAGACTAGAAACCTTTTATTCTAACAAGAGTATAAATTTGGAAGATTTAACGAATGTTATTGGCATTAATACTTTAAATTTTTAGTAGGATGTAAATTAATTTTTTCAAGATATAAGGTCTAGCATCCAAAATTTGGAGAGCCATCAAAACTCAGGTTCATCCCTGGAAGACTTAGTTAACACTATTACTATTAATACTATGCAATTTCATCAGGATGTAAAATGATTCCACCAAGATGCAATGTCTCAATTCTAGACCTCGGTAAGTCAAAAGGGTCAGATGGCAGGAATTGTTAACCACCTGGAATCACAAAGTAAAGAGAAGCATCTTTCTCAACCTAAGTTGTACCCAAGGAACATTAGCATAAAAACCTTACGAAGTGGAAAGGAGCTTGAGAATCTTGAGAAGACTACTGAAGGGATTGCTTACGAAGAATAAGTTGAGAAGAAGCTCAAAGGAGAAAAGGATATATCATTTAGCTCAAAGGTGAGTACTGTGTACCTAATTTTTATTAAGATTAACCCATGACCTTTACCTAGCAAGTTAGAGAAATTAAACATGGAAGAAAAGTATGAAGGGATATTCGAGATATTCCAAGAGTCTAGATACTTACTAAAGATCAAGAGTTTGAAGATAGGGAAGGCAATGAATGTGAATGATCATCAACTTAGGCCCTATTTTGAAAAACCTCGAGTTGAGAAACCATAAGTTGTGAGACATGAAATTTATAACTTTGTCACATGATTAGCAAAACAAGGAGTCGAAGCAGCGACAATAAACAAAGGAACTTCTTGGGATGTAACCCAAGGGAAATTTATTTCTTTACCTTTACATTTTTGCATTTGTTAGGATTATAATGTGCTCTTAAGTTGTTTGTTTCTTATATGTATGTGTGTTTTTAAGCTTGTTTGTTTCTTATGTGTTTTTAAGTTTTCCACTAAAATGAGAGAGCATTGATACAAATAAACAAACATTTTCTCTTTTTCTATTGCTTCTAGGACTATATGGTCATAATTAGAGAGTGAATTGACTAAAAAAATTCATAGCAACTTGAGTGTGTACTTTTACTCTTATGATTCTTCAATGTATGTTATATTTAGAAGAGTAATGACTAGTGGTAAACATAAGCTAGTGAGATTTTGAGCCTTTATAGATAGACACATCTATATCAATCTCATTGTCTTTTGTTTAAGTGTGACCTTCATGATATGTACATCCTAACTTTGCTTTGGTTTTCTATTCAATACCACATTTTTATCACATGTATTAACATGGAAATTATATAGGCATTCTTTCTTTTTATAAATTACATTAGCTAAATAGCCTACCCTTTGATATGGATTTTCCCTTAGTTAAGCCCCCTTAAGCTTTATTTTTCTTTCCTTTTTGTGTTAACCACATTAAATGCTTTTAATCTAACTAAATTTCCTACCCAAGCCTTAAAGCTAGTGGAGCATTTAATGATTATTGATGATCGTGGATGCATAAAAGTATAAGTATAGCGGTGTGCATGTATATGAGTTGCTTATAATTTTTGAAATATCATTTTATTTATTATAAATGAATTTTAATGTTAATATAGCTTATTTCAATTTTTTGAAAAAAGAAAAAGAAAAAGAAAAAGAAAAAGAAAAAAAGCAAACAATGTTTAAATAAAAAGTATGAAGGAGGAAATATATTTGTTTTGCAAAGTTACTCATGATTAGTTTTTCCTCCTACAGTTGTATGGAATGAGTAACTTGAGTATGATGCATATGAGGTGGATGGTGCTTTGAGAGGTGGATGGTGCTTTGAAGGATCACTCCTTATAGTGTCAATGTAGTATTATCATCGATTTTTATGAGTGATCCCTTCTAATTGGCTATGCTTTATGTAGTTTATGGTGTAAAGGCTGGAATATGAGCTTTGAAGCATAGTTCTTGCATCATCATAGATGATGATACCCAGTTTTGAGTGAATGTTGGCTTTTGTGCTTGATTTTATATTATGTGTTTTTTCTTGCATTGCTAGCTTTGATGGCTTTCGTGCCACATTAACCCAATACATCTCACCTTAACTTTTACCCACATTACATCCTTGAAAAGTCCTATTGATTCATGATTATTCATATGAATCTTAGTGGTGGAGATATGAACTGATATGCAAAGTTGTGGAATGTCATGATCATGAATAGTGTATGAGTGTACCCATGAATCTATCATATTTAAAAATATTTTGCCCAAGTCTACCACAAAATTGCTCAACTTTTGAAGGCGATGTTTATCAATTTATTATAAGTAGAGGCATTGAATGTTGATTTCTTGATACGATTTTTAAAAATATTTTTCTTTACTTATAGCTATCTATTTTTAGGAAATATGAAAATTGTGAAAGTGTTTAGTTTATGAGTTTGATTTTGTTGTTTTGCCTAATGACCATCAAAAGCTAAATGTGTGGGAATTTGATGTGTGCTTAATTTTTTATACATTCACTTCTTTAGCATTTAGTGATTATTGTTGTAAAAGGCTTAAGATACTCATTTTCATTCATATTTGGTATTAGGCACAATTTTGAAGCACAAGAACTAAAATGGGGTAAAAACACGTTCCTTGAACTAATATTTTGATGTTCAAACTCAATTACCCTATGTAACAAGAAGGAGATTAATTAAGGTGAGGACAGAAATTACATGAAGAACAACAATTTAATAAAATCTGGGAGATACACGGTTGTGTATCCAACTATGTACCTTCATGAGTTTCAAATTTAATTGACTTGTATGGTTTAATACACAGCCATGTATCAAACCGTGTATTTGCCCAGAAACTTAAGTTTTCATATAAGTAGAACATTTGGATGACAAAAATAGCTATGGATTAGTTTAGAAGAAAATGAGGGGCAAAGCACGGATTCTTTGGAGACCCATGAAGGGCTAGCTTCCCCATTGTGATTCTGAGATGACATCAAAACTGAAAACACATTTTGGGCATCTCTCCATTTTGCATTGTATTCTTTCTCTCTTAGGGATTGTTTTATCATATGTTTATTGAAATGGGTGTTGTGTAAGAATGATCTTAGTGCTCTATTAGATTTGTCTTTACATAAATGCATTTTTAGAATCTTAAATACATAATAATTGTGTTTAGATTCATCTGTTGCAACTAATGGTGTTGAATTATTAGGGATAACATAATCTAAGTTAAACGACCCGAGCTTGTGTGGTTGTTGCTTAAATTAGTTTGTTTTCCTAGTTCATAATGTGGTTGTTCTATTAAATCTAGGGAACTTATTCTAGGTTATTCGATAGCTAGGTTTAGTTAAAGATCTTGTTTTAGTTGAACATGACCTAAAGGAAAACTGGGTTTAACGGAGCTTGTTGTTAACCTACAATTAATAGTTTCTAGTAAGAGCTGTGACAATAATAAGACAATGGAGTACGCTTATTTGTGTGGAGGTCGAGATTGAATCAAGCACCAGATTTCAAAACCCATTCATCAATTTTATCATTTTTCACTTCTTGCTTTAATTTGGTATCATTTGGTATAATTTCACTTTATTTTCTTATTTGAAATCAAACTAAACCCCACTCCCATAACTTAAACACCAATTCTTTTCATTTTGAAAGCTTTACACACACTCTCTGTGGGATTGGCTTAGACTTATCACTAGTTATAATTTTAATTTTATTTCTTTTATATAGTATTATGATGCGCTACCATAATGATAAGCTAAACCTAGAATCATTAAGTGGGTTTTATTATTGCAAGAGTTTGATAAGGAAATTAGGGATAAGAAAGGTAGTGAGAATTTAATGGCTAATCACCTTTCTAACTTACACCCTAATGATGATAATGCACACATTGAACCTTAGATTGCTTTTAAACTATTTCCTAATGAATATTTATTTTTTCTTTCACAAGTCCTACAGTATGCTGATATTGCTTACTATCTTACTTAAGGTATCTTGAGAAATGACATGAAATTTTAGGAAAAGAAAAGATTTCTACATTTTTGCAAGTATTATTTTTGGGATGGGCCTTATTTGTTTAGGATTTGTGAGGATGAAATCATTTGTAGATGTATACCGGAGGAGGAGAAATTGTAAGTGCTATAATTTTTCCACAACATGTATTATGAAAGACATTTTAGAGGTAAGAAAACCAGAAAGAAGGTTTTTCAAAGTGGATTGTATTGGCCTTCCCTTTTTAGAGATTCTTAGAATTATTGTATGAGACGTGATAGATGCTAAAGGGTGGGCAATATAAGCAAAATAGATGAAATTCCTCTTACTAACTTTATTATGGTAGAGATATTTTTTTTTTATGTTTAGGGTATTGATTTCATAGTGCCTTTCCCAAAATCTTTCATCTTTGAATATATACTAATAGTTGTTAATTATGTGTACAAATAGGTAGAAGCCATCCTAACTAGGACAAATAATGCTAACATTATTTTGAATTTATTGAAGGAATATATTCTTAGTAAATACAGGACACCCAAGGCTATTATAAGTGATGGAGGAAGCCAATTCTGGAACAAATGGTTCAAAGAATTGATGAAAAAGTTAGGAATTGGACACAAGGTGGCAACCCTATATTATCCTTAAACCTTTGGACAAGTTGAAATCTCTGACGAACAAATCAAAGGAATCTTGGAAAAGATGGTCAGCAAGTTAAGGAAAGATTGGACAATCTATTTTCCTCATGCACTTTTGGCCTACCAAACAACTTTCAAAACTATTATTAGGATGAGCTCATATCAGTTAGTTTTCGGGAAGGCATGCCACTTACTGATGGAGTTAGAGAATAAAGCTTATTGGGTAATCAAGATCATAAATATAGGTCTAGATGAAGCAAAGGACCAAAGAATGTTGCAAATTTTAGAGGTTGATGAGCTCAAAAATGAAGCTTATGAAAGTTCAAATATTTACAAAGATAAAAATAAGGCTATGCACAAGAATGATTTACGGAAAAACATTTAAACTTGGAATGAAAGTCTTGTTGTTCAATTAAAGGGTACGGTTATTCCCTGGGAAATTGAAGTCTCAATGGATTAGATAGTTTCAAATCATCCAGGTTTTTCCGTACAAGTTGGTGGAGCTCTTAGACTTGAAGAAAAATGAAACTTTCAAGGTTATTGCCCAAAGACTGAAACCTTACTTGGAGGAATTTTGAGAAGCCAAATTCATTGAAAGTGTCCTCATTTTTTATGCTTAATCTGGCCAAGTGTAGCTAATATGGTGTTAAAGAAGCACTTAGTGAGAGGCAACCTGTTGGTTTGCAATTATTTTGATTAGTTTTTTCGACAATTTTAATTTTAGTTTCATTTTTTTAGTTTAATAATTTTTTATTAAAATTGATTTAGAACAGGTGCTTTAATTTATTAATTGTTTTTTATGGGATGCAAACATGGAAATGAGATTTTTATTGTATTTGGCATAGGCAAACACAGGTAATTGTCTTGGCTATGCCTTAACACAGATTGGCTATGCCCCTACCTACCTTAGTCGTGCTTCATCAATTCCTTTAACCAAACACAAAATCAAAGCCCGTAAACTTGGTCGTGCTTTACTTTATTTGTGTCATTTACCTCACAAAAACCATACGTCAACTTTGCCCTACCTTTATATGTTTGTGGCAAGACAGTTGCAATTAAGGCTTTGTATCAATTTATGCAACGATGGAAATCAAGTTCTGCTTAACTCTTTCTATTTCCTTTTTCTATCTATACATGGTCACATTGTTCAGGTTTTGCTTTCAAGTTCTTTTGTTTACTATTTTGTTTAATGTTTACAAGGTTTTGTTTTCAAGTTTTGTTTCTTATTTTTCAAACTATTTAATGTTTAGATCGTTTAAGGCTTTAGTGTTTTTAATTAGATTCCTGATAAATGGCCTTAAAAATTTTTGAACAAGAGTTCGAGAATTAAATGGAATGAGTAATAATTGTCAATTTGGATGGTCATTCTTTTTCATTACTTTAAATAATTGGAGAGAATTTAAGCCTTTAAGATTGAATTTCAAATGGTTATTCTTCTGAGTGAACATTTTTATTGTTATATTGCTAGAACTTACTTAGGTATGTGTTTCAAGATCGCATGAAAATTACGATTGAGAATTAAAATTATTAAGGCAATTAGGTTTAACCACTTAACTTAAATGGATAGCCTTTCATACATCTTTAGTGAGCAAATTTTGAGCCTTTGATCCCATGTTTTTTCTTTTACACAATATTATTAGCTATAAATCATTTTATCACATTCTCTTAATTTGTTTTACCTTCTATTAAGAATAAGAGCATTTGAGGAATTTAGTGATTGAGTCATTATGTAAATTAAAGTGTGGGGTTAATTTGGTTATCCAGGTTGTTTAGGGTTGAAATTTCTTTTTAATAGAGTACCTTTGTTACAATTATGAGTCTTTTCTTGTTAAAAAAAGCATCAAAGAAAAGAAAGTTTTTGTTCCACACGGCCAGGTGACAATGACCTTAGCCATAGCTTTTACAATAATGTTTCACAAAATGAATAAATAAAAAGAAGAAAGAAAATAATGTGAGAGAGACTTGATCCTTAAATTATAAGCCACATTAGTAAAAGGGTGGAGATGTTTGAAAAAAAAATTGTGTTGGGGATTTGTGAAGTAGAAGTTATGCTTAATCGCTTAATTCTTAGAATTAATATACTTAATGAGTAACTCACTTATCCAAATGTCATATCTCTACCTTAGCCCCATTGCAACTGAATGAAAAGACCTTCTGATTGGAACTTGATTGTGGTTAAATGATGGAGATTTAATTAATAAGTAAGCTTATGGAAATATATTTTACTTGAATGTAAAGAGTGTAAACACTTCCATAATTAAACACTTAAGAGATGTTGTGAGGAAGTGACATTTTTGGCATGCATGGAAGGGCTATTGGATTGCATTAGCATAAGTTTTGTTTGATTTGAGAATAATTGTGGAAATTATTGAAAGGTTCTTCTTAATTTTATCTGATAACTTTTGAACTTGATAAAATTCTTTCTTATTTGTTTTTATTTTCTTTTAACTTTACTTAGACATTAGCAAGACATTAAGTGTGGGGTAGTTGTTATAATGCATTTTGTGTTAGGTTTCAAATAGTTTTTGTTCAATTTTTAGTCTTTTCTAATTTGTTTGTTTAAGATTGTTGTTAGGTTTTTTTGTTTAGGTTAAGCTTTAAGGACTTGTATCAAAATAATTTAGAAAGATCAGAGATAGAAAAATTTTATGTCCAATTAGAATAAACTTGACCGTGCCTTCTTCTTGAAGAACGTAATTGAAAGAACAGAAGAGAGACCAAGGCACATCTTGGCAATATGGCCATGTTAACAATTTGAGCATTTTGGCTATCCAAGGTTTTTAACAAGATGGAGAGTCCAAATCTAAATATGATCTTCATAGAATATTTATAGGACATCTTAAGATTTTAAGGAAGCCTAGATTTGTAGCTGTGCAAATTTGTTTAGACTAACAACCGTTTGTTCAATGTAAAACTTATTTATGTAGAATTGGCAGCCTTACCATTAGAGCTTTACATGGACGTATTTGGGGATTATGGGATCAAAATGAGGTGATTCAAAAGATTAAATTCAAGCCAACATCTTAATACATAATTACTTGTAAAATTTAAGGCCCAAAAGTGTTGTTTTGAGGGGCTAAAAAGGTTGAGAATGAAATATGAAATCTGTCCAGATCCAGTCTAACCTTTCCTTAGTTTTTGACCCATAGCTTTACCTACAGGGATTTGTTTTTAAGAAAAAGAACATCTGTTACAAATCTAAGAGGGGGATCCCTATTTCTTTGAAGAGATAGTGACCTAAATATGAAGGGATCAAGGTCAAAAAGACATGAGAAGTATTAAGATAGAAATAGAGTTCCAGACATTGTTTAGGAGAGCAAATGTGGTGACATATGGGATAGGAGAAATTTCTTCATTTTTTCTTATTTAATTTTTCTTTAAAGCGTTGAAATTTTTGAACAAATTGGGGAGAATCAATTTATTTTTTTCATCAACATTGATTGAGAGATGGAGAAAGCAAACGAGAGTTTGACTCCCAGTCATCATTCAAGGGTTCTTTTATTTTGATTTCATATTTTTCTTGTTTCAATTTATACTTGATACAATGGAATTTAATGGTTTGAATTCAACTAATATAAGTTAAATTCTTCTTACCTAGGGTTTGCATCTAGACTTAATTGAATTTCTTGATTCAATAATTCACACTAATATATCTCTTGCTTGGATTGATTGTGTTGTGTTGAAAATCAAGTTAGTAGATTGGCCACATATTATTCTTAAAAAATTTAGTGAAGAATCGAAAGATGAACTTGATAATGTAACTAATTAATTACCCTAAGAATGAATTATAAATAGAAGTTCTAGTGATTGCTTAATTCGTAACTTTAAACGATTGGTAATTATTAGTTTATGGAAATGAGAACTATTAAATCAATAGTTGCTAATTTGATTGAAGAGTGAATACAGTAGTAGATTATATTAGTGAGAAGTTTAAGAATTTAGGCTTGAATTTGGATTGTAGTGTAAACACTAGGATATCTTTGGAAGGTTTATATCAATTTTGTGCAAGTCATTCTTTTTGTTGAATTTCATCATTTCACAACCTCTATACCTTTTTGAATTTAATACTTTAATTTTTTATTTTTAATCAAGTTATTACAATTAACAACTTTCTTATGAGATGACCTTAAGGCATCTACTATATACCATATACTTCAACAACCTCATATACTTACGAGTGACATGTTTAGGTAGTGTTAAGTATAGTGAAGCATAAGACAAGTTACTTATTCGTTGACAGGTATCACATGAATTACAAAAGACATATGCATCCTTAAACAATGAAGGCCAGTAAAAACCACTCTCCAAAACATTATAGGTGGTCCTTTTTATCCTAAAGTGCCTTCAACAAGCGTATGAATGGTAGAAGGTTAAGATAGAAGGTGACTCACACTTAACAACAAACCTTCTTATGACTTGGTCTGCATAGTGCCTCCACAAAAAGGGGTCATCCCATAAAAATTTCTTCACTCTTCAATTTTTCCCTTTAAACTTTGAAAAGGCCACAGTTAATTTGTTAGAAATCAAAAAATTATGATATCTACATACCTTAGACGAGTCAAATTGATGGAAAATAATTGTTTATGTAGAAAAATTTCTCTTAAAGGAATATCATCTTCTTTTCTAATCAACCAGTTGAGGTGATCAATAACCATATTCTTTTCCCCTTTCTCATCTCTTACCTCTAAATCAAACTCTTTAAAGGAGGAGAATCTAACTAATTAACCTCAACTTTATTTCCTTCTTGGTGAGCAAGTACTTCAAAGTTGTATGATTAGAGTAAACAATGAATTTATTGCTTAAAAAATAAGACTAAAATTTTACTGAAGCAAACAAAAAAGATAAAAGCTCTTATTGTCACACTCAAATGGGATATCTTGTTGTAACAACTTTTATGACCAAGAAAAGAACAAAATTTTCACATATTTGAGGAGTAAGGAAAATAATAAATGAGATCAATTTTATACTTGTCCACCTATATACCCCTAGAAGATACAATATGCCCTATAACTATATCTTGATCTACAATGAAACGGAAATTTTCTATATTGAGTGCATGGTTAGTTTTAATACATCTTTCCAAAATAAGTTTGTGAGAGCGATCATCAAAAGAAGAACTTTAGATACTAAAATCATCTATAAATATCTCTATGATCTTCTCAACATACTTAGAGAAAATGGTCACCATACACATTTGGAAAGTGGCGGGTGCATTACAGAAAATGAATATCATTCTTTAATAACCAAATGTACAAAATATGTATATGAAGGTTGTCTTTTCTTAGTCTTTTACTACAATAAGGATCTAAATATAACCTGAGAATTCATCTAGAAAATAGTAATATTCATATCTAGCAAATATTTTTAGCATTTGATCAATAAATGGAAGGAGGAAATGGTCTTTACGAGTTGTAACATTCAACGTTCTGTAATAAATGCAAACTTACCAATCAGTTTGCATGTAGGTAGGAACCAACTCACAATCTTGAATAGCGACCACATGATTCCAAATTTCTTCAAAACCACATATACTAAACTTGCCCACTAATTGTGAAAGATAGGAGAAATGACTCCAGTATTAAGAAGCTTCAGTACTTCCCTTCGTCGCAACTTCCATCATTAGAGTATTCAACCTATGTTATGCTTGTTTAATGGAATTTCCATCCTCCTAAAAAAATGCAATGCATGCATATAAAAGGGCTCTTCCCTCTAATATATGCAATTATCCATCCAATTGAATTTTGTGCTCCTTTAACACATAAACTATTTTAGCTTCCTGATCAGAAGTTAAAAATAGAAAAATAATTTCTAAAAGAGTTTGATTATCACCCGAATATTCATCCTTTAAATGGCCTAGCATTTGTAGATGATCTCTTGCTTTTATTTGTAGCTGAATTTAAACCAATCAAGGTGTTAATGGATTACGTGAATTAATTCAATGATAACAAGATTTAAAAATCAATCTGTAAAAGAGCTCCATTATCGTCTTATGGCCTAATCAACAACAAGTTGATGTTCTTGCTTTTCATATTAGACTGAAGTTGAAGAAACTTTTTAGGCATGTAGGAGTGCTAATATCCACCAAGCTTATAACTAATATTTCTTGCCTCTATAGATGGTAGCCAAAGTTAAACTATCAACAGAGGAAAGAGTGAAAAGGATTAAGATAAACAACACCTATAACTTATGTAACGTAGAACAACAATTCCAAAACCATCTCTTCCTTATCTATGAAACTTTCAAGATTATATATGAATAATCCTTGAGATGGAGAAACTTTAGTTATTATTAAAGCAACCTTGATTGCATGCTTACTTAGGAATTCATATGTAGATTGCCTTAAAATCACACAAGGATCTCTTTGACATGACACTTGGCAACTACCTCCATTAGATTTGGAGAGAATGGAATATGAGAACATTTTGAAATTCTCGACAAGTGATTAATAAAGTGATAAGTGAGGAGTGGAACTTGATTAAAAATTTGTTATAAGTAAAAATCAACTTCCTAAAGATTACTTAAGCTCTCCATAGTAATGAAAACCCAAGAAGTGAATAATGGATGAAGCATGCAACAATTGATAAAAGATCGTTGAAACTCTAAAGATTGTTGCAATTAACTTTTCTTGTAGTATGTAATTGACATCAAATATAAACCTTGATTGTATATTTGGGTATTCTAAGAGTTGTAACTTATTTCTTAGGTCTATTTGAACTTAATCCCTTTCTTTTAGGTAATTGATTAATATATTTCTTTCATTCCTCAAAAAATATTTAATCATTTAGTTAATGGATAACATAGAACTCTCTAAGACCTAATTAAAATATAACAAACAAGTGATATATTCTAGCCTCTGGCTAGAAACTCCTTGAGTTTTAAACCTAACCCACCCGACATTCCCCTTCTAGCCTACCTAAGCTTTCTATTATCCTACATAAACCAACTCTTTCTATATTTATTGTTAATTGAAATGATTCCTTCGTCTACCGTCACGCCCTAGCTACAAACCTCTCCTTATTATGAATCTACCCCTCCTCGCATCCATCAACCTACCCAAACCTTACTTCCTTTATATCTTAACCCAAAAAAATTCCCTTTTACCTTATGTGAAAGTAAACCCTAAGAACCAACTGGAGGAAATCTGTACAAATAAACCTTCTTTATATATGGATAAGACATGGAAGGACACAACAATTTTTTGGATAACTTCACTATGTTTCCCCCTTAGATGACTCAAATGTAGCTCTAAAATAAATCTTACAAACTAGAGATAAGAAATAGCTAACAAGTCTAGTTGGTCACTTCTTAGTAAAGAAACTATTTCTTCCTCAAATCCAACAATGATCATATTTAAATTGGAGAAAACATGGCCTAGAAAGTGTTATTTTATGTAAGGATGACTCCTTTGTGCTTAAGTTCTCCATAGCAGAGAAAGCTAAGAAAATAATGGAACTTGGACCTTTAAACATCTAAGGGTAGCAATTTTTAATGTAGAAATGAAGATCTAGAATGTCCTTAGAAAAAATTAGAAAAAAAATTATTCCTATATGGATAAATTTCCATCAAGTTCCATCAGAATCTTGGTCTACATAAGGACTAATCCATATTTCTAGCTTGATAAGCAAGATATTAAGCCTTAAAGAAAGCCTCACATATGTTAAAAGGATAGGTTTTGCTCAAGTTTGCCTAAAAGTATAAATCACAAAAGAACTTCCACATTAAGGCTTTATGAGCATAACAATACAGTTAATAAAACTATCAGAGTTATCTATATGTGTAAACCAAAGACAATGAATGATTAGTGCTTAATTTATTATTTATTTATTCCTTAATGCTTAGTGATCAATATTTAATTTTTATCTAAGATACTAATTTTGCTTCATATTTTTGTTTAGGAACAAGTTTGATGAAAAAGAATAAAAATGAATTAAATTCGTAGTTTTGGACAATATTACTATTTTTCAGTCTTATTTCCTCAATGGATCAAAGAGAAATGAGTTAGGGTGAAATCAGGATAGAGAATGAAAGAATTAGAGTTATTTTGGTGGAGCAAGCTGCCAAAAAGAACATTCCTGTATAAAGAACCATTTAAGTCAATGTAAAACCTCAAGGCATTTTTTGTCTATGTGGCATGTGGGTTATCCTATCCACTCTAGAAACCTTAATTGTAGAGTATAAAATGCAATTTGAGGCCAATTCAAGTGGATATACATGATGGATATTCAAAGATGCCTATTTTCCTCTTTAGACTTTTTCTTTAAAAAACTATGAGTGGCTAATTCTCTTCCTTTCAATTAAAAGGGGATATCAAGGCCTAATAATATGTCTATGCATTGATAATTCCAATAACATTGTTCCTGTCTCTTTTTTGAAATTGATTATGTTATTATATGTATAAGGTTTATGATTTATGTATGAAAGATTTAGATAGGGCATGCTAGATCATTCTAATATATATTTATTACAAAAAAATTTGATTACAATTCATGTTTATTGTTAATCTGATTTATGTGTGGCAACCTAATAAATATACATCATTAGGGATAGCATATATTAAGTTAAATAGTCCAAGCTTATGTGATTATTGCTTATGTTAACCTATTTTCTTGATTCCTAATGCTCCTATTGCACTAAATATAAACAGTCTATTCTAGGTTGTCTGAGAGTTAAATCTAATTAAAGAACTTATTTTGATTAGTCATAATCTAAAGGAAAATTTAGGTTAATAGAGTTTGTTGTTAATCCATGGTTCATAATTTCAAAAAGAGGAAAGAAAACAACATTACACTTGATTATGGATGTTATGTGAAGGTTGAGATTAAATTGAGAACTAGACTTAGATCCATCAATTACCCTTTTGTAATTTGATTTGTTAAAATTAATTTGTTTTTTATGTATTAATTAAATTCTTCCAAACCCCAATCTTTTTACATTGATTAGTTCAACATAAAAATCAATCAAACATTATATATAAGTATGATCCTTTCTCAACTCTACTATAAGTAGAGTTAGGTGTTAATTTTAGCGTCTTTGGAACATATCAAGGAATATGGTGAAATTAATTATTATGAAATCTCCAACATGCAAAAAGGTATACTAGCTAAGCCGATTAAGGAAACAAGGAACCTAGGAATATAACTCAGGTCTTAGTCAAAGCAAATGCAACCCCAAAAGTTAAAAGATGATGATAGCAAGAGATTAAATTCCACACATTCTGAAAAGGAAAAATCCAACAAAGGGATATTTCACATAGTGAGGGCGTAAACCAAGCAAATAAATGCTGACATTAATGGCAATAACTTGGAGCACACTAAAGGTATAAGACAAGACCCTAAACTTATTTTAATTCCTAAACCATACAAAATTATAGGAAAAGATCCCAAAGAACTCTGTCTATCTTCTATAGTTCACTTTAATGAAGCCTCTAATATCAAGAGTAAGGTAGGACACAAATACCAAAGAAAAGAGTGGACAATGCTCCAAGGAAATGAACTTTTTAATTTGGAATTTTAAAGCTTTAAACTACCTTAATAAATAGTAGGTGTCAAAGATCATTTGATCCAATAAAAACCCCATGTTATTGGTTTGAAGAAACTAAAATAAAAAACAAAACACAATTACCAAAAAGGTTTTTGCTTTTTGAATAAAGGATGGATAAATTTATCCAACAACAAAAACCATTACAATGGAAAAAAATTTATCTCCTTAAATCCCTAGATTTTTCAATTATAACCTTTGTCTTGCACAATTCAGTTTATACTCTCCAAGGTATTTCTCACTCACTCTCAAACTCTTTTTCTCATTTTATGTAGCTAATACAAACTTTGAAAGGAAATAGATATGGTCCAATCTTTTTTCATTAGTTGACAACCCCAACACTCTATGAATATTGATAAGACACTTCAATTACACTCTCAGTCTTCCAAAAATCTAAGGTGTTAGAATGAAATCCAAACATAGAAATGATCATTTGCTGAAGCTCACCAAGGATCTTAGGCTAACTAATATAAACTATATTGGAAACTTTTTTACTTGGAATAACAAACAATCACATAAATGATTTATTTATAAAAAAGATAGAGATCAATTTGTTTCCACTCATCTAGCATAAATTTTGCAATTCACTTACTTCAGATCATACTCCTATACTTGTTCAAATAAGTCAGTTAATTTAAAGAGTAAAACACTACTCAAAATTTTCAATTTAAGTATATCTCATTTAAGCTTTCTAGAGATAGTGCTAAAATGACTAGAAGTAAAGTTGAACGTACTCAATCATATATATGCATTAAAAAAGTGAAGGCCATAAAAAAAGTGCTCAAAATTATTTAAGAGTGATCTATAACCCTCTTATTATATATAAGATTGAACCTTACACAATGATAATGAAACTCAGGAGGAGTAGCCTAGACATCGTTATGACCTAAATCCCGAAATCCAAGAAGTGATTACACTGAGATCTTATGTTAATGCATTAAATTTGTTGAACTACTAACTAAGAAAAAATCCTAAATGGTGGTTACAAGAAGGAGACAAGAATCCCAAATACTTTTATAAGGTAATTCAAATAAGAAGAAAAAAATGATTCTACTTTAAAAGGTGGTTAGTATAGAAGTGAAGAGCTAAAAAGATATGAAGGAATTAGTATTTAAACACTTTAAGGATTTATCATAGGTTGGGATGACATCTTTCCTCAACTTTGTGATTCTAAGCAGTTAATAGCCATTGCTATCTAACCTATCTAGCCTTCCAAATTTTGGATGATAGATATTGTATCTTGTAAAATTTGCCTTACATCTTACTAGAAATGCAGAGTATTAATGACAACAATATCTTTTAGAGATATACCCAAGTTAGAATAAGAGGTCTTTGGTCTATGTGGGAATTGTTTTGCACCCTATAGCCTATCTAGGAAGTATTTTTATTTGCTATACTCTCTATAACTACGCTTAGGTGATCTCTCCAACCTGAGTTATAGGATTGGGAGCACGGATTATAGGCAAAATTTAACTCAACAATATTGACATATTCCCTTCATGGTGTTTTATCGATCAATCTTATTTATGAGATCTCATCAATACTATATAAAAACACTAACAAACATGAAAGATTAAGAAGTAACTATAAAAATAATTATAAACAAATATATACAAATGATAGTAGTGCATCGTAACACTACGCAAAATAAACTAGACTTAAAACTATAGCAATGGTAAGTCTAGGCCAATTGCACTGAGAGTGTTCAGTTAGCTTTTATTATGAAAATAATCGGTGTTTAGGTTTGGGGGTTGGTTTGGTTTTGAAATAAGAAAATAAAACTAAACTAAACTAACAAAAAAATTAAAGAAAACATTTCAAAATGATGAAAGTGATGAATTTGTTGGGGGTCTGGTTCTTTGGTTTAATCTCGACCTATACCCAATTGAACATACTTCATTAATTTATTGTTCTCAAACCTCTCCTAGCAACTAATGATCGTAGATTAACATCAAGCTCTGTTAATCTCAATTTTTTGTTAGGATGTGATTAATCAAGAGATGCTCATTAATTAAACTTAGACACTAAATAACGTAGGATACGATCTCTAAATTTAATTAGACGGTTATATTAAAAATTAGGAAAACAGATTAATTTAAGTAATATATGCTCAGGCCATTTAACCTAGATTATGTTTTCCCTAATGATTACAAACCATTAGTCGCTATAAATGAATCTCAAATATAACAATTATAGATTATATTGAAATTCTAGCTATGGGTTCATACAAAAACAATTGAACGATAACAAGAATACGATCATTCATACATAAAACCCAAATTTATACGCATAGGATAATACATTCAATTCCTAAAAAGAGATAGAAAGCAATAAATATAAGGAAAGAATGCTTAACTAGGTTAGTTAGCATCAATGTCACCTCTGAAATAGCATCAGGATGTTTGGCCCTCCATAGGTCTCTTACTATTGAGAGCTTTTATTTCCCTCTTCATTCTCCTAAAAGATACACTGTTTTCCTAGCCAAAAATACCAAAACATTTATCCCCTTTAGTCGTCGCATATTTTTTCCATTTATATTAAAGATGTAGGGTTAAATGGGAAAATTTTCCCTCTTCTCATGCCCATGAGTGACCGCTTACGAGTGTGAGAGATGTCTCACGGGCATGGGCATGAGACATCTTCCCATGCATACTACGATGTGGCTGAGAGTGTTCCTATGTCTTGTTCTTCACTCTTCATTCTTATATTCTTGATTTTGTTGTCTTCTTCTTGCTTTTAATCTTCTACGTTTTGCTCCATTAAGACAAGTGAGTGAGAATCATTGAAAAATGGTCCAAATATAGTGCTTTTGACTCATTTTATCTCCTTCCCTTTCGAATTGTGCCTAAAACCATATATGAACTAAAGTGGGTAGCTTAAGCATTTTGGTATCATTAATCACTAAGTGTTATTGACTAAATATAGAATCAATTAAACACATATCAACATAACACAAATTAAAAGCAAAAGTAAATACTAAACCACTACACTCCCCAACAACAGTGCCAAAATTCTTAATACGTGTCAAACACACTATAAAATTAAACCTATCTCTGCTCACTAAAATTTATATTAATGATAAGTAGGCATCGTATCCATAAAGAGTGTGTGTGTAGCTTTTATTATGAATGAATTGGTCTTTAAGAAAATGGGGGATGGTTGGATTCAATTAATTGAACTAATAAAAGCAAATTAAGTCAAACAGCCAAAAAGTGAAAATATTGATGAATAAGTTCAGAATCCGATTCTCAGTTCAATCTTAGCCTACACACAAATAAGCACACTTGATTGTTATGTTGTTCTTATAACTCTCTTATACATTAGTAATAATAGGTTAATAATAAGTTTTGTTAACCCCATTTTTCCCTTAATTCGTATATAATCAAATAAGTTATTTGATTAAAACTAGTTATCAAACAACCTAGAATAAGCTCTCTAAATTTAGTATGAAAACTATATTATAAACTAGGAAAATAGATTAATCTAGGCAACAATCACGTAAGCTTGGGTCATTAAACAGGTGTTATGTTATCCCTAATGATTCACAACTTTTAGTTACTAGAAATGAATCAAAGTTACAACAATTACATATTGTAATCTAGATTCTGATAATGAGTCCATACATAAATAATATATTGAGAATGAAAACATTACTCATTCATATATGAATACCTAAAACATTAAGAAAATAATAGCATAAACAATTTCTAGAGAGAGAACAACATTAAAAGAAAAAGAGAAAGTCAGTTGTCCTTAGATCTCAAAGAAATAAGAGTTCTACCCCCTTTTTATGCCTTTAAAAATGATTCATCTTATGTTTGGCCACTCAAATGCCCTTATATAGTAAAAATTAGGATTTTGGGAAATTCATGGTTAGTTACATGGGTGTGCATCTAATCATGTATGTAAATTTTTCCCTAGTTTCGAGCTTCTATAGTATCTCACTTATATGGTCATGTATGTACTTACACAACTATATATGGTGATGAAATGATCCTACATGCTTATAGAGAGTTTTACAGTCCTATGCACGATGGTGTAGGTTGCAAGAACTTAATTTTTTTCTTTTTCTTATCCCATCTTCACCATAATTTGTTTGCTTCTTGTTCCACTGATTGAACTTTTTCTAATTTTCAATTATGAAATAACTATAAGTGCACGTTGTAGCTGTAGCTAATATTGGCAAGTATGGGTTGATCCCATGAAGATGATGAATAGTAGTAGTTACTATTATCAAGTTATCTAGTCTACGAGTTTGATTTGGGATTTTAATTGAAAGAAAGAAATTAAAATAAAATAGGCAACAAAATTGAAAAAAGAATTAAGAAATTACCTAGAAAACTATCGATATCAAAACTTAATGTTTAGGTTTCGAATCCCCCTAAATAACCTTAATTGATTCATCATTTATTAAGCAATTGTTTTATTAATTATTGGACCATGGAGATTCCTATAATATGCTAATAGCTCAATCTTGATTCTAATAACAACTAATCCTAAGGCGATAGGTATGAATTGAATCATGTTTTAAGGCTTAGTTTAATATTTTTTAATTGTTAACTTAATCGTTTAGCATGTGGTTAGGTTAGAATTGTGATAGTTTGTTAATTAATTGTGTTTAAGTGTTTTATATGAGTTAGTACAACTTTGTAAGCTTGATTATTATGTCTTTGGGGAACCTTGATGTGTTTGTTAGTGTTCTAGGGCCAATATTGAAGAATGGAGAAATTTTAGAGACATTCGGGCCAAAATAACATGTCACGATTGTGGCCCATATGTAGCACCCCACTCCCGCAAGACTCGAATCCAACATCGATGGGTGATTTCCGAGCTCGTGCCCCACGAGGGTGGCATGCTAAGACACTCAATCATTCAAAAACTCAATATAAACATTTTTTTGAAACCACAAACATGATATACGAAAATCCATATCCAAATCGGGCTCCACTTTATTTCATAAACATTTTCAATTCATAGATACAATTACTACAAACATTAGTATTCAATAGCCATTTAGGCCCATTTGAGATATAGACAAATTACTAACATTCATAATGTCTTTGCATTCCAATACAACACCTAAGACTACACTTTCAATACAACATAAATAAATACATATGCAGGCGCATACTGATTCGGACCTGAAACTCTTAATCGAAGCCTTTCTAGAGACCTTGATAAAACTTGAAAAGCCACGTTACAATTTTGATGAGTTTTGCGAACTCAGTTGAGTGGACCATCATTGATGATTTCACCGGATCACATACACATATCACATATTTCACAGTTATTCATTCAGATCATATTTATATTCCTGTTATTTCACATAGCATGGGATATCATATAATGACACAGTTCAATATACTAGACAGCTCATATCACTTTATCACTCATTTCAGCTTTGCAAAGTATTCAAGAAATTCAGTCTTATACTGCTATATGCATGAGTCTCATATTCGTTCTTATTGTTGTGACCAAGTGCCTATCAGTTACTTATACAAATATTGGCCCATAAGGCGTAGTCAGAATAGAATCACGAAGTATAGCTCTATGTGGAAGCACGTCATACTGACAACTCAAGTCACAACGCCTTTATCTAAACATGCATTTTATGAAATGCATCCAATACATAGATGTCATATATCACAATTGAAGTAAATCACACGTTAATATAGAACTTACGTACAATATACGACCTACACAAAGACGGGGATTGAATTGTGTAATCCTTTTGTGAATACACAAAGCCTTTGATATTTCTTAAAAAAGAAACTTTTTCAAGTATTAGATGAATACCAAATTGTAAATAACTTGTACAAACTTGTATTAAGAATAAGAGTATTTAGAGTCAAGAGTTAGAAGATAGATGACACAATTTTTATACTGGTTCACCTCAAACTTTGAGCTACGTCCAGTCCTCAGAATCCTTTTGAGTTTTCACTATACTTCATCAAATTTACAAGTATTCTTTCCTCCCTTCCAGAGCCTCTTCAGGTCTCTTACACTGAGTATTCTTTCAACTATCTTATCCTCTCCAGGGTCTCAGTCTTTGCTTGCTCTCACTAGAAAGATAATGTGAGCTTTTGATACAGCAATATTCGCTCTCTTGTATCGCACTTTGTATACAGAATTTTTTAAGTAATTACTTGTAAGCAAAAAGATTGTTCAGTCTTTAACTATGACTAGTATTTATAGCTTAAGTCTTCAAATTCTTCTTGAATCTTGTTTCTTGTTTCTTACATCTTGTAGAAACCGTTATTCAGTTGAGTTATGTAACTAACTGAAACTGCTTCTTGAATCTTGTTTCTAGTTTCTTACATCTTGTAGAAACCGTTATTCAGTTGAGTTCTGTAACTAACTCAAACTGATTCTTGAATCTTCGAAATTTCTTCTCAGTCTTCGAAACTTCTTCTTAGTTCTCGAACTTCTTCTTAGTGAACTTCTTCTTAGTCTTCGAACTTCTTCTGAATGAACTTCTTAGTGAACTTCTTCTTAGTTCTGGCACTGCATGCTTAACACACTCATCAGAACAGTTCATTTATTTCAAACATTATCATTATTTGATTATCAATAAAATTATTAAACGTGAAGTCATTTTGACTTAACAATCTCCCCATTTTTTATGATAACAAATAATCATTAATTTTTGAAAGATAAAAATGAATTGGAGAATGTTATTCATATAGCAATAGCAAATAAGAAGACAAAAAAAGATATACACATGCATACAAAATACATATATGAAAACAAAACAACTTGTAATGTTATCTTCCTTTCATCTTAATGATCTTACCTATTTGCTTTCTTCTAATCTCCCTCATTTTCTATCTTTCTACTACTTCTGCTTTTCTCCTCTTCTCCCCCTATTTTTTATTAATCTAAAGCTTTACCATCGATGCTTCATGATTGTAGAAAACATTCGTTACATGTCAGTTCAGATCAACTTGAGGTCTTCTTCAATAGAAACTCATAGATATGCCATTTCCTCATACAGATCACCAACTGAGACACTCAAATCATCCACCTTAGTATGAATTTTTTCAATATCCTTAACTAAGGCTTCCTGAGTCCACTGTTGAGTGTGACAAACTTCATCCAGAATAACAGTAGAAACTTGTGGAGATGCTCTTATTGGAGAGAAGTTTGTAGCAACTAGTGTTTCCGATGGTAAAACATCTAACTCGATGATTTTAGTAACAGGAGGTTTAAAAGATTGTTTTCCTTCAAGGAGATCCAGGTTATCAGGTCTAGGTAGTTTTAGGGTTGATTTTCCAAAAAGGTATAAGACATCTTCTATTGAAGATATAAAACTCAAAGGTCTAAAGTGCATGATTAAATGCAAAAAAATCTCTAAGTTGAAATTAATACCTTCAACCCTGATCGTTCTGTAATGTCCTTTTATCACTCTTCCAACTACCTGAGAGGTTGCTTCTGTGGAGAAGTGTCCACAATGACTTCCTGATGCTTTTGAAACATGATGAGAAACATAGAGTCCTCTTAATTTAGTCGTATAGCACGCTTCATCTATGTTCCTCATAGCTGCTTCTATTTGATCCTCTATAAGATCACCTGTATTGAGTTCAGGGTACATCTTC
>JANSVA010000217.1:30124315-30139279 GCA_025504915.1 Erythroxylum reticulatum | reverse complement strand
CTAGGACACCTGTCCATTTCTTATCCACTTCCCTTTATTAGAAATCACTTAAGTATAATTTATACTTAAGTTTATGATTTGATAAAATCATTGTAATAACAAATCATAACCCCTGACTCACTTTCAGATTTTTCCCATAACACATCATTTCGGGTCAACTTTACATGTTCTTTTTGACCCCAACACTGAAGTTATTTTGCAACACTTTCTTCTAAAATTAGATTCCCCCATATCTTATGTCTCCAGTTTACTCCAAATCAAAATAATCTCATTTGGAATCCTATAGATCCAGATATCATCAAAATACAGGAACATGTTCTGTAAAATATCCAGTTCATGCTCTTCCAACTGATAGCCTTACTTGTATTAGATCAATCTTTTATAAGTCAAAACCAAAAGCTATTATTTCTATGGAGAGGTAGAGAAATGTTTTATGAATCCAATTCTTCAAAAATTAGGTCATTGGGAGGTCGTACGACAAAGTTATGGCTGAAAGAATCAAACAATGTTATGTCTACATAAGACGAAGCAAAAAACAGACGAATGGCAAAGCAGATGAATGCAATAAGCAGACGAATGCCAAAGTAGACGAATGGAAAAGCAGACAAATGCAATAAGCAGACGAAGCAATAAGCAAACAAATGACAAACCAGACGAAGCAATTAACAGACAAAGCCAAAAAGCAGACGAATAACAAAGCAAACGAAAGCAAAAGCAGACGAATGGAAAACAGACGATTCGAACAAGCAGACAAATGGAAAGAGAAGACGAATGCAAAAGTAAATGAATGAAAAAGAAAATGAAAGAAAAAGAAGATGAATGGAAAGCAGATGATTCGAACAAGCAGAAAAATGGAAAGAGCAGACGAATGACGAATGACGAATGCAAAGTAGGTAATTGGAAAGCGAACGATTTGAGCAAGCAGACAAATGGAAAGAGAAAACAAACACAAAAGAAGACGAATGCAAAGCAGACGATTCGAGCAAGCAGGCGAATGGAAAGAGCAAAAAAATGTAAAAGTAGACAATTGCAAAGCAGATGATTCGACCAAGCAGACGAATGGAAAGAGCAGAGGAATGCAAAAACAAATTAATGCAAAGCAGATGATTGGAAAGTAGATGATTCGAGCAAGGAGACGAATGGAAAAACCAGACGAATGCAAAGTAGACGATTCAAGCAAGCAGACGAATGCAAACCAGACGATTCAGATGGTCAACCTAAGATGAAGCAAAAGTCAACCTAAGATGATACAGATGGTTAACTTAAGAGGAAGCGTCTTTACAGACGATGCATCTCTACAGATGATACATCTTTACAAACGAAATGATGTCATCAAGACGATACTATCTATACTCCTGAACATCTCCACTCACAAGGATCATAACTTTCTACTCCACCATCTAAACTCCCATACTAGAAATTCTCAGTAAGCTTCTCTAATGCATTTTCCTTCACTAAATCTAACACTTAAATTTTATTTCTAGTCATTCTACTCCATTATTGAAATTGGGGTTCTAACCCTTAATATGGGGACAGGATGTTATCCTATATGCCACGATTGTGACAAAAGCATTAGAGACAGCCCACAATCGTGACAGAAGCCCAAGACATGGCCCACAATCGTGGCCTACGTCAGGCAGTCACGCAGATAGTAAGAAAAGTCAAGTTTCAAAATATTTTTCGAACTTTTTCGACCCCGAAAAAACCTTAAGACTACCCAGATCACAAAAGGTATATAAAGAATAAAACAAAGAAGGAAAGGAGCTTTTTCATTAGCCACCACAATGAAACCCTAAATGAGAGCACTATGAGAGATCGAGAAAGAAAAGAAGAAAGAGAGAAGACGAAGACGACGTAGACTCAAAGTGCTTCCCGGAATAAGAAGCTTTCCAAAGTTGCAGCCTCCCATCGTCCATTCGAGTTATATTTCCTATGTATTTCAGTTTTCTTTGATTGTAGAATTAGGATATACAGTTTGACTATAGAATCAAATTATTGATTGATGTTCTATACTCACCTTTGGAATGTTATTTTTTATTTAATGAAATCTTATTATTTTATGTGTTTATTGAATTAATTGTTGTTTAATTTTGCACTTCATATCTTAATAATAATCTGAGAAGGTAAACCAAGAAAAAAAATTAAATTGGACTAACGAGAGTTTTCTAATTTAATAGATTTGGAATTAAATCAAGTTAGTAAAACTTGTGTAGAGAGATCACATATAGGTCTCTAATTATTTATTAGAGAACTTAAGAACTAATTAGGTTTTGGATAGGTTGTTAATTGAGATATAACAACTTCCCACAATCTAATTAAGGTTTATGCTTTAAGGTTCAATTATAACTTGAGAGAGAATAATTGAACCTAGGATTGTCTAGAACCATTAATTCGATAAATCTTTATCAGTTAGGTTAGCATTAAGTATAGATAGTTTCCCTTTCTCTCTTTTGGTTAATTCACTAACTTAAATTCTAGGGTGTGCTATCATTGTTCAATAAATCAATCAATTTTTATTAATATTTATCCACGTTCAATATGAAATTGTTAATCATTGTTCATTGATTATTTTCATTCAGTGTTAATTGTCAATTGGTGTTTTGTTACTTAATTTTGGTTTATTTAATTTAGTTAGTTAGCATGTTTAAATTCATTGTTTGCTTAATTTTTGTTTAATAGTTTCCGACCTTAGACTTTAGGATTAGATTAACCCTCCTGATAGGATCGACACCTTAGGTACTACATGAATGACCTGTACGCTTGTGCAATATTGAGGTTAAAATATTAAAACTTACATATATCATAAAACCGAGATCATAAGGTTATCAACCAAATTACTTAGGCCAAAGTTTATATAATTGCTTTACCAATTTGTGAATCGAACTATTAAGTTTGACTAGATTTATATCATCCTATCTCTAGGTTTGCAATCAACTCCTTCCAATTACGGTGGATCTATTCACATACAGGATTTCTCAATCTCTATATTATGAAACTGAAATATGCACTAATATTTTGGATCTATTAGAACATATATTAAACACATAATTGAATCACAATATACCAATCTAGAAAATTCCATGAATAGAACAATCAAGACATGTTATTTCACAAAACTAGGGTTCATCTAAACTAGGCACTAAAAGAATTTAGTTACATATTGTAGAAAATAAATTCAAACATAAACAGAAGAACAAAAGATTTAAAAATAATGGGTTTATTATTCCAAATCTCCCTGTTTGTCTTTTATCAAATATTCTTGCAAAGTAAAGGTTTAATCTTATATTTTGATGGATCATTTGATGATTTATTTGTGGTTTCCACTTCTCTGACTCAAAATTGCACCTTTTGAATGATCTCAGCTTTTGTAATCAGATCTTAATGTATTCTCTCACATTTTTCCTCTGAACATGTCCTTTTATAGTCAATTTTAGGGTTTTAGGTGATGCACGGTGTAATATATGATTGTCTACTAAATCATGTATAGCCCAAAATACCCAGAATTCGTGGTGCTATATGGCTTCAGAGAAGTATGCGGGCTGATGCACGACCGTGTATCCCTTTTTTCCTTTAAATCTTTGTTTTATGTCATGTTTTCGTCCAACTTCTTTTTCTTTAAGTTTATGATGGAAATTATAACCTATAAACACATTTTGAGAAAATTAATTACCAAATATATGATAAAAGTATAAAAGTATAAAATATATATATATCAAATATGGGGTATAAATATGATCAAATATGCATCTATGAAATATCCCCACACTTAAGCTTTTACTTGTCCTTGAGAAAACCATAATCAAAATTATCAATTTTACAAGGTCAATCCCTCATCAATCTTAACCTGTCCATTCATACTATAAATCATCATATCCTATTGAATCAAATTAATGTACAATTAGAATCAAATTATCCTAAAGGTAACTTTGTAAGTCCATATTAATAATAACCAAATGAATAATTGCATTGAAATCAAAAGCATAAACTTTTACACCCTCACTAAGATTTCACTCAACGTGCTCAAATGTTTAGGGTGAAAAGTATTAAATCTCTCAATAAATACATAGTAGAACTCTTACCATAGGTTTGCAATATTATCACATTTCCACCACTTATGTATAAACTAGGGACAAAAATCAAAAGGTCTTTATATAGATTTAGTGGGTTTTAGGTATGGTATGGTCAGGATATCAAAAAGGGTTAAATTGATGGAAATTTAGTAAAAGAAAATTACAAGACTTGTTTACAAAAGACATAGGTCCTTTTAGTACAACTCTATTGGTACCATATACTTATTCACAATTTTTTATGCTCTCTTTCTTTTCAATCTAAACAATAATTCAAGCATTCAGTACCACAATTAAAGAAATAGTACCTTTCAAAATTTTCAATTCTCAAAAAGTAAATAACATAAATAACCTTCTGGGTTCAAAATAATAAAAAGGTCTTCAAGAAAAATAGGATAAAGGTTAACAATGTGGGTTAATAATAACTAAAAAGGCTAAGGCTCAACTTGGTTATTCCTAAAGGATAAAATTATGGGTATGGTAAATATCAAAGAAATAGGCTACTACCTTTATCATGTTAATGCTTCTAATTTAACCAATATGACCTCAATATCTGTAATAAAATCAAGTTTTAGAATCATTCTATCATACATGCTAACATACATGAAAGAATAATAAGAGCTTTAAAATTTTAAAATTTTTATCTTAGGCTCAAAGCTCACAAAAAGATGGATTTATATGTGTAAATAATATGCAATTTCATTCAATTTGATTATCTCAATGATGACTAAAAATATAACTTAGAAAAGCAGTTTTATTCTAACTATCATCCTTTTACATACCAATTCAACTCAATATTTAACAATGAATAGAGTATTGATAGTCAGATTTCAACCAATTTAGAATATCAATTAATAAACTTGACTAATCAAAGATTATAATAAGCTTAAAGAAAAACATTAAAAATTCATTAACCCCTTCCCAACACTTACAATTGTACATTGTTTCCTATGTACAAAATATAAGTATATATGAAAATTGAGAAGGGTAGCAGTATTTTCTTGATTATGGCGACTTTTTTTTATTTCTATCCTATCCAATGTTAAACTACATCTTGCAAAATATAAGAAAAATGAATTAAAACACAAGGAATAAAAAATAAAAAAATAAAATTAAGAAATAAAATATGAAAATGATATAAAAAAAGTAAACCATAATTCTTGGATTGCCTCTCAAGTAGTGCTTGTTTAACATCTTTAGCTCAACATATCTTTTATGATCAAGGTGGCTTGGTTAAGTTGATACTTTCACTATTATTATTGAGTTCACCCCTAAGATATAACTTTACTAAATGGCCATTAACCTTAAAAATACCCTTGTGTAGATGACTCACCTCAATTATCCTATATGGAGACACTTTCTCCACAATCAATGGTCTAGACTACGCTGATTAAGCTTATTAGGAAATAATCTTAGAAAAGAGTTATACAAAAGAATTTGATCTCCCTCCTTCAATTTTCGTGATTGCTTAGTCATTTGGTTGTGATAATTTTTGACTTTTTCCTCATGTATTTTATACTTTTCATAAACCATCAACTGTCATTCATCCAATTCACTAATTTGGAAGTTCCTCTTTTCACCTACACTTTGAAGATCAAAATTCATGTGTTTAATATCCCAAGATGTTTTATGTTACAAATTAACAGGTAGAAAACAAGCTTTTCCATAAACCAGCCTATAAGGTGTTGTGCTAATAGGTGTCTTATACAAAATCTTATATGGCCATAGAGCATCATCTAATTTAATTGACTAGTCCTTCCCCTAAGACTCTATAATTTTCTTAAATTTTGTTTTAAATCCCTATTGATTACCTTGAATTTGCCACTAGTTGGAGGGTGATAGGGGGTGGCAATTCTATGATTAATTCCATACCTTCTAAGTACTTCTTCAAACTACCTATTGCATAAATGCATACCCCTATCATTGATAATCACCCTAGGTGTGCCAAAATGGGAAAACAAACCTTTAAGGAGTTTTACAACAACCCTAGCATCATTTATGGGTAAACTCTATGCTTCCACCAATTTAGAAACATAGTCAACAGCTACTAAGATATATTTATTACCAAACAAACTTAGAAATCGACCTATGAAATCAACCCCCCATAAGTCAAAAATGTTCAAAAACAATAATGAAATTTTGGGGTAATTAAGCCTAACTAAAGGCATTACCTAATCTTTAGCATATATCACATGAAACTACATACCTTTGGGCATATTTAAAAATTAATAGCCAATAAAATCTTGACTTTGGGATCTTCTGAGCTTTCCTATTTACATTATGTTGCCCTCTAGTGGATCCAACATGATAGTTTTGTAGAATCTTCCAGCCCTCAGAGTAAGATGCATATCTCCTCATTATTTGGTCTGCATATATACAAAACAGATTTGAATCTTCCCAAAAATAATCTGGGAAATCAATAAAGAATTTCTTCTTTTACTAATAAGACAGACTCTCTAGCAAGATCTTAGATACGAGATAATTTGCAGTATCTACAAACTAAGGGATCAAAGCTTCACTCACCTCCTTCACATTATAGAGGCATTGTTTTGGAAAGGCATCTTAAATTCCTTCTTCATTTAGTTCTTCCAAATTTGGATCTTCCAAGCGAGATGGTCTGTTGCCAGGTTCTCAACCCTTTTAGTATCTTTATTCTCTAAATGAAAATTTTGTAATAGTAGAATTCACCTAATCAAATGAGGTTTAGCATCTGGTTTATTCAACAAGTATTTCAGTGCATAGTTGTTAGGATAAAAAAAGCTACAGTTAACAATTCCTTTTCTATTGTTGTGTAGTTCTCCTGAGCATCTATCAAAGTCTTGCTAGCATAATAGATTGGTTGAAAGTGTTTGTCCTTTCACTTTCCAAGTGCTACATCTATCGCAAAGTCACTTGCATCACATATTAGCTTAAAAGGTAAATTTCAATCTAATGTAACTATAATTAAGGCCTTAATTAACTTATCTCTTAAATTGTTAAACACATCTAAACATTCCTTGGTAAATATAAAGTGTATGTCCTTATCTAATAACTTGGTTAAGGGCTTATCAATTTTTAAAAAGCCCTTAATGAATCTTCTATAAAATCCCACATGACCTAAAAAACTTCTTATTACCTTAACCAATAAAGGGGGTGGTAGTTTCTCTATAGCTTCAAGTTTGGCCTTGTTTACTTCTATCCCCCCAATGTGAAATTTCATCATCTAGAACTATACCTTCTTGTACCATAAAGTTGCATTTTTTTCTAGTTTAACACCATATTGGACAACATGCATTTCAAAGATGGACAACATGCATCTTTGAAATGTAGTAGATGAATTACACAACCCATTTGGCATCCTTCTATAAGCGAATGTACCATAGGGATATATGAATGTTGTTTTATTTTGATCTTTCAGAACAATTAAGATTTCAAGTTAGCCCAAAAGTCTATCCAAGAAGTAATCGTGCATATGTCCTGCCAATCGTTCTAACATTTAATCTATGAAGGGAAAAAGGGAAGTATTCCTTTCTTATTAAGTCATTCAATTTTCTATAATCAATGCACACTCTCCATCCAGTGATGGTTTTCGTAGGGATCAGCTCATTCTTTTGTTGGAGATGATTGTCATTCCTTCGTTCTTTGGCATAACTTGCACTAGATTGACCTAAGGACTATCAAAAATGGCGTAAATCACTCTAGCATCAAAGAGTTTAATTACCTTAGCTTTTAACACATCATTCATGTTTAGATTAAGCCTCTTTTAAGGTTGTACCATAGGTTTAAACTTTTCCTCCATTAAAATTTTGTGTATGTAAAAAGATGAGTTGATCCTACTTATGTTAGAGATTTTCCATGTAATGACCCTTTTATATTCCTTAAGCACATTTAGTAACTTTTCCTTTTGTGCCACCTCTATAGTTAAAGCAACAATTACTTGTAATTTTGAATTCTTTTTAAGAAATGCATATTCTAAATGATCAAGAAGTGTTTTCAACTCTAACTCTGGTGGTTCTTTTATGGAGGGCTTTAACCTTGTCTTTGTATTTCTATGAATTTCCTTCTTTTGTTCTCATGAAGAGCTTATTATGTTCATATTCATCCTCATCTTGAATCATAGACAATTCCTGTATGTCATTAAACATAATTTCTTGCATAATGTCTGAAGTTACAAAATCATTAGCATCAATAAAGTATCAGTAATAATCACAATCAAGAGCACGTCTCATAGCATCAGATATCTTTAAAGTTAGTTTTTCTTCTCCCACCCTAAAACTAGTTTACCATCATTAACATCAATAATGGCTTTAGTTGTAGATATAAAAGGGTGTCCTAAAATTAACGATACTTCTACGTCTTTGTCTATATCAATTTTAGAAAGTCAATTGGGAAGATGAACCTTTCAAACTTTACTAACACATCCTCGACGATTCCCCTAGAATATTTAATAGATCTATCAGCTAATTGAATGCTCGTGTTAGTAGGTTTAGGTTATTTTAATCCCAGTTTATAAATAACTTATAAGGTATTAAGTTGACACTAGCGCTTAAATCAGTTAAGGCATAGTAAAAATCCCTAGATCTTTATGTTTTTTTGGTAATTTTTTTTATAGGATTGTTGAGTACTTCTCGCCTAACTTTATTGTAACCTATTCCTCCAAGTTCTTCTTACTAGATAGTATCCCCTTTAGAAATTTTGCATACATTAGACATCTATGTTAAAGGTTCAACAAATGGTTAGTTAATAGAAAGTTTTTAAATAAATCGATGAATTTACCTAATTGCTAATGCATGTGATCCTTCTTTAATTTCACTGTGTATGGTATGGTGGGCTGAAATTCCTTTGCTTTAGGTGGATTCTCTATAACTTTCATCTTTTGTTAACTCTTTTCACAATCCTCCTCTTCATTTTCGGTTTTGGCATTTTTTTATAACTCCTCACTTCTAAGTGTGACTACTTTCATGTGCTCATAAGGTTTAGGTTCAAATATATTTGATAGATTCCTTGTTTGGCTTTCAACAAAAATCGTTATTGGTTGGTCAAGTTAAAAATCCAATTTACATATGGATGTTTTTTGTCTCTGGTGTTTGCCTCTTGATTCTGAATAAATTCCATTATCATTTTTTCCGCCACCGCCCATTGTCCTATTAGTTTGTGCTTTAGCCAAACACTACTAGTAGTTGTTCATGGTTATGTCTTCGATCAACTCTTAGGCTGCTCAGGTGTTTTATTGTTCAAAGTCCTTCTAGTTTCTACATATATTCATTACCTCGTGCTTTGACTTATCCCATTATAGAAAGTTTGGATTTACATCCACAGTAGTGGTTTGTGGTGAGGGCATCATTTGAGCTTCTCATTAAATCTCTCCCTTGTGTCATAAATTGATTCACCATCAGTTTGGGAGTATGATGTGATGTCATTCTATAAATTTGTAGTCTTTGCAAGGGAAACTACTTAAGTAAAAAAAATCTACCACTTGATCCTTTGTAGTAACTGATGAATGTGGCATAGAATTCAACCACTATTTAACCTTTCCTTTCAGGAAAAATGGGAATAGACGCATTCTAATTGCATAATTGTTCTGGGGTCTTTGTCTTGGATTCCCTTGAACTAGACTAACTATTGCACCATCGGGATGATGTTCGGCTTGATCTTAGGGTCTTTACCTTAAGTCCCTCAAACCGGACTAACTATTGCACCATCTGGATGATGTTCACCTTGATCTTGAAATTGTTCTCCTGAACAATTGGGCTCACTATGCTAGATTCCATAGCAATTATGTTTAACCTAACGTAGTCAAACATCGTGCATAGTTGGTCTGCCATGTTGTTAGATTATTTTGTATCTACGTAACCTTTTAAGCCTTTTATCCAATGATCTAGTTCAAACCATCTCAAATTAGTCCTTGAAAGATTCCTTACGCTGCTCTTTCTATTTTAGGATCTACTTCTACTAAGTGCTGAGATGTACTATAGCTCATAAACTGAATAGGAAATTAATTATAAACTAAAGAAATTATACAAACAAAATAATTTAATATAAAATAAACCAAACAAACCAAATAAAAGAGAATAAAGTAACGACTAAATTAACAAAACTATGATTTTCCTAATATCACCATCCTCAGCAACAGTGCCAAAAACTTGATTGAACTTTTTCTATGTCTCAATTATGAAATAACTATAAGTGCATAGCATAACTATAACTAGTACCGACAAGTAAGGGTCGATCAATGATTACTAGTAATTACCGTAAGCCAATTATCTATTCTATGAGTTTGACTAGGGATTTTAATTAAAGAAAAGAAAACTTAAGAACTTAAAATAAAATAGGCAACAAGATTGAACAAAGGAATAAGAAATTACCTAGAAAACTATCGATATCAAAACTTAGTGTTTAGGTTTTGAATCCCCCTATATATCCTTAATTTATTGATCATTTATTAATCAATTGTTTTATTAATTTATTGGACCGTGGAGATTCCTATGATATGCAAATAGCTCACTCTTGAGTTTAATAACAATTATTCCTAAGGTTATCAACCAAATTGCTCAGGTTAAAGTTTATATAATTGGTTTACCAATTTGTGAATCCAACTATTAAGTTTAACCTTAATCTAGAGGATTTATGTCATCCTATCTCTAGGATTACAATCAAATTTTTCCAATTACAATGGATCTATCCATAGATAGGATTTCTCAATTTCTATGTTGTGAATTAGATTATGCAATAATATTTTGGATCTATTATATTAAACATATAATTTAATCACAATATGTCAATCCAAACAATTGCATTAATAAAAGAATTAAAACTTGTTATTGCACAAAAATATTCATCTAACCTAGGCACTAAAAGAATTTAGTTCCACATTATAAAGCATGAAAAAAAAACATAAACATAAGGAAGAGTAAATTGGAAATAATGGGTTCATAATTCTAAATCCCCCTATTTGTCTTCTACTGAATATTCTTGCAAGGTAGAGATTTGAACTTATATTCTGATAGATCTTTCAATGATTTCTTCATATTTTACACTTCTCTGACTCAAAATTGCCCCTTCTGAATGATCTTAGCTTTTGTAATAAGTTTTAGGGTGGCTCTAAGTGAAGCATGGTCTGATACACAAGTCATGTACTAGACCGTGCATAACTCAAAATACCTACAATTTGTGATTTTGTATGGCCTAAAAGAAGTACAGAGGCTGATGTATAGCAATGTATCCCTTCTTTGCTTCAATTTTTCATTTCAGGTCATATTTTCATCCGAATTTATCTTCTTTAAGTCCTTGAAGGCAATTATAACCTATAAACATAATTGAAGCAAATTAAGTATCAAATATACGATAAAAGTATAAAATATCAAGCAAAGACACATAAAATATAGGGTACAAATATGGTCAAATATGCATCTATCATCCATAAAGGCAAATAAGGTTGAACATCAAAAGGATGGCTCTAAAGATGTGCTTTTAGCTCACTTTGGTTCTTGTGCTTCCAACTTGTACCTAAAACCTAATATGAACCAAAATAAGTATCTTAATCATTTCAAAACATTAATAACCAATTATTAGGGAGTAAACATATAATAAATTAGTCACTAATCAACAAAGTAATTGCTAAGATATTAGCCAATAGAGCCAATAGAGTAAAAATGGGGCTCTCGCAGATCATTAGCCCTTACCAAACTACTTACATTAATATCAAAAATATAGGCAAATATCATGATAGCTTATGAACTCATCTAAAGCTATAATTCTAAGAAAGCAATAAAAAGTTGTGCTCTAAATTCAGCTCATTTAATTAGAAGTTCTTGCTCAATTCTATGTAAGTTAAAGGCTTTATATGAAAATTCATCAACTGTACAAAGAAATGCATCACTACCAAATCATACTCTATTATAATCAATGGAGAGCCCACCGTGGTATGTAGAGTAGCCAAAGGCTTAAGGTATGGTGATATTCTCTTACATTACCTATTTTCCATTAGCATAGAGATCTTCACCATATTAACTAAGCTTAAAATATATAACAAAGTTTAAAGTTTCATGATAGACATAAATAAATTGAATATTTCATCTATCTTTTGTTGATAATCTTCTATTATTTTGTGGTTTAGCCTTTGAATTTGTTAACCTCATGTTCAATATACTAAATTAGTTTAAAGTTTTGTCAGGTTTATATTTCAATCCAATATATGGGAGGCTAAGATAACCCCTAACTTCACCTAAACTCTTTATCAAATTTTTAATTGCTGGAATGAGACAAAACCACTTATCAAACACAAAATAGGTGATGGATAAGGCACCTCACTTTGGTTTGATCATTGGCTCACAAAGGTCCCTCTCTATAAACGTATAAGTTTCTAGAGCCTAAAATTTATTAAGATGAGGTCTGAATGTCTCTAAATTTTGAGGTTCAAATTGAAATTTTCAAGATGTTATATTGATGATTAAACTGATTGCGAATATATTAAGACACTATGATTTTCTTAAATAAATTTTCTAATTTGTTGTTCAATTTTTCTTAATCTAATTTCTTCTATGGGTGGTATGGTGGTAAACTAGATTCATCTTTTGCATTACAGTGCTATTTTGATAGAGGACAACCAAAAGCTAGGTGTAGGGAATTTGATGAGTATAAATTATAGCATATTTTACACCCCTGTTTTAAATTTTTAAAAATCATTTACATGGCACATTTGGGAAAAAATTGTTGCATTTTATTATTAATAATTCAAGTCATTTAGCTCCATATTTTATTTCTAAAAGGGGTTTAAATTAAACTAAAATTTTCCTTGTAGGCTCGGTGAACTTAAAGAAAGCAATCTAGAAGAAAATCTAACCCAAAATGAAGTTTAACCCAGAACAAAGTCCCAAAATAAAAAATCAACCCAAAATAAAGAAATAGCCTAGCAGAAAAGTAGTAGCCTAATACTCAGCCTATGATCCAACCCAACATAAAGAGGAACAAAACACAAACCAAAGGAAGTGAAATACAGAACCAGAGGAAGCAAAATGCATCATAAAAAGAGATAAAACACAGCAATAGAGAGAAAATGCTAGTCGTTAAATCTTAAAAATCAGAGGAGAAAAATGCAAAATGTAATACCTGAATACCCTCTAAGAGGATATGCAGATGTCACACAAAGCATACCTAAATCATACCAATGTGTTCCAAAACTTCCTTAAAAGAAACTCAGGCAAACATACATTACATTCCATTATAGGTTGAGTTAATAAACAGAACACATCATACACCACTTTTCAAAATACATGCCTTAAGCTGTAAATCCATCTTGAATTAACGTTATTACAACCTATATACACAAAAATAAAATTTGACTTATCATATTGCGTACAACTCGATAACAAACTGAACATTTTCCAAAACAAAACACATCTTTCTTGGGCCATTACAGTTGTCACTGTACCAGTCTTAAATCTTCTTATCAGAACCTACATGGAGGCAAAACTACCGTGCTAAGCATAAAGCTTAATGGGAAATAACTAAACAAGATATTAATTCGTGACTGTTTCTAACGGTCGTCTAGCATTCACATGTACTGAATCAGATTATATCATAAGCAAACTTTAATTATTCAAATTAAAGAGTAATCAGACCATTAAAAGCATCAGAACATAATATTCTTACATTAGAGCAAATCGTATAAGTATCAGAATAGAATATCGTTACTTCATAATAGGATATAATTCTGTCAGAACATAATATAACCTGTATCAAATCATGACATAACTTGTATCAGATCAAAACTTAGCTTATTTCATAACTGAACATATTTCAGAACATAAAACAGATTAAAATACTAGTCCTTTTTACAAAACTGGATAACAGGAACAGAACAGACGATACCAATGATTTGTATCAAAAGAAGCAAAAGAGACTTAATTCTCTAAATCAGAAGACGATGTAGTATCTAAGAACAGTGGACACCATAGTGTCAAAGTACAGAAGACACCGAAGTGTCTAAGGATAGGAGCAGCTGTAGACCCTTCTAGGCAAGACTATTTACTCACGACTAGGACTTGATAGTTTTAAAACAAACCATTTTGAATTTCAAAATCATATGTAAAAGATGTAATGCACAACATATGACTTTATTCCATCTTCCTCAAATTGAACATATTCATTCACATTGATCAAACTTAACATACCTTACAAACATGAACATATAAGATAATGCATCAATGAATACATTAAGTAATTACACTTTACATGTATTCACACAAGTTCCCATTCACTAACATTTATAACTAACATATGCTTATATCCTTTAGATCACATTTTTTCCATAAGAACACATTTATCCTTTGAACAAATCATATATTCCAATATTAGATACTTTGATAACAAACAACATCTTCCTTAAGTTATTACCTCAATGAACAATTCAAAACTTATTCAACCTTTAAACATCAAACTAGGTTCATTTCCAACCGTAATTATGTTCAAATACACCATTATAAAGTATCTTAACTTTATGTGGTTCAACAATTGCACAAAACCAAAATATTCATGTCAAAACCTTGCCTACGATCGTAGGGTACCTTCCCACGATCATGAAAAAAGCTAATGCATCTGCCCACGATTGTGGGATGAGTGCCACGATTGTGGACTACCCAATTTCTTGTGATTTTCAAGTTTAAACTCCTTCCTTCCAAATCTCAAACACCTTCATCAAAGTCCACTCATTTCACCTCAATTGTACCTTACTTATGCTTCAATTCCTCATCCAATTCATGTCCTCCAATTCAAAAACATCCATTCGACAACTCACAAATCATAGTCTTTCATGCATCAAAACCAAAATAGAATTTTCCATTAAAAAACTCACTTTTTCAACACTCATTTATCATCATCATAACACATGTTATATGCTAATTCAATCATCATAGAACAT
>JANSVA010000217.1:30085942-30113544 GCA_025504915.1 Erythroxylum reticulatum | reverse complement strand
TTATTTTAGAAGAGTAGTGACTTGTGGTAGACCAAGACGGTGAGATTTGAGCCTTATTTGACTGACGCATTCATATCAGTCTCATTGTCTTTTAACAATGTGTGACCTTTATGACATGTACATCTTGATTTTGCCTTGAATTTCTATTTAAGATCACATTTTTATCATAGGCATTGATATGGAAATAATTAGGCATTCTTTGTTTTTTCTAACTATATTAGCCAAATAACCTACCCTATTGACATGATTTTTCCCTTGTTAAGCCCCTTTGAGCTTTATACCTTTCTTTTTGTATCAACCATATTACATGCTTTATACTTAACCAAATTTCCTACCTAAGCCATAAAGCTAATGGAACATTTGTGATTGGTGAGTTTGTGAATGTATAAAAGTGTATGTGTGGGGGTGTACATATGTGTGGGTTGGTTGATGTTGGGATGTTTTGTTATGTCTTATCATTGAAATTCCCATGTTGATGTAGTTTAATTTAATTTTTATAAGGAAAAGAAAGAAAGAACAGAGAAAAACAAAAGAAAAAAAAGAAAATGAGAAATGAAAAGAAAATGAAAAAGAAAGAAAGAAAGAAATCTTTTTTGTCTAAATAAATTTATCAAGGAAGAAATGCATATGAGTTTTTCTAAATAAATTTATCAAGGAAGAAGTGCATATGAGTTTGCAAAGTTATTCATAATTAATGCATCTTCCTAGAGTTGAAATGAATGTGTTATTTGAGTATGTTGAATATGAGGTAGATGTTGGCTTGGAAACTTCACTCATGTAGTTTTTATGTATTGTTGGAATAAATTATATAAATGATTCTTTCGAATTGATATATGCTTCATATGGTTTGTATGTGAGAGCTGAAATGAGTAGTGAAATATAAATATTGCATTTGTCATAGCTGACGGTACCTAATTTTTTATGAGTGTTAACTTGTGCACTTGATGTCACATTGAGTGTTGTTTTGATTCACTATCTTAATGGATTTCAAGTTACTTGACCCAAATACATCTCACCTTACCTTTAACCATATTACAATCTTGAAACGTCCTTTGATTCATGATTTTGCATGTGAACTTTAGTGGTGGAGAAATGTGATATGTAAAGAATGACATGATCATGAATGGTGTTGAGTGTATTTATGGATATATTTTAGTTAAACAGATTTTTCAAATCTATCATTATATTGGTCAGTTTTTGAAGAAGATTAATGTTGATTGATCATAAGTACATGCATGGAATGTTGACATCTTTCTATGAATTTTGAAAGTCACTCATCTCTGCTTGTGCTTATATATTCTTGGAACATATGGGAAATAAGTCAATGTTTTTGGGTATTTGAGCTTAATTTTATTGTTTTGCCTAAGGACGGTCAATAGCTAAGTGTAGGGGAAATTGATAGGTGCTTAATTGATTATGAAATTATTTCATGACACTTAGCAATTATTGATATGAAATTGCTTGAGATACTCACTTTGACTCATATGTGATTTTAGGCACAATTCGGAAGCGAAGAAGTTAAAGTGAGTCGAAAGCATGACTTTTTGAAGATTAATTTTCATTTGTTTTCATGGAGCAAGAAGAAGAAAATGGGAGAAAAAGAAGATAAGATAAAGAATAAAAATGGGGTAAAGCATAAAAACCATAAAAGAGGGCTACTGGAAATCAACCCTCATGGTGCAAGTTTTTGCATGGTTGAATGTGAATTTAATGGAGTGATGGTTAGATGATGAAAGGTAGACAAGCAAAGAGTGAAATAATAGCACAGTAAAGAGCTAAATGGTGACATCCAAGGAGCAGAAAATGTAAAATAACACAAATATGAGCATAATCAATAACAGCTAAAGGACAACACGACATAACATGGGAAGGAAGAAAACAAAAGCGCATGATGAGGAGGAGCAGCAGATGAAAAAAATGCAGCTTGCGTTCAACGTAATGCATACATCTGCATTTAGCGTTGAGTGTAAGAGTATGTGTTCAACGCAACGTATATTCGTTTAATGCAATCCATACATCTGTGTTTTGTGTTGAACGCAAGCATATGTGTTCAACACAATGCATATTCCTACATTTCATGCTTGAGTTTAAAGAAAACGTGAATAGTGATGGTATACAAATATTTATTTGTCACATCACATAAATAGTAAAAAATAGAGAAAAGAACAGTAGTGTGAAATAGAGGGGAGGTGTAGTGAAGGGGATCTATTAGGGGCCTTCAGTAGGGTTATTTGAGTGGGCTGAAGAATTTTCTTTAAAGAAACCCATAGAAGGCTAAGTTCCTGACACTGATTCGGATGTGACATCGATACGAACGACCTAGGTTAAGTGTATTTTACCCTTTTTTTGTTTCTTTCTCTCATTAGAAATTGATTGTGTTATCCTATGTTAATTGATATAGGTTTTGTGTATGGATAATCAGATTTTCATTATTGTTCGGTTATTTATGCATGAACTCATTGGGTATTGTGAAAGGATGATTTTAATACTTTCATTGAATCATTTATTTGCAAACCCATTGCCAAAATTTTGAAATAATCCATAACTGTTACGTTGAAATTCATATGTAGCTAATAATGATTCATAATCTTTATGGATAACATGACCTAGGTTAAGTGACGCATTGTGTGTGGTTGTTGCCTTGATTAATCGATTTTCCTAATTCACAATGCTACTACCTAATTGAATCTAGAGATCATATCTTAGGTTATTCGGTAGTTAGGCTTAATTAATGATCTTATCTTGATTAGGTTATTCGGTAGTTAGGCTTAATTAATGATCTTATCTTGATTAAACAAAACCTAAGGGAAAAATCGGGTTAGTTATTATCTCACAATTAATAGTTGCTAGGAGAGATTAGAAAACAACAAACCCATGAAATATGCTTAGTTAAGGTCTAGGCTGAGATTGAACCAAAGAACCGATTCCCTATTAAATTTCCCATTTTATCATTTTTTGCATGCTTTCTTTAATTTCTTTTTATTAGTCTAGTTTCATTTTATTGGATAGTTGTCTTACTAAAATTAACAGTTGAGTTCTAAGATCAACTTAAATAATAAACTAAATCTAACTTTCGTATTCAACAAGTTATCATCCAAATTAATTATGGAAGCCCTACTACTAATTACCACTTAAGTTAATATATTTCTAATTCTAAACCTAAGTGTCTATAGTTTCTCATTCCATATTAAGCTTCTTCCCTCGATCCTTCTTTTAATACTAAAATGATGCAAAGTTTGGTCATAATATTACATCCATTTAATTTAGAAACTATAGAAAACATAAGACAACAACACAATCCCTCAATCATGCATATTTGACTAAAATAGCTAAATTAATCCTTAAGAAAAAGAGATCAACCCATCATGGAAATAACAAGATTCATCATATTCAAACACTTCAATCCCATCTTTTTCAATATAAGAGAAGTATTTAAGAAATAAACTAAGTAAATAACCAAATGAACTATCAAAAGACAATAGAGTATTAGTCGATTAAGCTAAAAGATTAGTAAGTTTGGTAAACAACAGAAAAGTGACACAGAGAATAATGCAAAAAATGAAGAACAGAGCAAGCAAACAAAGATCAGATGAGGGAGTTGTAATGGTCTCTTACACTCTCAAACTCTCTGCATTGGCTCTCGCCTTTTGCTCTTGCTTTGTTCTCACCTAGATGATCAAATGCTCAAGTTGTTTCCACTCTATTTTGTTCTTCTTTTTCACCTCACCCGACTGGTCTTTTCTTTCTCTCCTATCTTCTCTGCCTTCTTTCTTTCTCCCTATTTTTGTCCCTGAATGTCTCTCGGGTGTGTAGAATATTCCCAGGATGTGCTACCAGCCCCTTGTTCTAGCCTCTATTTACCTCTCATTCCTTTTCTATTTATAGCACGAGTCTAGGTTTAGGGTTGTAGGGTTGTTACACCGTCAACCTACATGCGTCAGGCCTAAGTGAGTGCAAGGAGTAGTCACAAGGGTGACTATGTTTGTCACCCCCTTGAAGGCTAGTCATCACCATGACTAAGCTTGTCACAGTGTGAGACTTTAGTCACCACCATGACTAAACTTGTCACGGTGGTGACACCTTAATCACCACTTTTTTCCTTTTTTTCTTTTCATGCAAAATTTACTTGAACTTTTATTTTTCATGTAAAATTAATAAAACATTCCCTTCAACCTTTATGCAACATTCACGACCATTTTCACTCAATTCATTCAAATTTAGATTAAAAATACTAAAATTTGTAACTAATATCAATATATGAATGCAAGTAAAATCAATAAAAATTACACACAACAACCATCAGTTTTGATGAATTCAAAAACATTATTCCATAAAGTAGATTAAAGCATTCATAACAAAAACCATATGAAGTATAAGGAATAGGCTCTTTAGATTTAGTAGGATAACTGCATTATGAACTAGGAAAACATATTAATCTAGGCAACAACCACACAAGCTCGGGTCATATAGCCTATGTTATGTTATCCCTAATGATTCAACACCATTAATTGCCACAAATGAACCTAAAACATGACTATTACGTATTGTATTTGAGATTTTAGCAACGGGTTTATGTAAAAGCAATCTAATAGAAGCATTCATGTCATCCTTACACAAATACCCAAACTAATAAGTGAAGAATAACATAAACAATCCCTAGAGAAAGAGAGATTCATAATCATAATGAAGAGATGATCAAATATGATCCTCGATTTCGATTTCACCATTAAACTAGAAGAAGGAAGAATAGCCCTCTATAGATTCCAAAAGTGTAAGGTTTTTGCCCCTTCTCTTGCTCCAAAAACGATTCATACCCCTATTAGCCACACAAATGTCCCTTTATAGAAGAAATTAGGTTTCTAAGAGGATGCACAATTGGATGCACGACCGTGCATCACCAAAATTTTGCAACATTCAAAATAGTGCACAGTCGTGCATCTTGCCTGTATAGTGAATGCTTAATTTCTTGCATTTTCTTTTCCCATATTCACCCTAATCCATCTCGTTCTTGTTCCACAAAGACAAATGCTTTTAAATCATTTTAGCTTTTGAACTTCCAATTGTACCTAAAAACAAAATATGAACCAAAATGAGTTTCTTAAGCATTTCATATCATTAATCACTAATTTTTGTGCAGTAAATGTATAAACAATTAAGCACATATCAACTTGACTAGATCATCTAATTTTCTATATAGTAATCCTCCAATACTAAAAATAGATTAGGTAGTTGGTCTTCTTACCTTTTCTATATAGGGTCTTAGACCATTATTGCATCAGATTTAAAACTTGCTAATTCATAAATGAAATTGAACTTTTTATTTCATAGAAATGATAATAATTAGAGAAAGAAAGACATATAATATATTATGAGCTTTTGTTTGTGTTATGAAATTAGAATAAATCCAATCTAGTGTATAATAGAAGGAAAAAAAACCTTCTTTGATTGACTTTATGAAATTAAATATCGTTTAGATTCTTTAATATGACTAATTAATAAAGCATAATAAATCATGAATCATAAAATCATAAAGCCCAATCCTTTTCTTACTATATTTCTTGAAATATTTCTAAAATTAGCTAAATGTACAAGCATTTGACACCTAACAATATCTATACAAACAAGTTAAGAGAACTTTATAAGTTGTAAAGAGAATGGTAAGTAAGAAGTGGTAGCTATTTTAGATCATATGCCTATTTATAATATTATTATGATCTTTTTAGTAATTTATATTCTATTTTTAATTAAATTTTAATTAGAGTTACAATTGATTGTAAATATGTAGAAATTAATCCCAAATAAAATCAAATATCACATATTGATCCTTATTTATTAAATATCTAATATTTAATCCTAAAGTTTCTTAAACTTTACAATGAAGTTAACTTACTTAAATTAGGTTTTTTTCTCATCAATCATTTTTTATATGTGACCTATTATGTTCTAAAATATGTTGAAAATAGATATAAATTATAACCTTAAATCTTTTATTAGAAAAATTAAACTTTTTAATTCTTAAATTAAATAATTTTTAACTATAAATGAAGACTGATATCTATCAATGCATTATGACTATCCGAATATTAGAAATGTCAAAGTACTTTTGACTAAAATTTTTGTTTATGATTGTACAAGGCAGTGTCAAGTTAGTTTAGTAAATACATAACATAATGTTTTATAAAATACCTTAGGAATAAGCTCAAAAATTAATGGTTCGATTGGCTTCTAAATTGAGTGCTCAGTTTTTTAACAACTCGGTAAGCTACCAAGGTTTCTTTGATCCAGCAATATATCTTATGAGCTAGAACATGCTTGTCAGTTTTGATCTTATTGAACAATCTTTGATTCCTCTCTATCCATATTGCATAGGCTGAACAATTCAGGCTAAGGCTAAAACATATATGATCTTTTCCTAAAGAATGATACTTATATTCAGCCAACACCAATATGTTCTCCCAATCTACCTTAGAACAATAAAGGTTCAATGTCTACTAAATTCTAACTGAAATAGAATCTCTGTAGTGGAATTTGAAATAGAGATAATTAATGATTTCAGTCTCAAAATTACATAACTTTCATAAGACATCATTAGATCCAATGATCCTATCTTTTTTATTCAATCTTCTTCTAGTTGCTAACCATGTGATGAAGGAGGATTAAGGCTTTAGAGAGCCCCTCCAAATAATATTGAACTAAGGAATGAGTGGTATATAGGGTCTTAGAGCTTAGAGGCATGAAGAATAGGAGAAGTCTCCCTTGTTTTTAAAGGACCATATAGGTTATCAACTAATGAATGATTAAGAAATTAGCTAGGAAAATAAACTTAGACCCTTTTAGCCCCCCTCCTAAAAAATAAGAGGAATTGTAACCTATATCATAACTGACTCGAGCTTGGTAAAGACTCTATTAGTAAGAGTTAAACGATAATCTCTTAGACAAAGAAGACTAAGAGAGGTCTAATTGTAAAACCAGAATTTCTCCCTATTCCCCATTAAGATTTTGATGAAAGGATACACAACATGACTATTTCTTAAGATTTAAATGAATGGCCAAGAGTGCTTTCTCCTTTCAAAAATCTACCATAAGCTGGAATTTTTAATGTAGAATTCAATCAAACATTTAATCTAAAGAGATTCTTTATCTATAATAGCCTTCAAATCCTTTTAGCCACCTGTATTGCTTGAAATGTTTGGATTGAAGTGAAACCAAATCCTTTTTCCCTTGTTCTCTAGCGTAATTGTTCCCATTTGATTTTAGCATGTCTTGATTTGTCACCCTTTCCAGACCAAAGAAATTTTTTAGCACATTTTTCAATCTCCTTTTTGATCCTTTCTGGAAAGAGTAAATGTGAGCTCCAATATATATGCAAATTATTCAGCATAAAAATGATTTATTGTACTCTTCTAGGTTGTGAAAGTGCTAATTTTGCTAAGAGTTAATCATTTTCTTGTACTTTTCCAAGATAACCAGAAAATCTTAATAATTTAGCTTTTTAGAAGATATGGGAAACCTAAGATACTTAAAGGGTAGGCTATGGACACTCAAACCAAATATCTACGAAAGTCTTCTAGTGTTGCTTATATTAGAGGAGAAATAAGTTCTACTCTTAGACAAGCTAATACTTAATCTAGATAACCTACATAAAGTCATAAGAGAATGATTGTTGACCAAGTTATCCACAAGTATACTGACTGTAAACTTGTAGTAATTGAGTTATCGATCCCACGAGAAATTAGCTACAATTAAATGAACCTAACTTTATCCAAGGTTGTGAAAAATGATTTGAATAAAAACAAAAAAATCATTAAATTAAGCAATCAAATATGAGATGACTCAAAAAATTTAGAAATTATCACAATCAAATTAAATTGAGCATTTAACCACTTAACAAATGAGCTACCACAGTCAAAGAAGAATGATCAAGAATGAAAGTCTAGGATTCGTTCTATCATTATTTTGCATCTTTAACCACTTTTGATCTAATTTAGTGTCGATCCCAAATTTTTGAAGGGTTTGAGTATTCCCTCTCAAGGCCTAATCATTTAACCCTAATTAATAATCCCTAATTGATGATGAAATTCCAGATTTGCAATCTCTTTATTAACAAAAACAACCGATCATTTTTAACTAGTTCTTGGGCATTCTATTGGATAATAAAGTTCTCACAAAAGATCTCTCTTTGTACGATCATCAATTTGATATTTGCATGACTTATTAGGTCATTAACTCTCATTACCCAACCTAATTAGATTACTTTCAACTCACTCTCTCGATTTGTTGTTGAATTATAAGCAAACACAAATATCACAAGACCCAAAACATTATATTAAAATAAAAAATGTTCAAGTCAAAAAATAAGTCAAGAACAAATCATAATATGAAATTAAAATATCATCAATGTGCATAACATCCTTAATACCAGTTCATACGTCAAAATTAAAGAAAATAAACAAAGGAAGAAGAAAAACTTAAGTTGGACTAGTTTAGAGTTTGTTGGAAAACTATTGATCTTCTTGCTCTCTCCTTAATCTTCCTCGCTTTTTCCCCAATTTGGTAAGATGATGACTTAATTTTTTAGGTCTTTTAATGTTAATTTCGAGTAAATAAGTGACTTAAGGTTAAGTTAGGGCTTACCCAAGTCCCATTGTCCCAAAAATGCCCTTCCAACATCAAATCAGATGGAAAACCCTCTGTCTAGTGAGTGTTTGTCACAATCATTCCCAACATAAAAACCTTCTATCATGATCGTGACACTTAGGAGGAACCTTTTATCACGACTGTGACATACATGTCATGATTGTGACCCTACCCTTTAGCCCAAGTATGCTCTAACTTCCTTCAATTTTCATTTGTTTGGGTTCATTCACTAATAAACACATTAAAACAACTCAAGAACATAAGTTTAAGGTACAACATCATGACCTAAACCATATAACACTTAAAAATCATAAACAAACAATCAGAGTAATATAATTGTAAGCCTAAATATGCAATAATCATCTAATCAACATATATATACACACTAAAATACCTATAAAACATAATATAAACTACAACTGCAACATTTTCATAGTTAAAATTTTGCTTGTGATCAAGAAAAAAAAAACAAATACAAACTCAAACACACCAAACAATAACATATACATTCATGCACATGAACTAATGATACAATGGCATCAAACTTCACGAAACCAATTTAACCTCAAACAATAATCGTTCAAGTTGTTCAAACATATTAACCTATGCAATTTATGGGTAAGCACTTTGGATTAAATATACATACTAATCAAGACATTAACATGGTATTCATTCACTTAAAGCACTTGTACACACATATTGATAATTAGCAGTCAATTAAAATTGCAACTATCACTCAGTAATTTTTCACGAAAATTCTAGCTATTTTCAAAGATTGGTAGGATTATTTGTCAAAACATTACTTTTTAATTTTCTTTAATGTTGAACTAGTCTTTTGATGTGAAGGAAAATGTTTTGTCGTGAATGTCCCCTGATTACTCAACCAGGACATGTTTTAGTAATTAGCTTGGTTGGAATGTCATTCTATCCTTTTGATGCAAAGACAAACATTTTGTCATGAATGTCCCTGGTTACTCAACTATATAACATTCTTAGCTGGCTACTAGCTTTATTCATAACTCAAAGGCTAGTGGAATAGTTATTTAATAAAGATACACATTTTTTCACATTTCATATAGCCTACTTCATTTCTTTTTAGCTAATAGTCCTCATGAAAAATTACTAATGATGCTACTTATTCAATTGAATTATAATTATCAATGTATGTAACAAATTTCCTAAGGTGAACGAACTGACATAATATTCTAATTAACATCCTTATTTAACAACGATAATTAGAACACAAATTTCTCAACCTAATATGTCTTTATCATATATGCTTAATTGATTGTATAATTATTCCATAACACTTAACGATTAATGACTTGAAATTGCTTAAGATGCTCACTTTTACTCATATGTGGTTTTAGGCACAATTCGGAAGCAAAGAAGTTAAAGTGAGTCCAAAGCATTATAATTGAGCCATTTTCTAATGATTCAAATCCACTTGTTTTTATGGAAGAACAAAAAAGAAGATTAGAGCAAAAGAAGGCAAGATAAAGCATAAAAGAAAGGGATAAAACATAAAAAGAATAAAGGATCAAATTGCTCATGCCATATTGGAAAACCTACACAATCATGAGTTATCACTTACGACTATCCATGTTTTTACATGGCATGAGGGTTGCCTCATGCCTATGCAAGCCAACTACCAATCATTTAATCATTTAAAGTATAAAGTAATTAAAGGTACGCATTTGGAGTGGACAACTGCACTTGGACATGAATTTAATGGACAACATCATAAAAAATTGTGAAAACTGAAGGAGTGGGGTTGCACTTAGTGTGGTCAACTAGAGCAATAAGGTTGAGAGTTGGAGAATAGGTGACAACTACACCAAAATAACGTGCAAAAGAAGAAAGCAATGTAGGTGTTTCATGGAACAAGAACAAAACGATAACCAAGAATGAAGACAACACAAAAGTAGGAGAAGAAAAGCAAAATGTCCCAACAGCTGGGATGAAAGATTGACGACGCATAATATAGCTAAGGGGCAAAACTGTGCTATCACTTTATCCCTTCAATGAATATGTTTAAAGTTAAACTACTTTCATCACATTATAGCCATTGATACATTCACATAATTCACACTTATGCTACACACCACATCCACCTAAGCAAAAATTAACAATATTACATGCAAAATTCACACTCATGATAACAATAACAATGCAAACTAGCCTACACTTCGACAACTCATTGTCCTCAATGTGAGAATAAACAACATCACATAAAGGAAACTAAAAATTGATAAGAAAAATAAAAGAAAAAGAAAAAGGAGAGCTAGAGCACGAAACCCATTATGATGATTAAGGTGGTGATGGTATTAGAGATGGGTTCTGAATGCCTTAAGAAGTGAATGATTTATGGATCCTCTTGATGTCATGGCACTGTTGTCATTGTGCTTAGGCCATCTCCTTCAATAGTTTGATGTTATTTGAAACCATATTAAGCACCTTCTCCTATCCTGCTGCTTCCTCATCCTCAATCCCCTCACTAATTGAGTCTTTAACTTATTGCTGAGGTGGTGCTAAGCTGAAACTAGCCTGAATTGTCTTATGTTTCACATGTGTTTTAGAGCTGACATCTTAAAGTTCCATATGTTGGACCTTCAAGATCTCAGCTCTCCTTAGATGATGATGATTAAGAAACTTAGGCATAGTAACAATTATTCCATCAACATCTACACCATAATAGTCAACAATTACAGTAACTAGATAATCCATGACAAGATTACTGCTTCTCTTTTTAAGAGTATCAATTATGATATTAAAAATGTGAGTGGTTGTGCAAACTTTGATATCATTTTCTATGCACCATAAAAAAATAATTCTTTCATCAAATATTTGTCACTTTCTTCTTTATCAAAAGCATTTTGGCAAAAAATTTTGTGAAGTAACAAATGTTCGGGACTACGACTAACATAGTTATGGGCATTCTTAACTTTGAAGTCATCTAACCCAATCAAAGTTATCATGTGTATTAACAATGTTCGATTCTGGGAATCCATCAATTTCTCATATAATCTCATAATTCAATTAGTATGGATAACCCCATAACCAAAACCAAAATTCAGTAAAGTTACTCAATTCAAATTGAAGAGATGTAAAAAAATTCAAGGGTCAATTTCTTATACACAAAAAAGGTAAAATTAATGAACTTATCCCATTGAGTTTTACTACCTTAATCCTCAAACTTTTCTTTCAACCTAAGAGTATCCAAGATATCAAAATCAAAATACCTAGTCGCACATACATTTCTAGAATGAACATTTTAGAATTGAATGACTTCTTCTTTCGAATATATTGAAAAAGTTGCTCTAAATTTTGCCATTATATTCCGTGCACTGTGCCCTAATACTTGCACCTTTCCTCTAGGTTGTGAGCATTTGATGATCTGTTTGATTCTTGGTCCCATTTTGAATGTGAAATCTATAAAAATGCAACAAAACACACCAACACTACCCAAAAACGTGAGTGAATAAATAACACCAAATATTGTGGGAATCACTAGAAAGATTGTAAGAAGTTTGTGTAAAATATGAAATATTGGTAAAGAGGGGAAAATTTTGGATGAAAGATGCACGAGAAATAAAGAAGATTTAAGATGAGTGTAGAGAGAAGTGAGAGAGATTTGGTGATGGCTAAACCTAAAGAGATAAGTGAATGTGAGTAAAATGGGAAGAATGATAATATATGGGTAGGTGAAGAAAGAAGGGGTAAAATGGGGTGAAGAGCTTGAAAATTATTATTTTACACATTCCAGGATGTTTGTCATGATCATGAAGAGGGTGTCATGATCGTGATACTAGGTGTTACATTTTTTTTTAACAAATGAAATGCCCAAAAAAAATCATGGTTAGGAAGGTTATAGTAGCGAAAGTCATTGGAATTTTTGTTTTATACATTGGAAGAATCCGTTTGTTATTATAGAAAGGGTGAAAAGAATAACTGAAAGAAAGGAACTCAATTAATTATTCATCAAAGTTTCCTTTATTCAATAACCAGAATTAAATGCAGATATATAGCTCGGAGGCATAGAACAAAATTCGTTTATCCACCTCAAAATTTTACAGGGCTCATTCCAAAAGAATTGTATTTATTTATAAACTTCCCTGGCGGATGCATAATCGTGAGAGTGGGAATTTTACGTAAGTCACGATCGTGACCATGAGTTTGTGGGCGTGATAGAAGGTATTTTACCCATGCAAGATCATGACATATATGTCAAGATCGTGGCACTGTAATTTTTGATATCCTTTTCCCATTTGTCATTTATTCTTTGTGTAACCTCCGAGTTTTCTTCCCTAACTTATATTGTCTTTAACCTACATAGTTTAGAAATCCACACCATTCCAAATCAATGTAAGAAAGAAAGAAAAACCTATAATTGAAAAAAAATAATTACACAACATTTGCAATCTAACTACCTAACATGCTAAGCTATGGTCATTATCTTGACCTTTCACTAGTTACAACAATTTTAAGCATTTGAAAGGAAGGAAATTACTTCTCTTTCCTTTGAGAATCGTCCCCTAAGATATGGTTTGCATCAATGGCTCTTTACTTTGAAGGTTTCCTTATTTGAATTTTCTAATTCGAGAGCTCCAAGTGCGAATACGTGAGTTACTATAAAAGGTCCGCTCCATCTTGATTTAAGCTTTCTCAAAAATATCTTCAATCTCAAATTTTACAATAACACCATATCTCCCACCTTGAACTCTTTCTTCTTAAGATGAGAATCATTTCATTTCTTCACCTTATCCTTATAGAGTTTGACATTCTCATACATATTTAAGTAAAACCCCTCGAGTTTATTAAGTTACAAGAGTCTTCTCTCACCCGCTCACTTCCAATCAAAATTTAAAGGTTTCATTCCCAGTATGCTTTTTACTTGAGTTCCATAGGCAAATGACAAGCTTTACCATACACCAGTTTAAATGGAGTCATCCTAGTTGGAGTTTTAAAGGCGGTTCTATAAGCCCATAAGACATCATCCAGCTTTAACACCCAATCCTTTCTTGAACCATTCATCATCTTGTCCAATATTTGTTTAGGCTCATGGTTGAGGATTTGCATTTAGACACTTATTTGTGGGTGGTATGGGGTAGCATCACGATGGTGGACTCCGTACCTTTTAAGGAGAGCATCAAAAGATTTATTACAAAAATGTGCTCCTCTATTGTTTATAATTTTCCTTGGCACTCCAAATTAGTTGACTAACCATTTAATGAATTTTTGAATAACTTTTCCATCATTTGTTAGAGTTGCCACATATTTGATCGGTACATAGTCTACTCCTACCAAAATGTATGTGTTCGTCATGCAGGATAGGAAAGGATCCATAAAGGTGAGTCCCCACACATCGAAGACTTCGACTTCTAAAAGGTTGGATAAAGGCATCTCATCTCATTTCGAGATGTTTTCCACTCTTTGACACCTATCACACTGTGCCACTAATGCCTAAGCATCTTTAAACAAATGCGCCCAATATAATCCACATTCAAGTACTAAAGTCACTATCTTGTTCACGTTATAATGTCCAGCAAATAGAGCTTCGTGACATTATGTCAATATATCGTACATCACCTCCTCCGTAACATACCTTCTTATTATTCCGTCGACAGATGTCCAATATAAGATCGTATCATCCCATAAGTAACAGGTACACTCATACAAGAATCACTTCACTGTTGATACAATAACTCAGAAGGGAGCTTACCATCGACGATAAAATTTGCTATATCAATAGACTATGGTGTCGCCATGCTATTAAGTAACATTAGAGTTTCATCGAGGAATCTCTAAATGATATCATCGTTCTACTCAATTTCTCCTCCTTCTAGACATGATAAGTGTTCTACTACCACATTCTTAGCTCCTTTTTTGTCTCATATTTCGATGTCAAATTTTTTTAATAGTAATATTCATTGAATATGTCTTGATTTTCCATCCTTCTTCACGAAAAGATATTTAAGTGATTAAAAAGATCACCTTAAAGCCTAAAAAGTACAATCAAAACTTGTCACATGCATACACCACCACCCTAGTAACTCCTCAGTAGTGTTGTAGTACATTTATGGCCCAGTTAATGTCTTGCTTGCATAGTATATCACTTTCAACTTCCTATCCTTCCTTTAGCCCAACACAAAACCCATAGTTTGATCGCTAACGTCATACATGAATTCGAATAGGAGTATCCAATCCAGTGATGTTAAGATTGATACTGATGTTAGTGCCTTCTTTAATTAATCAAATGCAAATAGAAAATTATTATGAAAATAAAATGGCACTTCTTTGACTAACAAGTTCGTTAGAGGTCTTGCTATCTGCAAAAAGTTCTTGATAAAGTAGCAGTAGAATCTTACATGACCTAGGAATGCACGCACGCCTTTGACCTTGATGGGTGGTGGGAACTTCTCTATGACCTCCATCTTTGCTCTATCCAATTCAATTCCTTGGTGCAATATTTTATGCCCTAGCACGACTCCCTCATACACCTTAAAGTAACACTCTTCCCAGTCTAATCGACCAACCTATATAAGTAATCCATAGGAGATTAAGAAATGTCAAAGGCAAGTTAAGGAGATTTTTTTGAAAGGATATGTTAAAGAGAGTATAGTTCCATGTGTTGTCCTAGTCTTTGTTTTTAGAATAATAAAAGGCATGTATTGCACTAAATAAAGTTAACTACAAGTTATTGTCAATAACACAATCAAAAGAAAAGTGTAAAACAAACTAAATTGATTATATGAAACCACTGCCATCAATACTAATGGAAGAACCAGACCAAGGCAATCTTAGATTAACTAGATACTTCAAACATTTAACAGAGCACATGGACATTCGAGCTGAGGAAAGGCAGAGGTGTTAGTGGAGAGACCTTTGATGTCCTCTAGCAATCATGTTGCCTCTTTACTTGGGCCACATTTGCACAATGAGAGACCTACCATGTAGAGAGATTCATACCTTGTAAAAAAATGCAAAATTTATGAATTAGACATTCCATTTGCTAGCTAAATCCAATATGAGTTCAATTCTATCTAGTATGGTCATCAAGATTTCTTTAATCTATGACATAGTACTATAACAGAAGGCACTCGGACCTAAAGTTTTGCCCTTGAAAGGTTTGTTGTTTCTTTCCTTTCAAGTAGAATGTACCAATCCAGTCACCAATAAATAACTTGTAATCTTCAAACCTCTTTAACCTGATATAATGCCCAACTAATTAGTTGGTTCTAGTTAGAAGATTGGTAATTGAGACCAAAAGGTTGGAGAACATGAATTGGGTTACAATGGTATAACAAAAGAATAATTTATTGGCATCTTTTTAATGTGCATTGTATAAACTATACCAAGGACTAGAAAAGGAGCCATAAAATAACATGTCTTTAGTGCTCAGCCTCCTCTTAATATCTAACCATAGGGTAAGAGCTGCTTTAGGGAGGTTTGAGGAGCACCAGACAAAATAAGACCAACTGATTAATATAATGTCTTGCTATTGTTGGGTCTTAACTTATATGTCATAGAGAATGTCTACAATAGTAAGATAATCGTTAAATATCAACATCTTATATACTAAATGACATGCTTGACGAGTTATATGTTTTTTTTGTATTCTTCAAAAATATTTGGAAAGTGGATATCGTCAAATTAGTATGTAAGAAGGAGATGAGTGAATACCAACCTTTCAAATGGATTATATAAGTGATTAGTATGCCTTTTGGATTATCTAATTCACCCGATACCTTCATACGGTTAATGGACTATGTTTTGTTTGCTTTTACTAGAAAATCTTAGGCCGTTTATATTAATGATATTATGATTTTACTAAGAATTTAATTGAGCAAGTTAAGCATATAAGAATTGTTTTGAATATTTTGAGATAAGAAAAACTAAATGCCAATCTAAATAACTGTTTCTTTTAAAGGAATTAAAAAATTTCTTGGATTTACTGTAAGTGTAGAAGTGATTGATAGAGGAGGATAAGAAGAAGGTTGAGGCTATTCAAGAGTAGTTTACACCTAAATCAATAACTGATTTGAGATGTTTTCATGGTTTTGCTAGTTTTCATATCAAATTTATGAAAATTTTTAGTACTTTAAACATTTGTTGTATTGTGAAAAAGCTTAAAGTCCTTTAAACACTTTGTGAGTTGTGAATGAAATGTTTGTGTGGTAATTCCTCTTAATCCATTAAAAAAGAGATGATAATGGATCTAAATTTTCAAGAGTGACCTAAATAGTAAACATTACAAATCATTTATCTAAATCTCATATTCTTAGTCTTGTATACTTAATTTTTGTAGTTTGATTGTTATTGTATGTACTCATTTTGTGAACTTCTTCCATGCATTAGAACTTTCAAAAAAAATCTAAGGGCATTTTGAAAAAAAGATTCCTCAGCATCTTCACTAAAGCTTTGTTGGATTCATGTTGCTATCCAATACAACTTTATAGACAACTTTCTTGATCTTCACCTTTTCTTATATGTCTTCATTCCACCACCAAGACTCCTTACTACCTTTATCCCCTTAAAAACTCCCAAAATGTCCTTAGGTGCATTTCTTAAAAGAGCTTTTACTCCCTCTCACATCTAGTTAGTATTTTCCTTCTAATATAGGAGGGAGTAGTAACTATTTTAAGGAATGTAGCTAAGGAAATCTTGGGAGTTTTTAAAGGGGGTGGAGGTAGTAAGGAGTTTTGGTGGTAGAATAAAGATGTAGAAGAAAAGATGAAGATTAAAAAGGGTGCTATAAAGCTTTATTAGATAGCAACATAGATCTATAGAGAGAAGTTAATAGAGATAGTTACAAGGTAGCAAAGAAAGCAATGAAGAAGATAGTCTTAGAAGTTAAAAATAAAACCTAAGAGAAATGATATCAACGATGGAAAACTAAGGATGGAGAAAAGTATATATTTAAGTTGGAGAGAGTAAGGGAACAAAAAGTGAGAGAGCTAGATCAAGTTCGATATATGAAGGATAAAGTACAATGAGTGCTCGCAGTTGATAATTACATCAAGAGAAAATGGTAGATATACTTCTATAGTCTTTTTAATGAAGAAGAAAAAGACAACATTTCCTTAGATGATCTTAGAACTTCTTAGAAATACCATGTCTTCACTTGTTGCTAGTAAATCATGAGAGAAGAAATTGAAGAAGCTTTGAGGAAGAAGAAAAGTGAAAGGGTAATAAGACCTAATAAGTTACCCATAGAGATGTGAAAAAACTTAGGAGAAAAGGCTCTTACTTAGTTAGCCAAACCTTTTAAAATGATCCTTAAGTTTGTCAAAATGTTAAGTGATTTGGAACTTGGCACACTAATCCCTCTCTATAATCCCTCTCTATAGGAACAAAGTGGAGATCTAAAGTTGTAACAACTATAGAGGCCTTAAGCTACTCGATCACACCATAAAGTTATAGGAGAGGGTGAATGAGAAGAAAGTTAGAGAGGTTACACCTATCTCTGGAAACGAATTTGGTTTCATATCAGGGAGAATCCACAACAGAAGCTTTAAACCTCCTTAGATGATTTATGAAATATTATAGGGACAGACATGGTTTTCATTGACTTAGAGAAGACTTATGATAGGATACCTAAGAAAGTCATATGGAAGTGTTTAGAAGTTAAGGGAGTTCTTATGACCTATATATAGGTTATTAGGGATATGTGTGAAGGTTTTAAAAAAAGGTAAGGACAGCAAACATTTTTCTATCAACAACAAGCTACACTGAGGATCCTCGTTGAGCCCCTTTCTGCTTGCAGTAGTTATAGATGAGCTCACTAAGAATATCTAAGAAGATGTGTCTTAGTGTATGAAATTGTTTTAATGGAAGACAATGTCAAGCTACAACTTTGCAAGGATGTGCTAGGGTAGAGTGTAACTATTTGAGGCCACAAGGTTGTATCCAATGTGGAGATAAAGATTAATTCAAAACTTATACCACAGAAAGATTGTTTTAAGTATCTTAGATTCAACATCTAAAGTAATGGTTAGATAGATGACGACATAGTTCACCGTATCAAATTAAGGTGACTTAAATGAAATTGCACACCAGGAGAAAGGTATAATTCAAGCTAAAAGGTAAAGTTTACTGTTTAATAATTAAATTAGTCATACTTTATGGAGAAAAGTGTCAGCTCATCAAATAGATACAAAGTCATAAGTTAATGGTGACAAAATGAGGATACTCTATTAGATGGGTAACCTTACCAAAAAAAGTTGAGGTCAGAAATGTATTGATAAGGGACAAGTTAGAGGTGACTAACATTTTTGGTAAGAATGTATTTAGAGATTATAAGAGAAGAAGAAAAAGACCTAAGAAGAATTGAGGGGAGGTGATCAAATATGATATGACCTTATTAAAATTTACCTAAAACTTGACCCTTAATAAGAAACTTTGGTGAATTAAAATTTAAATAAAGAATCTTATATAGAGAAATCATTCTCTTTTCATAAGACTTTCGACCTTTTTTATTTTTATCTTATATTTAGCTTAAGTACCTTTTAGGTATGTTATTTATTTATATCGTATTTTCTCTTTCAATTGCTTGTTTGTTGTATTTACTTTTTTTTCTCTTTTTTGTCCATTTATTGATTTGTTTTTCTATCTTTATTTTTTCTTATTTTGATTTTCTTTTTTATGTAGTTATTTGTTTATGTTTTTTTACTTTTGTTTTCTTCAAATCATTTTAAACAATATTTTTCATTTTTCGTATAAGTCTATTGAAAACAATCTCTCAACAAGTTTTGCGCAAGATTGTAATTCTAAAACTCCCTAGTCCCCACATCTCGACGAGATTTCTACTGAAACGTTATTTTTTCTTTTTCAAAATTGAATAAATAGTATTAATCAAGGAAAAAAGCCCTCACTGTAAGAGTTTACACAATAGGACTTAAAATACAAAGATAAATTACAATAGTGGATTAAGCCAATGCACTATTAGAATTAGAGATTCCAGTTGATATACAAAGAATTGGAAAACTTCAAGTGGGCTCCTATGATTAGAGCTGCCTTCCTGACGAAATTGATAATCTTAATTTCGATCGCCAAGCTATCAGTTAAGTAGTTCTTAAATGGCCTTTGGTTCCTCTCTTGCCATATGTAGTAGACTAAACAAGACCAAGCTAGTTAAAGGAGTAATATGTCATCTGCAATCATTCCGGAAGGAATCAAGATCCATTGAACTATGCCATTTACAAGTAGAGGGCCGATTAGAAGCTCCATACTTTGATACAGTCCAACTGCGACGTTATCTTCTTAAAACATACACTTTACTAATCATAATGCATTATAATGACATTTTTCACATTTAAAAGACTGGCATATTCAATAGAATGATTGTCAAATGCCAAAAGAATATATATTTTCGAGTTGCTAAATACATTCCCTCTCTAATACCGTTAGTATAACATTTCGTCGTATAAAAGAAGCATCAATTCATAAATTGTTTGGTTATAGATGTGTTATTCACTCAAAGAGATCAAGCCTTTCTTGTCTTTTACTCTTCTAAAAAAGTTAAAAAGCTTAATTCACTAGTTCACACACAACAAATAGAAAGCCACGTTAGGTAACGTACTCAACTTTCTATAAGAAGTGTTTAATATTTTGTTGCGCTATGTATAAGATTCTAACTTGAAATCCAGATCCTTGGGATCTCCTTAAATCGAAATAGGAGGGATATAGCTTCCTTTATATTCTGGCTAGCACTAAAATAGAAATTGAGCACTTTGTAACCTAATTTCTAAACATATATGATGATTGTGTCTTTTGCTATCAAGAAAAAATATTATTGGATGTTTAAATGCTCTTCCACTTCAGTCATTTGAAACAGGGTTCAATTCTTATGCAATATTTTTTCTCCTACTTCGAAATAGCAAAAATGGAAGCAATGATGACCTTATTGTTCACTATGTAGGGTCTATAGATGGAGAAGAATAGGAGAATATTTCAATAGAAACATATGCAGATAGTTGCACTTCAAAGAGAGCTACTCAATTCAATCAGGGAGTAGATTTTCTATCCATCAAATTGGTCTCCAAGTAAGCAATCAAATAGCTTTAAAATGGGGATTATAGATCTGGAAGCCTCTCCTTGCAGTGTGAAAATGTAGGACTTCGATGAAACCTTAAGTCCCAATTTGATGTTTCAAGTATTTCTCAAGAACTCTCATCATATAAGTAGCAAGACTTTACTCTGGCTAATGACTCTTGAACCTCAGCTACAGGCGTAATGAAATCCAAGCTTTAATCCAAATATATCAAATTCTCAATATAAGGATAGAATTTTCAATGGGTCAATAGAGCTTCATAATGGTTTCATATGATGTTGAAATGACTTTTCAAGAACTGACTGATATATCAGGTTTGAGTGTTAAAACTCCTTTATTGTATCTTAGCATATCAATCACTTCTAAAAGAATCACTTGCATGGAATGCCAGACTCTCTTTTGATATGGTAAGAAGAAGATTGGGCCATTCAAGCAACAAATGCCTTAAGCCATTGAATCAGCAAATGCCTTAACTTTACTAGATTGCAATCTATAATTTCAGTGCTTAAAAACAGGTGTACTTACTGGTCCTGTCACTTTTTCTTCCTAAGAAATTGTGCAGGGACATAGAGGAGCTTCTTAGGAACTTCCTTCGGACAAGGGATGGACATAGGAAACCTTATGTTAAATTTAGTTGAAAAAAGCATATGTTTGCCTAAGGAAGAGGGGGGCTTAGGCAACCACTCAATGCAGGTGGTTAACAAAGTTTTGTTAGCAAAACGGGTATGGAGAATACTCAAAGACAAAGATCATTGTGGGCAAAATGACTTCATGGGCACTACTTGGAGAGGAGAAATTTCTGGATTGTTAACCCTAAGAGAGACAACATGGAGTATATTACAAATTTTGCAGGGACAACTTACAATCCTCAATCAAAGTTAAGATTGGTGTACTTGGATTCAGTTTGATATGTGGAAGTAAACTAGCCCTCTTTTATCTTCTCCCTCACTTCCAAAATTTTAGACTAATGTATCCAGAGAATGTAGGAGTCAAAAAGTACTAGTAAACGAGAGTAGACAGGGGTGCAGTAACAAAATCAGTGTGCTCTACATTAGAAGCTTCCCTCCTATCAACCTAATCAAGATCAAAATAACAAAGCTACTTGGCTGAACCATCACTCTGGCATGTTTACTGATGAATCTTGCAGAGATCTCTTTAGAATTCATGCTCAAAGAGCAAGCTGGTTCAAGCTAGTCTAGTGTAAATTTCAATTACCAAATATATCCTCTATACTTGACTTGTGAACAAACTAAGCGCACTAGACAGGTTTAAAGGCCGCCCATTACCTATCTCAAATCCTAGCTACAAATTATGCTTGGAAACTTAATATGTAACTCCTACTTGAAATTGTGATTCTTACCTTGACTAATATAATTCTTTAATTTTCAAAGGAAAACAAGCAACCCGGAAAAACTTGATAATGGTGTGAAGATTCCTTCCAAGCTCTTGGCCCAATAAACTTGAATTCAAATGCCCCAAATAAAAGTAAAAACAAAAAAATGAGGCCTTATCAATGGGAAAGAATCAAAACACCACAGGCAGCAAACATTTTGTGTTTCCATTTTCCTTGCTATAGTAATCAACAAAAGAAAGGCTAGAATAAAGAACCTGAAGATAATGAAATAAAGATCCTGAAGATAATGGAACTAGGGGTAAAGCAAGCATAAAACCGGGCGCCAAGTAGATAACAGACTTTTTAACAAACTTCACAACTACCGTAATACAATATTCTAAACATACACAAATTTGCAACCTAACAAGCAGAAGCAATTAGAAATGATGCTACTAATACATAACAAATCCAATGTTGGATTCATATCTTCAATACAATAAAGCTTGATACCAACGCACATGGTAAAGAATACCAGTACAAATACTTGAGGCTGGAATTTGAGTACATTAAAATATAGCATCTGATGCATAAAGAACAAATACTACGTGTCCAATTACCTATATGAATCTGGACGTTTTGGCTTGCTTTGAACAGCAGCATCGATCTTCTCCATCACAGCAGCAGTCAGTAGCGGGATGACATCAATAGCTTTCATGTTTTCTTGAATCTGCATTATAGGAACCGAATATTCAACTATCAACTCACAATTAAACCCATGGCTTCTTTCAAGTACATATAGAAGATTAATATCAAATTTATTATCTTCCTTTGACATCATCTTCATGAAAACCTATGCCATCTAAACAAAATTATGATCGAGAGTACTGCAAATAATTCTTGATGTAATCAATTGAGAATTGGTATCAAATACTCAAGTTTATATTTAAGGTCTTACTAATGCCTTCATACACGTTTGAACAAACAATAGGAATGTTCTCTTTCGATGTGAGTCTAGTTATTATTACTAACTAGTATATCTTAGTCCTGGTCACTTGAGTTTGTTCCATTGGAAATGCTAGTATCTATAGATAAACAATTTGTATATTGCAAGGTTGGAGCCTTTTTTTTTACATAACAATAAAAGACATCTGCACTAATGTTTAGCTTTATATGGTTCTTCACAATTATAGCATAGTCCTTTGTCCTTTCTCTGCTCCATTCCCTACCGCACTCAAAAGCCTAATATAAGGAGCTTTTGCAGTATTGTTGGTTATAGTACAATTCTGCAGATCCTCCCGATACCTAATCCTACACCTTTATAGAGTCAGAGTCAAGCTCATAGTGTTGTTCAAGTCTGTTGGTTGTTTCAGATCCACCTCTACCATAATCACCTCCTTCAACCCACTTATGAAGATCTCCACCTCCTGCTCACGGTGAAGGGAGCTAACACTGGCAACTAGCTACTCAAAATGGCTACAGTACTCTACATTCCATGTTTGACAGTTTTGATAATTCTCCCAGATTGTTGCTACAAATTGTCAACCCAAAATGCAAATTTTAATGGTAGTTTTGAATTCTTCCCATGTCAATTGGAGCCTATCCCTCTCCAACTAGATGAATGAGAACTAAGCATCCTGTCCCATATCGAAAGAACTGAATCCCACCTTTTCCTCATCAGGAGTTTATTGATGGCAGACAAAGTGCTCACACCAACTTAGCCATCAAGGTTCTCGTACATCATATCACGAGAAATCCAACTTCTGTGTGCTAAGATACGAAATTCCCTCCTTTGCTATTCTCTGTCCATCTGCTCTCTACTTCTTGAATATCAGCTTCTCTATGATTTTCTTTAGTGATTTCATCTAGTTTAGTCATCATCTCATTCTTCTCTCTTTCCCTTTCAACTTGATCCCTTACTCAATCCTCCTAGTACATGGCCACAAAATCCTCAATATCTACGTGGTTATCTGCGTGGTTCAACGGCACCCCATCACCAACTGCACTGCTACCAAATTGTTATGGTCCCTATTTCTAGATCTAGTTAAAAGAACCAGTGGCTGGAAGTCCCCTAATAGCCTTGCTAGCAAACTCAGCCTAGAACACTTCCTTTTGTATCAACCTTGTTAAGTAGAAAGGAATAAAGCTCGTTAGACTATTGTGAGTGAATAAAATCTTTCTTATTACTTTCCTGCATTCCCTTATAAAGAATAAAAGATACAATCTTCAAACAAAATCTAGTAACAAACTAACAGACGTTTATCGGAATAGAAAACAATCTTCTAGACACCAATTGCAAATTCATTTGAACTTCCTACTCTACATTTTGACAGAAGGCACCACCTTCACTAAATCAAGTTCAAGAATATGGACTTGATCTTGTTGACTAACAGTAACAGATTGTCAAAAACTTGGGATTTTGGCATCGACAATAGATTTTAGGGTCAATGAGTCAAAAGCTAGGTTAGGGTTGAACAGGTTTTAGTATCAGTGAGTCAAAAACAAGGTTAGGTTTTGATTTTGACGTTTCGTGAAAGTAAAATACTAATAAAAAAAAAAGACAAGGAAAGATAGGGACTACAAAGACTAGGGTATAGTTGAAAGGTCCACATCCATGAATACAGGGATTGCAAAGATACTAGGATATGATATTATTAAGTTTAATTAACCTATGCTATAATAGTAGGCTAATATGAGTTATTAATACTCCTAAATAGAACATTTAAACTATTATAATAGAATATACATAATATCCCAATATAAAATGGGATATAATAATAATAGTAGTAGTAATTCCACGTATATTAGGGTTATATTTGTAACTATTGATTATATATAAGATACAGTATTCAAGCTATTCATGATTTTTTTCTCAACTTTACAATCATAACCATAGGAATGATAAATCTACAGCATCTTCAACATTAAATCTCAACAATCTTCAAAAATTGTAATTGTTGCATTAGATTGTAATGTCACCATATGCAAAAATTTGAAAGAAATAACAAAAAAAAATTATAAGACATTTTAAACTACTTTTCATTTTGATAAAAAGTGCAGTAAATTTGTAATACTCAACATCAATAATAAATTAATTATTACATAATTTGAAGATATGGCTGAAAAATACCAAGCTAAGGAGCATAATGTAGCCTGCTAAAGGGTATGTACAATACACACAAAATGTTTTAATGGATTAAAGTCACACCTGAATCAATAGGTTTCAATAAGAATGATCATAGAAAGATATCCGATGATGGTTTAACTAACCTGAGACTCCTTTGTAGCACCAGTAATAACTGATGATACATTTGGATTAGCAGCACACCAAGCAATTGCAAGCTGAGCCAAAGGTACACCTAGCTCATCAGCAATTGGCTTCAGTCCATTGACCTTTTTCAGCACATCATCAACCAGGGAACGGCTAGCAAGATTCTAAAAATTAACAGGTTTAAAATGATGTAAAAGGGCTCAATAACAAGAATTTGTAATTGATAGTAATTAAAGGAAGCGAATGTCAAATCCTGATGATTTTAAATGTGATAATTAAACCTATCTATCTTTTGTAGGGCAGTAGTTGTTCAAAACTAACAGATACCATATTTGTGGCCAAATGTTATATTTATGTAGTCTTAACATTTGATGATGTTTAATTAAAATCATTTTCCAGAGAAAAAAGGTCATGTAGTTAAGGAGGGAATAAAGTTGTCCATATCAGGCCAAAAATTTGCAAACCAACCTTCTGACCAAGTAGCAATAATTCATAACCAATTTTGTTGTGTGGTGGAGGAACTAGATAGTTCTATGTTTCAAAACCAAACCACTGCATAACTACAAAATTGGAACTTGTAAAGGGTTGGAGCTGAATAGCTGATTACCAATGTGAATTTTAATGATGAGAAATCAATTCAACTCTAAACACATATCCTAAGAGTCATGTAAGTAAAGAATGTTAAGGAGAAAACGTAATTACTAAATGCTTAATGCTGCATGTTAGGGAAAAATTGTTGCTATGACTTGCCAAAATCTAATAGAAAAAATAACGAACTTGGATACATGATGTTCAACTAGGTTTGCAACAATCAAACGTTAATGACCTCTAAGTAGCATGTTTCCTTGCATAAAAAAGCACCTTTATATTCCTTCACTATGTTCAATGAATACTGTAATAATAGATTATGATACAAATGGTAACAAATATGCAATGCCATTCCATTGAAGTCGAGGATAACATATATCTGCATTAGGTTTGTAAAGAGAAGAGCCCTTGGGTCATATATTAATTATATATGAACTATTGCAATTCATTTCAATAGAAATATGCCAAGAATATTTGCGTGAGGAGAATAAGAGTTAGAGAAAACAAAGTATTACCAAAATAACATTAACAAGGAGATACTAAAACCTTTTTGAATTTGAAATGAATATTTTCATGGAATATGAGTCAAACTAAGAGAGAAAGGTAAAAATATTTGCATATTGAGGAGGTGCATGTTTCAAAAAGAAAATGCTAACTGATTTTCTATATGTAGAAAAATTAAGAGTGTAAAAATATGAGTGCATCAAAGAGGTGTCAGTAGCTACTTCTGAAAATAATATCCAAGATAGAATTTACGTTGGATGGATTAAAGATGATCGCAATAAGCAAATCCACTAGGAAAGGGTAAGAGGCCTAAAACAATATGGACCAAGGACCTAGAAGATATTTCTGAACTTTTGGATCAAAATTTGAGAAAAGATCCATGTAGCTCATTACCCAAACAAGTACATGGTGAGGCTTAGATGAACTGAGTTTTGAAAAGCAAGGAAAAATCACAACAAACTCCACAAATAAATGTGCATAAGAAACTGCCATAACTAGAATGTCAATTGGAAAAACTGGTGACAATAGAATAAATAACAGGAATCTCCGTGAATCAAGTTTACAAAACTAAACAACTCTTACTTTATAATTTTCCAAAGCAAACCGACTATCTTGTGGTATAGTGCCCTTATTGTACTTTCCAGTGAGAACCCCAGAAGCTAGTGGACTCCATGTGGTGAGGCCCAGGCCATAGTTGGTGTACAAGGGAAGGTACTCAGACTCAACCTGCAGGCACAAAAATAGTTTACAAGATCATACAGAATGTTCAAAGTTTCAGGTCTGCAGGAAAGTAGTTATGCAATTAATTTTGCAACAAGTTAGTAAAATAAGAGATTAGAATGCATATCATTCTATGTCCCTTATCAAGCAAAGGAATATAATAAACAACTAAATGTTTGCCCAAGTTGAGAATCAAAACAAAAATAAACTAACTATTCCCAACTACTAAAATTGCAAAGAAACTATTCAACTCAAAAGTTTAAGCTATTGGGTGAGCCCAAAAATGAATAAATAACACGCCAAAATAAGAAGTGTGGACAAGCACGATGAAATCAGAAATGCACTGAAAATAAGGGTGGCGCATTTTGAATCATTCAACCCAAAAGATTAAGTTGATACATCAGGCCCAAAAATGGATAAAAATTATTGTTCCCAAATGACGTAGTGTGGGAAGGAAAATAAAGATAAGTAGAAGAGAATAGGTTATAATTGATGTAGAT
>JANSVA010000217.1:30070602-30081252 GCA_025504915.1 Erythroxylum reticulatum | reverse complement strand
TTGTTTATATTAATTGTGGTTATTATTTATATGTAAAATATTTAAAAATTATTGTTATTGACTTATTTCATATTAATCGTCATTATTATTTATTATTAAGATTTTTGAAAACATGGTTAATGTAAACAGTAAATTAGTAAAGTATACAGTACAACTATACAATATACCAATATGGACTAATTTGCAATTTTTAAAAATTTTAGGGACTATTTCATAAATTTAAAAAATTACTCAAAACGATACCGGGTACCGACTAGTAACGGTACAGTTCCGTTCCAGAACCCAATCCAGTACTAAGTCTGGTACGATATTCATAACTTTGATACATATCATAGTTATTGTATTTTTATATTTATTTCAATGTTTTAAAAATCGACGATATCAAAATGTTAAAAAGAAAATTTCAAAAATTAAAAATTTAACCGATATTAAACTTATATAAATCTAATATATAATAAATAAAAAATAAAATTTATAAAAATAAGTAAAAATAAAATATTTTATTGAAATAAAAAATACGTCAATGTTTATTATTATATAATGAACCAATAATAAGAAATAAATATGAGTGTAATGTAAAATTTAAAATAACAATAAAAATTAAATTTGTATTTTTAAAAAGGTTGTATCTCATCATCTTTAAAAGCATCAAATTCTCCAAGTATGCATATGAGATATAATAATTTTGGAACTATTCAAACCTCTGATCGTACCAGTTGATAAGAAGCACTAATCCATTTTTTTCTTAGCAGAGATCTTGTTTATGTCTCGTCATCTTCAAAAGCTCTAAAATTTTTAAGTATGCATATGAGATACACTAATTTTGGAATTATTCAAGATCTGAATGTACTGGTCAGTAGGAAGCACTGATCCATTTTTTTCTTGGCACTGATCTTGCTATGAAGTAAGGATTAACGTCTTTTTTTTCATTTATTAATACTTACTTTCCTAAGAAAAATAATATCTTCTTCAACGACAACATAAAGATGATCTGTATAGATTAATTAGGAAGCAAGAAAATAGTCTATAGTGGTAAATGACATAAAACAAAATTATACCTCAAGATGGATATTGTAAATTTATTATTATTTCTTTATGTAAATTTATACTATTTATAGTGCATAATATAAATATTTCATGGTATAGTAATAGATAAGAAGGGATATTCATAAAAGTTTTTCCATGGATGATATAAACATACATCATTTGTTAATTCAGTCGATATGAGACTCAAAGTATGGCTAATGCCTATGAGCCCACCCTCTCTCTCACAATATAGTAGATTTTCCTGAATCACTAGTGCTTAAGGAAAAGAGAGCAATTCTACTACTGATAGTATATACAATACTAAATCTTCAGGAATATCAAAGTTCTCAATAATAAACTCAAAAAACATAAACTAATAACCCCAAAACCCAAATCGATACTCATTTGATTTTTATCCTAACAACAAAGCCATTTAAACAAACCCTCAAGCTCAGCATCCATGTTTTGATCCATTTTCTCTATCATAAATTTCCCACCATTTCTCCCATCCTTTTTTTAAAAACTAAAATGCAACAAATATAAACAATAGAACACAACATATAAAATAGTTAAGTAAGCACAAAAGATGGAATAATTATGACTCAAAAGACATAAACAAATAGTAGTAATGGTGACTATACATATACACAGAAACAAACCAATTGCAGAAACAAGCAAGCAACATAATGGTACATACTTATTAAACTTTGCTCCAACAAATTCAGTTTTGGTATTTTAGATCAACAAATTAAATGCTTCAAAGAGTATATATAACCTAACTATCAAAATTAGATACTGAAATGAAATATAGTTCTAACTATTACAAAAAAAAACTAATTAAAGAAGAAATCTCATTGCCTTATTGTTATATCCTCACCTTTAACATATTGAAATTTGAATAAAACAAAACAAATATAAACTATATAGAAACTTGACAACTAGAATCACAATTTCACTTCAAAACCATTATCAGATCTCGAATTTTTTGCTCCTCCATCCATCTAGTTCCTATACCTCAACCTACAATAAGTTCTTCCCTCGTCTTCTTCTATAAGTCAGCAGCAGCAACACCAAGCAAAACAGTAGTACCCCTTTGAAATAAAAAATAGAAAGGCCAAATTTAAGAGAACATACAATAATAATGACAAATCTTAAGTAGGATGGTTTTGCTTAGAACATAAACATTCATGGCCAAATAAACCAAAACCTGAGTGTGAGGAACAATGGATGGATGTAGAGGCATCCCTTTAATCACGGTGCTTAGTCATAGGGTAAGTAGGAGATCGAAGTTGCTTTAATAAGATCTTTATCTCAGACCGGCTACATGAGACCTGAGAAGAGAAGATTGAGTTCACAATAGCTGCCCAAGGAGACTCAACAGGGCTCGATTTCTGCATCTATGGGTTACCCACAAGTATCATATTTACTTACATAAATTTATGGAGGCAGTGGGATCTGGTGACGAGAAGATGGTGAAGAGGCGAGGAGAGAGCTTGGTTTCCATAATGAAATATGATGTTTAGCTTTAGGTATATTTGTATATTTTCAAACCAGTTAGATCGATAAGCTAAAAATCGATCGGTTATTGACAATCCTGTTTTTAAAACCTTGATTTACCTTCTACGTAAACTATAAATTTTAGTGCCTTCAGAGGTTATTGAAAATCACAAAGAAAATTTTTAATGCAAGGAGCATAAGGTTCCCTTTTGAGTAATTATGTATAAGTTATTATATTCTATGAAAATACATATTTAATGGAACTTTTCACTAACATATTTTTTTTGGAAATAGAGAATGATTCTGACTGCAACAAAATAATTACAAAACTTTTTTGTATTTTGATTTCCCAAAAATTAAGATCACTTTAATTATATAAAATGATTAACATATAAATCATAATAAAGTATGAATCTTAATTCGCACCTTATTTCGAAAATTGATAATAATCTTGTTGTATCCCTTGAACTATTTCCAAATCTGATCCATCTCAACGACTGTAGCCACACAAATATTTGACTTGTAGCAGTATCCACATAATAGGTTGAGATAACTCTGTAACTCTTATAGAGAGAGGATTAAGCAAGAAGTACTAACTCCATTAAAGCTTCAACTTATTTATAATAAGTTTTGGATATTTTAGTAATTTAATTAAAATAAATTCTAATTGCAATTAAACTTTAATTAGAATTATAAATAATTATAATTAAATCTTAATTATGCCCAAATAAGATCCAATACCTTATATCGATCATTATTTATTAAATATCTCATATTTGATCATAAAGTTTCTCAAACTTTACAATCAAGTACAACTTGATTAAAAATATCTTTGTTATCTTCAACTCGTTCTTTATGTGAAACTCGTTAGATTCTAAAAAATGTTGGCAATAATCATATTATAATTTATAATTAGAATTAAATAAATTAAAAATGATTAAGATGCGTTGCTAGATGTCAATCTTGATCTATGATTATAAATTATTTAATTGGAGAATTAAAGATAAATTAAAAATCTTTAATTATAGATCAAGATTGGCATCTAACAATGCATCATAATCTTTCCATGTATGATTTTTCTGTATAATTCAATACTTTCATCATACAATGTTCCGATTGAACATAAAGTATAGAATTAATGTCTACTCTATTTTGAGTCCAATCATGTTAGTTCTTCATCATTAGCTATTAATTCAATTAATGACATTTGTAAACTATTTACAAAATGTCATTATACCTTGACCAATAATTTCCTGAATTAATACTAATCGAGGACAACAGAAAATTCTCCCTAATTACTTTATGATGATAATTCTATCTTGATCACTCAACTATCTTTATATAGTTCATGCCACATCTAATAGCTATAAACTAAATGACCTATGATTAAATAGGTCATAAGTAATATCAAAATATAGCAGTCTCTATATAAGATAACTTTGGAGACCTCAAGTCAAAAGATCACTTATACAATTATGACAATGGGAATTCTATAAAATAAAAGTAATGTTCCAAATGGTTTTCTCATATCAAGTTTGTTCACTGAACTTGGTCTTTAACAAGCACTCACGTATTTGTTTAAATATCTCTATACTTTAGTATACATGATCGACTACTGCCTTCATAAGGAAAAAGCAAAACATATTCTATGAATGTCCAGTCGTAACAAAACAATAACTAGGAATAATTTAGGGATAATACATAAATGCAATATGAATCTCATAGTTATAGTTTCATTATAATTTCATTTACAATGTTTAATTATCTCACGGACTTTATCATATACATCTAAACATTTACAAGATAAAGAATGCTTTTAAATTATTTTGTCACTAAACTATAACCAAACTGATTGACTGTAGAGAATAAACAAATATTTTTATGATAAATATATGTTTTTATCCTAATTTTTGTTGCACATAATTATAGAACAGATTTTGAAAGCATATTTTAACAAATGTAATTGTTTTTATATAAAAAATAATCACATTCTCACTTATTATACTAGTTTCGTGAACATGAGAAATCTTTGACTATAGAAATTGATATGGATTTTACCTTCTTAGAAGCAAACTTTAATGACTATATTAAATGTCATAAATCTTAAAAAATTGCACTAAGCAAATCATTTTATTAACAAAAACAAAGGGAAAATTATAAAATAACATTGTAAATTAGGTAAAAAATCTAATCTTAAGTTGACTAGTGGCTACATTTCTAAATGAAATAAATAATAGTGAGATTTACATTTACCTTATTATATAATATTATTTGCAACAAAAATTGCAAATTAGGTTTAAAATTTTGAAAAATGGCAAGAAGTTTTTACTTTGAATGATTAAATATTTAATGAATATTATAGTGTGAAATTGATATGTGAGCACATGAAATGAATTAAATTTAATCTCATTTAGTTCATATAATATGATTAATCAATAAATATAACAAAGCATGAATTGTAAATCATACCTTAGTAGAAAGCTTATTTTCTTTTTTGTTTTTCAGTTTTCCTACAAAATCAATTTTAGATATAGGTTATTGAATAACATAATAACTACATAAGTTTTTGATCTCCAATAAAAAAAAAGTTGAAAAAATTTTATAAGTAATATACAGAAGGCTTATGTCACGATTGTTAACACTTATAGAGAGTACACTTATTTATAATATAGTTTTGATCTTTTAGTATTGTAATTAAAATATAATTTTATGTTCAAATTAAACCTTAATGAAAATTATAATTATTCCCAATTAAATGTTAATTTTCCCCAATAAAGTACAATATCTAATATCGGTTCCTTTTTATCAAATATTTTATAGTTGATCCTAAAATTTATCAAGCATTACGATTAACTCTAACTTTATTAAATTACCTTTTTAATCTCTTTGATATTTCTTTATATGAGACTCATTAGATTTTTACATATATTGACAACTTTTCTTAGGATTAGATATAAATTTACATCTACATCACGATTACCCAAATATTAGAAATGGTAAAGTAGTTTTAACTACCTTTTTTGTACCTGATTTTTTTCATATAATTCAATCTTTTGTTTTCATAAAAAATAATGTATATATTTAATGGCCACTCTATTCAAGTTCAGTCATAATAGTTATCTATTATTAGTAATTAATTTTTAATGACATTTTAGATTATTTTCAAGTATTATTATACCTTGGTCAAAGATTTATGAAATAAATTCTAATAAAGAATAATAAAATATTCTCACTAATTACTTTAAAGTGACAAATTATATATTGATAACTTAACGATACTATTGTGGTAGTCGAAAATGATAGATTCTCTAACTAAATTGCAATATCTTGCTCTTTATACAAAAGTGTCTTTAACTGAATATTTTATTTTCATGACACATTATAATCATTTATAATGATCTTTTTGAAAAATGTATGTCTGACGATAAATGTTTCTTCTATTGTGAAGACCACTAGGTTATGAGGCTTATCTAGGATATATCTTTTTATTTACATTCAAAAAGGACCTCTAAATTAAAATTTAGTTTAGGTGAGGGAAGTATGATTGCTTTAAAAATAATTCAGAGTTATTTGGAAGACATTTAGACTTATATTCCTACTAATGTAATTTATATTAAAAATGGAAAAATGTTCTTATTTGTTGATTTATTCACAGAATAAGGCCTACTATTAATGTCGGTATTTCCATCTCTAGAGGGGGCTTTGCAACTTAAATTAAATATATGAAACAAGTAGCTATTAAATTAAAAATAAAATTTGTTGGACCATGTGAGGTTCTAATTGATAAGTGATAATTACACTATATCTTTAGCATGATTTTTTAGAATATCGGTTTGATACGTAAAATGACATATTTTATTTTTGGTATTATTGCAATCCCTTCATGAAGAAGGAAAAAGATTGCAAATACTTGAGTCAAGGTGGAGTAACTTTAACAAATTTTAAGTTAATAACTAAGAACATAATACCAACACAGTACTATATTGCTTCTCACGTTCCATCATACCATATTCTATTTTTGGGAGAGTTTGCTATAAGAACTATACAGCACAAGCACGGACCTATGTTTCTACTATATTCAACATTAAGCCATTTTATTCCTTTAGGCTTCTTCCAATATCCTATTACCAGTATTTGTAGTAATTATTATAGACAAGTTATAAAGAGGCATGTTAAGCTTGCAGGAGCTAACATAGTTACAAAGTCCCATATTTGTCTAATATTTAACCTGTTTTAGTTAGAATTTTTAGGGTTTCATACCTAAAAGAGGTGGATGATAGAAAGAAAGGAAATTCGATTGAAAACATTAAAAAAGGATAATTGGAAGCTAACAAAAAGTATCTAAGATTAATAAAGAAAACAATATTAGGGAAAAATAAGAATATTCGTAAAAGACATTTAGGATTTAAGATCCATGAGAATTCAATCTTATTTCCTATATTCTTTCCTGTTTATTGTGGGTTTTCTTTATTTAAATGTAAATTAGTTAAGATATAGATCTAGTTGAGATGAGTCAAAGGCCTATTGTTTTAGATTGGTTTTTTTATTTAATGCAAGATTATAACTCTCTTGAGAACTCTTTTTTTTATGGAAATGAAAGAATTAAATCAAATCACAAAAAACTGAGGGAATAAGACTTGGTAGTGGAAACTACCTAACAATAAGAATAAAAGGTAATAAACCAAAGAATGGAACAAAAAAAGTATAAGGTATCTATTTATAATCCCATAAGAATAGAAGAACAAGAGCAAACAAAACTAAGTGGCTTCTTCTAACTAAGGAGTCTTAGTTCATCATGATGTTACTAAAGTAAAAAGTACCGAAGGGAAGCAAGCAGTTGGAGTATTATGTGAACCACAAGAGCATAAGATTTTGGCTAGCCGCCAGCATCAATATCCTTAAAAGAATGATTTCTCTAGCTTATCCTATAGTGTTCCATTATAAAGGAGTAAGCTTTCTTTGATGAATTAGAGAAAATTATAAGATGCCTTCCCTCCATGTGGAGTACACCATACAAGTTAAAGAAATTCTAATATCCTAACTCCCTTTTTAGTTCTATGATTGATAAAGCATGCCTAAACAATAATTTGTCTTTAGAAGCTATCATTATAGTGTAAGGGACAAAGATGGAGTATTTTCTCCCAAGTTGCCTTTACAAAGTTGTATAATAAAGAAGAGATGATCAAGCTTATCTAGAGAATTAATATTAGAAGAAGTAGATTTAATTGTTGAAAAATCTAAAGAATAACATTTCATTAGTACTAAGTTTCTCATATATTGCTAGACAAAGGATAAAAGTAGCTTTAGGTAAATTTTTTTAGGGCCAAACTAGGTTAGACTATGGCACAGAGGAAAATCCTCAAAGATACTTGTATAATATCTATTAGTGAAACATCTATAATTGTGTCTCTTCTAAAGGAATTTATTTTCCTTCCTAGAATTAGGTTGGTAGTTAGGCGTTGCAATAGCAATAGAGGAAAATGGTCTCAGATGAGAAAGTGACCAATTCCAAGAATTATTGGGAATAATTAGCTTTATTTTGAAGGAACTAGGGATTCTACGCATCATATTAAAAGCATTAGGGAGGATATGAAGAAGACCATTCAGATGCCTAAAGTTATACTAGAACCAGGTACTTTCACCATTATCAACTATGTGCCAAATAAAGATGGATAATTGATGAATGATTATTTGACTATATTTATATACCTATATTTAATGTGTTTTATAGTATTTTTAATACTTAATTTGCTTCAAGTGTGTTTATAGGTGATAATTGCTCTCTTGGACTGAAAGGAGCAGAATTTAGATGAAATTGACATAAAACAAATATTTGAAGTAACTTAGAGATACGCAGTTGTTTGTAGTAATTGCGTAGGCCTTTAAAAATATGTGGAGAATTGAAAATACTGTTTCAAGCCATAAATGTTGCCTGTATAAGTCTCTATACTCATGTAAAACCACAAATTTTGGTATTTTTGGACATACATGGTCTCCTACACGACTATGTAAGTGATTGTGTATATCCCAAAATCCTAGTTTTTACTATAAAAGGACGTTATCGGAGCTAGAATAGAAAGAGGCAAGTTTTAGAGCATTTTTAGTCTTAAGAAACATAAAGAAGAGGCAGTTTTGAGTAGAGGACAAGGAAAAAATGAAGATTACACCACAAGATCTGATCAATACGATCATTTAATCCAAATTGTAAAAAGATTTATTAGAGAAAAAAGGGAGATTTAGAATATGATTTCTTAGATTCAATTTGTTATTATGAATATTTGTTATTGGTTTTGTTTTCTACGAGTAAGAACTAAATTTATTAGTGTCAAGGTGTGATGAGCCCTAAATTTTGATGACCATATGATTTAATCTTTTATTCAATGAAATTTTATTGATTTATTTATTGTGATTCAATTATACGTTATATTCTTGAACTAATATATCTGTAACATTAGTCCATGATTTGATTTCATATGAATGAGATTGCAAAATCCTTTTTTGTCAATAGATATATGAAAATGAGATTGAAAAATCCTTTTGTGTGAATAGATATACCATAATTGGAAGGAGTTGCATGCAAACCTAGAGATAGGTCGACATAAATATTCTAGAGTAGGGTTAAACTTAATAGTAAAATTTAGAAATCAATAATAAAATCTTAGGGGTTTAAACTTGAAATAGATTTCGGTTAATCAACTGAGGGGTTAATTATTAATATCTAACATAAGATAGGAATTTACATAGTCTAATAATCAATAATTTAATTGGATGATAAAAGGGTTAATATTTATTAATTCTTAGGGAGTTTCATCACTTAGGTACTATTTATTTGATATAAAAATTTCATAGTATTTTCCTTTGTTTGAGTTCATTATTATTTCAATCTTAGTTTAGTTAGTTAGTTTAATTTTTAATTAAATCCACAATATGGTTTGAAGTTTAGATAATAGAGAAAATGTTAATATTAGTACTTACAATCCTCTTAGGATTAACACATATTTGTTAGCGCGAGCAATAACTACACCGTTCATATGCAGTTAAAACTTATAAATCTTTATAAGCATAAAAAATAATCAATAAAGTTTTTGTCTCTACTGCTAGGGATTAGAAATATTAGGAAAGCCTAGATTATATTAATATAGCCATTTTACTTTATTTTATCTTACATTTGTCTCTAATTTCTTTATTTATTTTATTTACTCTTTAATTTTTGTATTTCTCACAAAATTTGACTATTTGGTTAGTTTATGACTCGAAGTAATCCAACAAGCTTAGTAGAAGAAGATCCAAAAATTTAAAAACAACTTGTAAAAATCTATGCACAATGACTTAGAGTTCGAGTTATATTGACAAATAGAGGACTTAAGAGGTCAACTGATACTGAAGAACCAGAAACTATGTTAGACCAACCAAAAATGATGTTCAATTATGTTAGACCAGACTTGATAGAAGCGGAGTCTAACATTGTTAGATTGACTGTGAATGCCAATAATTTTGAGATCAAGCCAATTATCATTTAGATGGAGCAACGGTCTGTTCAATTTGATAGACTACAAGATGAAGATTCGAATGTACATATGTAAAATTTTCCAGAGATTTATGATACCTTCAAGATTAATAAGGTTAATGACAATGCAACAAGATTACAATTATTCTCATTTTTATTAAAGGGAAAGGTAAAGTGTTGGACCCAATTTTTAGAGTCCAACTATCGTTCTGAATATCATAAGACGTGAGCATATTTCTCTGTAGGGTTATTTCAATGAAATCTCCTTCATCATCATTCTCATAACATCTTAAACAACAAGGGCAAGCCCACACCTGTCAGATGCCCGAATTACCACTTGACTTCTTTGGAATATTTGTATCTCCATGTATCTAGTTTATTTTAAAATAATAATAATCTCATTCGGAGCTCTACAAATCAAGATATGATTAAAATATTGAAGTATGTTCAGTAAACAACCAATTCATGCTCTTCCAATCAATTCTCTCACTTTCTCTACATCAATATTTTGTAAATCAATACAAATGGATACCAATTTTTATATAGAGTTAGAAAATTTTGTTAGGAATCTATTGGTTTAATAATCACTTCATTTGGAGGTCGGATGATGAAGATATGGC
>JANSVA010000217.1:30038155-30054056 GCA_025504915.1 Erythroxylum reticulatum | reverse complement strand
TACATAGGGCTTAATTTTTAATCAAACTAGATTTGCAAGCTAGCTACCATCAGATCTATATAAACAAGAATGATGTGAACAAAACAACTTTTAGAGCTTATGAGGAACATTATGAGTTCTTAATTATGTGATTTTACTTAACTAATGCTTAAAGTTTTTTATTGAATCATTCTTTTGTTTATCATCCCCAATCTAATGGATGGACAGAGGTCTTGAATAGAACTATGGACATGTATTTGTGATGTATGATAATTAATTGTCTGCATTGTTGGCATCAATGCCTATCATTAGCTAAATGTGTGGTACAACACCACCTATGATTTCACCCTTCACTGTACTCCTTTTGTGTTCCTTATAGTTTCCTTCCTCCCGGTCCTTACCTTAATATTTACATCATGAATCAAACATTAAAGCATAGAGAAGCAGCTTTGCAATTGATTAAATTTCATTTACAAAATGCATAGGATTGCATGAACATTACACTAATAGGGAATTCCATGTGGGTAATTTAGTTATATGAAGCGTCAACCATATAAGAAACACAGTTTAACTTGTTATGGCAGCCACAAACTATCTTACTTATACCTTAGTCCTTTTCCAATTCTTCATCAAAATGGTTTTATGGTCTGTGATCTTCAATAACCACCACATTCTACCATTCATCATACTTTTCATCTTTCTCAACTTCAGAACCAACTTTCTCAATCTAACGGTATGACTTTTTAAATTGTCTTAATCATTAGCTATTGTACATAAATTTCTATTAGCTATAATTATTGGTTATCTACGGTGCGGAAGGAATCATTTAGCTCTGAAAGTTTTAGTTCAATGGTCTTTTGATGATGTTGAAGATAGATTTTGAGAATATCTTTATGATTTATAGTAATGGTACCCTAAGATTAACCTTATGACAAGATTTTTGGGGAAAGAGGCAATGTTATAATATAAGGAGGGAGACTTGAAGAAGATAGAAGTGAAGTTAAGGAGTAGTTTGGAGATAGAGGAATGCCAACATATTTATGGGATGTAGAGGATAAAGGATAAAGATAATGTTGTCTAAATTAGTAGAGTAACCTAGAAGTATAAATGTGTTGTAATCTTATTAGTTATATCCAATGGCTAGTTAGCCATTATAATAGTTCCAATGACTATAAACAACTTTAACAATCTAATAACTTAATTTCATCATCTTTTTTCTTTTACTAAGTTTACAATCTTTACTTGGATTAAGGTTATACCAAATTCAAAGTGATATCACTAGATGAGGTAAGGAGTGATCTGTTTCCATGATTTTTTAAAAAAATATCATAGCACTAGGATAACAAAATTATAGTATGGCTTCTTAGTTTTACATAAGTATATGGATAAATATAAAATGTCAAGTCTATTTATTCTCAAATAAATTAATTGACCAACTAATGATTTTATGTATGAGGAAGCATCTTCAAGTGGCTCTCCATTATTAGTCAAACTTAATTTTTAATCTATTGAAATTTCACAAGGATTGGCACCGAGCAATTCTGTCTTAGAAAGGCTATCAAGAATATGTTTTCATTAGCTATAAAAGAACTTTATGAAGAGTGATAATAACATATTTTGATGGGCTTGATTTAGAAGTGGGCATGAAAAGAATTATTCAAAAGAAATGATTTCTTATGATGTGTTACCAAATATAATGATGTTATCAATATAAACAAGAAATATTGTGAAGCTTGAGTCCTTAGTAACTGTAAAGAGTGAATAAAATGCATTGAATTTCTTATATCTAATAGATTTAATGATAAAAACCAAAATTTAAACCAATTATGTGAGGCTTATTTCAATCTAAAGATTGACTCATTTAATTTGCAAACATGATGTTTCTCTTTATTTTGCTAATTTAAATAGTAAACATATATGTCTTCTTTATGTAGGTTACCACATAGGAAAGAACTATTGACATCAAGTTGATAAAGTGTCCATCTTTGAATGGAAGCCATAGTAAGAAGACAAAACATTGCTATTAGTTTTGTTACATAGAAAAATAGTGTCATAGCAATTACTGCTTCAATTTGAATGTAGCCTTTAGCCATATGACGTACCTTGTATAGATCAATGGTGTCCTTTGATTTATACCTAGTTTTATATGCTCACTTATAATTAATTGAAATTTTTTCAAGAGGGAGAGGTACCAAAGACCTTATATTATTTTTCTTCATGCTACTAATTAAAGAGTCATGGCTTTTTACTAACTTGAATGTTTGACTACTTGGGAATAAGTATTTAGCTCTTAATGAGATCAAATGACCAAAAGCAAGGTAACGTGTGAAGGAGAAAATTGTAAATAAGAAATGTAATTTAAGACGGGATAGATAGTGCTCGAATATGCTAATGGGTTTGGTGAAGTTGCATGTTATGTATTATAAGAAAATGAGCATACATAATCTTGAAGGTATGAAGTCGAGTATGAGATTGACTAAGTTGCTATAATTTTGTGTATGAAAGTTTAACTTGTTCAAGTCTCTATTAAACATTATTAGGTGAGGGTGTGAGATTTTGTTATTCTTTTTTCTCATAAGTAGGTCAAAGGACACCAAGATATAGTATGAACGTTAACTAGAAAAAAAGTTTTAAAATAAAATTTGACATTGTAAAATATGAAAATTCTATGAGTTATAAGTTCATAAATGCAATAATATTTTTTTCCAAAGTGGTAACAAAGAAAAACTCAACGATTAGATCATGGAGCAAATTTATTTTGAATGTGATTATAAGCATAGCAGGGACAATTGAAAATGCACAAGTATTAGTAATTGGGTAGAGAATTCATTAATATTTCATAAAAAGACTTTCTTGAAATAGTAGGGCTTAGCAAATGGTTGATTAGGTGTAGTGCAAAAAGAACTCACTCACAACTAAAAATATAATAACAAATAAGCTTGAAAATGTAAGGAACGAGTGACCTCAAGTAGCTGTTGATACTTTCTCTAAGTTATACCATTTTGTTGGGGTATTAACACACAAGTTGACAGATGATGTCATGTTTACAGAAATAATTATGCGTGAATGTAAATTCTTTACCATTGTTTATTCTAATGACATCAACTTAACTATTAAACTAAATTTTGAATATTACATAGAACATTTTGAGAAATGTATGTTTTATACTTCTTTTTCATCAAATTATTGAGAAATAATGGGCAACAAAAATATAGTATGAAAGAAAACAACAAGCAAACAAGAAGATTTAATAAGGTTCATCCAACTTTGGTATGCCTAGGTCCTTGAGAGCTAAAAGCGGTTAATTTAACTATTTAGTTTATTCTTAACTTAAAGATTACAAATGTTTTCTATTATAAAATGAGGTTTATAATGAGTATATTGATATATAATTCTAGTTAACGTAGTTCTATCTAACTTATACCTTACTAAACTTGACCTAATTTAATCTTGTCTCTAATAAATATTAAAATTCTTTTGGAGTTTTAAATATCCCAAAAATGCATTAATAGATAATGTACTCTGTAAAAAACATAGCCTATGACATGATTATATAACTCACTGTTTTTGTTCACATATAGTAATGGGCTCTAATACGTTGATAAATGATTATTTGATTATATTTATATACCCATGTTTAATGTGTTTATCTTATTATTTAATAGTTTAATAGTATTTTTGGTACTTAATTCACTTTAGGTGTATTTGTAGGTAATAATTGCCTTTTTTGACCAAAAGGAGAGGAATTCGAATGAACTCGTGACACAAAATGAAGTTTTGAGGCAACTTAGAGATACACGGTTGTGTATAATGACTACGTAGGTCTCTGTAAACATGTGGAGATTTGAAAATATCATTTCTAGTTATGTATATTGCTCGTATAAGTCTTTGTGACCGTGTAAATTATGAATTCAAGTATTTTTAGAGATACACAATTACCTAGGTCGTGTAAGTGACCATGTATATCCCAAAAACCTTAGTTTTTATTATAAAATGACATTATCATAGGCAAAGTAGGAAAACATGAGTTTAAGATCATTTTTTAATCATTAGAAACACAAAGAAGAGGTAGTTCTGAGCAGAGGATGAGGAAAACACAGAGATTACATCACAAGATCTGATAGATGACATCATTCAATCTAAATTACAAGAACATTCATTAAAGACAAAAGGGAGATTTAGAATATGATTTTCTTTTTCTATTTGTTATTGGCTTTGTTTTCTATGTGTAGGAACTAAATTTGCTTAGTCCCTAGGTGTAATAAACCCTAAGTTGTGATAACAATATGATTTAATTTTTTATTCAATGCAATTTTATTGATTGATTTATTATAATTCAATTATGCATTATATTCTTGATCTAATATATTTGAAATATTAGTTCAATATCCGATTTTATATGATTCAGATTGAGAAATCCTTTTGTGTAAATAGATCTACCATAATTAGAAGGAGCTGCATGCAATCCTAGAGATAGTTTGAGATAAATTCTCTAGATTATGGTCGAACTTAATAGTGAAATTCACAAATCAATAATAAAATCTTAGGGTTTTTAATTAGAAAGAAATTTTAGTTAAACAACTAAGGGATTAGTGGTTAATAGTATTGAGAAAGATATTAATATAAGATAATAATTTTCAGGATCTAATAATCAATAATTTAATTGTATGATAAAGGTAATATTTAAGAATTCTTAGAAGGATTCATCACTAAATAATATTCACTTGATATTGAATTTTCATCATATTTTCCTTTTTTGAGTTCATTATTGCGTTAATCTTATTTTAGTCTTTAATTTAATTTTTAATTAAATACATAATATGATTTGAGGGTTAGATAATAGGAAAAAGGTCAATACTAGTATTTATAATCCTTGTGGGATCGACTCGTACTTGTCAGCGCGAGCTACAACTACACTTACGGGTAAATCTAATAAATCTTTATAAATATAGAAATCATCAATCAAGTTTTAGGTGTCATTGTGGGGGATGGTAATATTAAGAAAGCATAGCTTTTATTAATCTAGCCATTTTTACCATATTCTATTTTATTTTTGTTTTTATTTTATTTTATTTTATGACTCTTTGATATTTTTCATTTCTCACAGATTTGGACTCTTTAGTCAGTTTATGAGCTGAAGTAATCCAGCAAGTTTAGCAAATAAAGACCCAAAAAATTGAGAGAATAGCTCGTAAAAATCTTTGCAGAACACAACTTAGAGAGTTTGAGTTAGATTGATAAATAGAGGACTTGGGAGGTCGTATTGATAATAAGGAATTAGGAACCATAGCGGGCTAACCAAGAATGATGTTCGATTATGCTAGGCTGGACTTGATAAGAGCAGAGTCTTGTATTGCTAGATTGATTGTGGTCAACAATTTTGAAATCAAGTTGAGTATTATTCAGATGGTGAAACAATTTATTTAATTTGATGGATTACGAGATGAGGATCTGAATGCACATATGTTAAACTTTCTAGAGATTTGTGATGCCTTCAAGATCAATAGGGCCAATGATGATGTGGTAAGATTAAGATTATTCCTAATTTCATTAATGGGAAAGGCGAAGTAATGGTTGAACTCTCCGCTAATATCATCATTTACTACATAGGATCAAGTAAAAGAGAAATTTTTATTGAAGTACTTCCCACTAACAAAGACTAGCGAGTTGAGGAATGATATCTCCTTTTACTCCTAAACTGCTTCAAAAGCAATATATGACACATATGAGAGGTTTAAAGAGATGTTGAGAAAATACCGACATCATGGTCTATTGCTTTTGATGTAAATTTAGACCTTTTATTATCGGCTAAATTAGAATACAAGGTAGATAATAGATGCAATGGCTAAGGGCGCGTTAAATAATAAGACACCAGAAGTAGCCTATGACCTTATTAAAGACATGGCGATAAACAATTGTCAATGGTGCTCCTCACGAGCAAGACTTAGTAAGCAAGAAGGGGTATATAAAGTAGATGTAGTGGCACAATTGGCGAACCAGGTGGAAGATCTGAGTAGAAAAATTGATAGACTGACAATGAATCCATAATGTCAAGTTATGGAGTGTGAGGTATGTAGGTTAGAACATTTAAGTCAAAATTTCCAAGTATCACAACCCAAACATGTGGATTATATGGGGAATGCTCATAGCTTCCAAAACAATCCATATAGCACATATAGCAATATATACAATTCGAGATAGAGGAACAACCTCAATTTCTCTTGGGGAAATCAAGGGCAAACAAGGAACAACCCTCCACCAGGATTTCAACAAGATCTACCTCAAGCTAAGAAGTAAACTCTAGTAGAAATAATGTCTAAAATTGCTAAAGATTCTGACGTAAGAAATCAAAGAACATATGTTTCTATATTTAACTTAGAGGTTTAAATCGGTCAAATCATAAAATTAGTATATGAAAGAATACAAGGGAGTTTGACTAGTACCACAAAAACAAATCTTTAATAACATGTAATGGTAATCATTTAGGAGTGGAAAAGAGCTTCTAGAAGAAATGTACTCCAAAAAAAAAGGAGATTACTAAGAGTAAAGTAAAAACTCTAGTGGAGGCCAGTTTAAAAATGTTAATGAATTTAAACCTACCATCTCTTTTCCTACTAAATTAAAGAAATATCTAATAGATGCACAAATTGACAATTCCTTGAAATTTTTAATCAACTCCAGATTAACTTAGCCCTTATTAAAGCTCTTGTGCAGATGCTGCAACACTTGAAAATTTTGAAAAAGCTACTATCAAATAAGGGAAAGTTGGGGGAGATCCTAATTGTAACATTGAGAGGAAGGTGCTCAAAAATTTTGAGAAGCAAGTTACTAGATAAGCTGACAAATCCAAAGAGTTTCACTATCTCTTATGAAATTGGTAGTTTAAAAATAGATAAGGTTTTTAGTCGACCTAGGGGCCAATATTAACATGATGCCTTGATCATTGTTTGAGAAATTGGGATTAGGTGAACTAAAACCTACTCTAATAAGTGTGTAGTTGGTAGATAGATTAGTAAAACATCCTAGGGGCATTATAAAGGATATTCTTATTAAGGTTGATAACTTTATCTTCCCTGTCGACTTTGTGATTCTTGACATAGATGAAGATGTAGAGGTACCTATAATCCTTGGTCGACCTTTTTGGCCACTACTAAGTCAATTATTGATGTTGGCAAAGGTAAATTAATATTAAGGGTTAGGGATGAAGAAGTTAAATTAAAAATATTTAATGTCATAAATCCTAACCTTGAGCTTGGAGATGATAACGAATTTTGTGAGTTATGCAATGATTCATTTTTGGATATTGTGCAAGACTTTACCTTTAAAGGTCTACTGAAACTTTTACAAGTTCAAGGCAATCAACCCAAGTAAAAACATGGCAATTAGCAACAATAAAAAGCTTACTTAGATGTTATGGAATCAATGGTAAGATGAATAAAACCTAATTTTTTAAAGCCGCCTTGAGCAAGAAAGGTACGTCGAGCTAACGATGTTAAACAAGCGCTACTTAGGAGGCAATACAGAATTACGATAAGTTTTATTTTTAATTTAATTTTATTTCATTTTTATTTTGATGTTAGCGTATGGTTTATTTAAGTTTTGATATTTTTTAGGTTAGGATATTAAGCATCCTAAAGAGACTATGCATATTTATCATGTTAGGGTATGCGTGTTAAAGTTTCAAAACATGGAATAACTAACTTTTTAAGTGTTTCCAACTAATTTTCATGTTGTACATATTTATAGAGAGTTTCTCACCTATGTAGACTTACATGGTCAGATATACAACTGTCTAAGTATGCGATAGCTTACTCACTTGTCTTGGATTTTCAAGAGTATGTGACTTACATGATCAGCTACACGGCAGTCTGCGACAACTTTTAAATTACCCTACCTCTTTCATTCTCTTCATCTTATCTTTCTCTCTCTACTCTCTTTGTCACCATTCTCCCTCTCTAACCCAATTTTTTTATTTTACTTAACAATTTGCAATACGTAAGTAAGTATTCTCATCAATTTCACTTGTTTATGCATAAATAATTAGGTATTTTGCACTTTTTAGGGATTTTCAAACCTAAAAATTCTAGGTTTAGGATTTTGTAATTTTGTATAAATTTGCTTTATTTTATGGTTAATTATGGTTTAATAGTTGAGTTTTATCCTTACCTATATGATTTATTGATTCAATTTAAAGAATTGCATGCAAATTGGATGAAATTTTCATTAGAATTGTGAATTTATGTGATTATGCTCACTAACTGTTAAATTGTCATGATTGTGAATGAAAAATAGGATTAATTGATTGCTTTTCTAGCTAATTGAAGTTGTTTTCTTGTTTAATTCCATTTAAATTTTAATTTTTAGATGAATTCAATGTTTAAATTTGCTAATTTTGTGTAATTTTTAGATTAGGTTAATTAATTTCAAATTTAGGTTTAATTTCATAATTGACTAATTATATTTGTTTATTGGTTAGTTGCAATGTTGTTAATTTCAATTTTGTGGTTAATTAAGTTATTAGTTAATTTTATCATTGTTTTATTTATTTATTTGCGTTAGATTATTTATTCATGATTTGGCTATGTGTTTAATTTTCCTTTTTCTATTTTGTTTTCACGTTTAACAATTTATTGAGCATAAGAAATGTGCAAGGAAAAGGTTATTTTTCGTACTTTATTTACCATTTTCTCACGTTTATTTAAAGTTTCAGATATAATGATGGGACTAAGACGAGCTAAAAAGCACCAAAGAAGCGACAACTAGGGAAAGGGTCCTCTAGAGACCCGAAGGGAGCTTGCATAGTCTAACCATTAGAGCGACTTGTGATGTTACTTTTCAATGTTACGAGATATAAGGAGCAATGTTAATGACTCAATGAGAAGAATTTTGAGATGGGCTAAAGCATTAATTGGGAGGCGTTGCAATAGGTTAGTTTGGTCTAATAGGTTCGGGACTTTGTCGACATTAAAGTATGATCCCAATTTTTTTAGATTGTGGAGTCCTTATATTGGGAGTTGACACTCGAGGTGCTCTCCAAATTCTTTATAGACAAAGGATGTCACGACTAAGATTGGATGAACACTATCCAATTTTGGTTGTTAGATGAGATGGTCAGTATAAGCTATTGAGGGTTCTTCGTTATAATAGCGTTATACAATCAAGAATTTATAGGGACATGAGTTTACTTAGCCCAGAAAATACACTCCCTGTATGGGATGTCTTCTCACTAATTTTGAAGTATGATTAGTGAGGACAATGACTATGGCCTAAATAGATCCATGTCATCATCTCTACGACACCCAGTGCTCAGATATATACATGGAGTTATGAGTCACACGCTGAGCAGATGAGGTAATAGCTATGACATCGTTGGGAATCTGGATGTGTTGTACCTGAGAAGCATGAGCAAGAAGATGCCAATACATCTTAATCATACATTAGCTCAGTTCATCCGATGTTAAAGTAAGGAGAAGAAGGTTGGGGTGATCTGTGTCGGACCTTATGTGATAAAGCTTGCATGACAAATAGGGTCTTTGATAGACGACTAGCTATACGACTGGTTGTCACCATGGCAATGCTAAATCTCATGTGATGAAACACATGCATATGGTAAGCAGATGACGGAGACCTATGGGTAACATCTACCACCTAATTGGGGTTCCTTATGAGCCGAACACATCAAGAGGAGAAAGGAACCCATATATAGCTGAGCTTCCACTATATTCAAGCTCATCGCCATCCTAAATGGGAGGAATCACACATGAGGAGGCCAGTGTAAAAGTTCCCAGGATGCAGATACCACACCAGAACCAACTAAAGATAGCTCAACTGGAGAAACACATAAGGCAAATTCTGATTACTCAATGTACTATTCGAGTACAACAGATGGAGATTATGGAGGATATAAGGTAGTTCAAAGCTTATAATAGATGGATGAGGACTTACTGATGCAGATGACAGGCCATCTTAGAATGACTTTCCAACCTCCATCATTTAGAATAGCTACACCATCTTCAACTTCTCCCTAGTTTGAGGCTATATAACCTGAGGACCCTCCATTGAAGGACATGCCAGAGTTACAACAAGATTGAGGGATGTTTAAATTTGGTTGTCTCTTTTCTTTTTCTCATTATTTGTGCATTTTCTTATTTTTTCCTTTTGTTATATTATTTTGTCTAAAAGTTAATGCAATGTTGTTTTCCTTTATGTTATTTTTATTTCCATGATTCTTAGTAATTTTTATTTTATTTTATCTTTTTATCTTTTTTAATATTTTGCAATGATGATTGCATCTAATTTTAGATAGATCCTTCATCAAATTCAAAACTTCATAATTCTTATTATTTAGCAATACTAATTCAAACCATTTTTTCATTTTTAATGTTTTAATTGATATTTTATTTATCTATGCTCATATTGTGTACATTCGAGACAATGTACAATTTTAAGTGTGGGGAAGCGATTTACCAAGTTTATTATAATATTTTTTATTAAATCTTATTAATTGAATATCCCAAATTAGTTAGAATTTGTCTAAATACTTGAGATAATTATTGATTATTGAATTAAATTAATATGCAAATGGATGAAAGTTAGAATAAACTTCCTTTTCTAAGTCATTTTTTAATAATCATTAAGATAATCAATTTGAATGAAAATTGCAAATTATTTACACATATAACTATTTTATGAGATTTTATGCCTAAGAGCATATGCATCATTATTTTAAGCTTGTTTATTCTTTCATGTGTGTTATCATGCATAGTTGGATAATTTTAGAACTTTCATTTATTATTTATATCGAGACCATATTTGCTAAATTAGAATAATTGAAATGATAAAGTTATTTACATTGAACCTTTGTTAAGCCTCTTTCTTGATAATTATCCCACCATATTTTATCCCTTAGGAGTAACCAATTTTGAGGCTGAGCCTTTTCATTGATTATAACCACATTATTAGCCTTTACCTTATCTTTTTTAAAGCCTTTATATTATTTTAAACCCTGAAGGTTATATATAGTTACTTGATTGCTTCAAACTTGAAATATGAAAAGGTCCAATATTTCTTTAACAGTTGGTACATGATGAATGCTTGGAAAAAAAATGTTGCAAGCACAATAAGAAAAAAAGGAAGAAAAGAAAAAAAGTGCTAAAGTTATAGTACCATGGAATTATGGTGTGAAGGAACTATATTGTGAAATCCTAAGTTTTTTAAAACTTTGTTTTTGTAAAATTCTTTTAATTTTATTACCTTTTTCATTATTCCTATTATACCTTACTTAAGCCTCATTAAAATCTTGTCACAATATTTTTAATTTTATTTCTAGTTTACTTATAAGTGGTGGAGATATGATTTTATTGCAGGCTTATGGTTAAGAATCCTTCCATGTATTGATTTGAGAGTTCTTATATTTTTCATCGTAAACAGTTGAGTGCATTGAGTGACTCTTTGGTGAGAGTGTAAAAATTTATGTTTTGGATTTTATAAAAGATTATCTATGTGATTGCTGTTAATATTGACATATAAAGGTTGGTTCTATAATGACTTAAATCCCATTATATATTAATTTGATCAATATGATATGATGATTTAGAGTGTGGATGGACAGGTTGAGGTTAATAAGTGATGGGTGTTTTTAAGATTGATAATTTAGATTATGATTTGCTTGAGGACAAGCAAAAGTTTAAGTGTAGGAATGATTGATAAATGATTATTTGACTACATTTATATACCTATATTTAATGTGTTTTGCTTGTTATTTAATAGTTTTTATAGTATTTTTAGAACTTAATTCGCTTCAAGTGCATTTGCAGCTGATAATTGCCTTTTTAGACCTAAAGGAGAAGAATTGGACTGAAATCGTGACATAAAATGAATATTTGAAGCAACTTAGAGATATGCGATCATGTACAGTGGCTGTGTAGGTCTCTGTAAACGAGTGGATATTTGCAAATATTGTTTTTAGCCATGTATGTTCCTTATGTAAGTCTTTATGCCTATGAAAAATTGTGAATTTTGGTATTTTTAGAGATACACAATTACCTACATAGCCGTGTAAGTGACTATGTATATCCCAAAAATCCTAGTTTTTACTATAAAAGGAAGTTATCGGAGGCAAAACAGGAAGAAGTAAGTTTTAGAGCATCTTTGAGTCATAAGAAACACAGAGAAGAGGCAATTCTAAGCATAGGACAAGGAAAATACAGAGATCACGTCACAAGATAGGATAAATGACATCATTCAATCTAAATTTCAAGAAGATTCATTAGAGACAAAAAGGAGATTTAAAATATGAATTTTTCCGTTTATTGTTATGAATATTTGTTATTGGTTTTGTTTCTATGTATAGGAACTAAATTTGTTTAATGCCTAATGAAACCTAAATTGTGATGACAATAGGATTAACTCTTTTATTTAATGCAATTTTATTTATTGATTTATTGTGATTCAATTATGCATTATATTCTTGATTTAATATATTTGGAATATTAATTCATTATCTAATTTCATATGATTAGGATTGAGAAATAATTTTATGTGAATAGATCTATAATTATTGGAAGGAACTGCATGCAAATCTCGAGATAGGTCAATATAAATCCTTTGGATTAAGTTCAAACTTAATAGTGAAATTCACGAATCAATAATGCAATCTTAAGGGTTTAAATTAGAAAGAGATTTCAGTTAATCAACTAAGGGGTTATTTATTAATAGTCTTGAGAAAGAAATTAATATAAGATATGAATTTTCATGGTTCAATAATCAATAATTTAATTACATGATAATAGGTTAATATTTAATAATTCTTAGAGGGATTCATCACCTAGGTACTATTTACTTGATATTGACTTTTTGTAGCATTTTCCTTTGTCTAAATTCATTATTGTGTCAATTTTATTTTAGTTTTTAGTTTAATTTTTAATTAGATACATAATTTGATTTAATGGTTAGATAATAGGAAAAAGGTGAATACTAGTACTTACAATCCTTGTGAGATTGGCTCGTACTTGCCAATGCTAGGTACAACTACACCATGCCATTGTGGTTAAATTTGATAAATCTTCATAAGAATAGAAATCATCAATCACAGTTCCTTCATTAGCCTTGTAAGTCATAATGCCTCCTTATAAATTTTAGCCTCTTTCATGTAATATGCTTTAATTTTAGACCATACAACTATAGATTAAATTTTTTATGTTAAAAAATATGCCTTTTTACGAAGGTATAAGTATACCTTTCGATAAACTTGTTATCAAAATCTACTGAACAATATGAATCCATATACTCTTAATCGAAGGATTATCCTATTAACTATTAAACACAATTCCTTAGTTTTTCATACCTCTCAAGTACTTCAATATCAACTTGGTTAATTTGTAATGTTGTCTTCCAGACGTCACTATATACATACTAACTTGACTAACAACATGGTTCAAATTTGACTTGTTAAGTATTATGATTCAATTGTAAACAATGCAACCATAGATTAAATCTTTGATTTTAACAGATAGGGCCTCTTACAAGATTAAAAAAATATACCTTTTAATATACCTCATGTTATCCAAACCTCCTAGATAATATGAATCTACATACTTTACAACTGAAGGATTACCCTGTTGGCCGCTAAACATAATTCCATGGTTTATCGTACCTCTCAAATACTTAAATATCCACTTGACTACTTCCTAATGTTGTCTTCCACACTTCACCATATACCTACTAACTTGACTAACAACATTACCCAAATCTAACCTAGCACAAACGTTTAAAATTATTTAACATCCAATAATGTTAGTATATATTACCTTAGACATATATTTGTCATTTGTATATATTTTTAGGTGTTAATATAGGAAAAGTATAAAGTGATTTATGAATGGAGTAACCATATGTTTATCCTTTCTTATTTCAAATATGTTTAATACCTTTTTAATATAGCAACACTAAGATAACCACAAATTTCTAGAACTTATATCCCTATGAATCTCCATTCTTAGTATTTTCACAAATTCTTGCAAAAAAATATCAATTGATAATTAATATGATATGTAGTATTATAAGTTTCATTAGGAAATGTAACCAATTTGATGTCTAGGCATGTTTTAATTTATGGCATATTGGCAATATTACGGGTAATATAGCTAATATGGTATAATGACCTAACTATCAATTATCTAAGGATAATCTGATTTAAAATGAATATGATTACGAGATCTCTTACTAACAAAGTTAGCTTAAGGTTATTGTTTGTCCTAGTTGAGGGTGTTTATAAGGTATTACTAGCAAAGTTAACTTGAGGTGGTTGTTTGTCTTAGTTGAGGGTGTTTGTAAGGTATTCATACTAACTAATAATTAATCCAATTATGGGAGAGTTGTTAGAATTTTTATCTAGCATTTAATGTAACTATAAAAGGGCAATTCATTTGAGAAGTGGCATATTATGCTAAAACCTTAGTATTTAGCTTATTTTGTTCTAGTTACAATTTTTGAAAGTCTAATTTAAGCATATCTAACTAGTTTGAAGAAAATATGGCTCTTATCACTAATAAAGCAAACACACGCAAGAGGGAGGGGGTGAATTGTGTGTAAGAAAATTTGCATGGTACTTTCAAATTGAGAATATTCTTCTAAACAAAATAAGTCGATAAATATAAGGGTCTTATTAACTATCGAAAAGATCTTGTTATCGCTAAAAACAAGGAATCCTGTTAATTGAAAGGAGCCTACTAGTGCTCAAAAAGAAAGGAAACTATTAATTGATAGGAGCTTGTTAATGCTCAAAACGGAAAGAGCCTATTAATCCATAGGAGGTTGTTAACGCTCAAATGAAATAAACCCCTTGTGATATAAAAATAGAAGGAGTTTATTGTAAAATCGAAGGAGCCTCTTGCAAGTTGAAAACATAAACAATATAATGCAGAAATTTAAAAGTTAAGAGAGAGAGAGTCACATAATCGATTTATATTAGTTCAGCTTATAATGAAGCCTACGCCCAGTCCCCAAATATTCAACTTCAATATTTCATTATAAAATTCAAGTAGTAATTTTTCACGAGCCTCTCCAAGATTACAAGTACATATTTTTTAAGGTTCTTCAACCTTCAACACTCTACAAGCTCTCAATAAGAAATGTATAAAGGATTTAATAGTCTCTCTAAAAAGAGTGATTTCACTTTCTAGGGCACAAAGAGTTTGAATAACTTTTAAAAATATTGATGCTACTAAGGTATTTCGCAAGTCTGTGTATGTCACAAATGTAGTGGCTCTTCTTTAAGAAGACATTTTCTTTAACTAGCCATTGCTTAATCTTTTAGACCATCTCTGCTAAAATCTTCGATATTCAGATGTTAAGATAAACGTTTTGTCAAAACTTTTAGAGCTAATTATTTGAATTAGTAAGATCCTTCTATATGTCATGGGATCATTTCTAATTAGGTAAGTTTATAAAAAAGGTTCCTACAAGAAAGGAAGCAGTTATCCTATGATTTTATTTCCTTTTAAGAATTATATCGTTGCTTATGTAAGGAAATAAATCCAATTTGAATTTTGAAATATTATAAAGACATCATCAAAATCATTAAACATAAACATTGAGCTAACAATCTCCCGCTTTTTGACGATGACAAATAATAATAGATATATTTTCAAAATTTAAATAATAATAAAAGATTTCTAAATATAACTGTAGATTTTATATGTTCTTACTCACAGTCATAATTAGAAGGAGTCTGACTTTTAAAAAAAGGAGCCTATTGTTTGCATATCACATAATAAGACTTCATAAGTACTGTTGGACCCCGTTTTTGGAGCCTAACAAACTGGAGTCAAAACAAAGCCCGTCGGTTATAAGAGTGGCGTGCCCATAACAGTCAAACATCAATATCACATACAAAACCTAATCATAATGAATTCAATCAGAG
>JANSVA010000217.1:29997235-30008426 GCA_025504915.1 Erythroxylum reticulatum | reverse complement strand
CCTTTTTCAAGGTATAACATAATCACAATGCATCATGCATTTCCAAACATTCACAATTATTTCAATTTCAAGCAAATAGATTTCAAGTAAATCAACATACACACACATAGGCAAGAATTTTCCCATTTATACAATAACTATAATTACATTACCCACCTAATTAGCGTGCGAAAATTCAAGTCAATCTTGCCTTTCCCCTTACTCTTGAGTGAGATTCCCTTGGTTTCCTATAACAACTAAGGTTCCATTCAAAATAACATTCCAATAAAATTCATAAACTTAAAAAAAATCACAAAATTGAAATAAATACAAATTAAAATCAAATATAACCTACCCGCAGTCCATCTAGGTTAAAAAACCTAAAGTCTAGTTTAGAAATCCTAAAATCAATTGGTTTCTCTTAATCCATCTTCTTTCCACACAAACCTCTCTTCTCTCTAACTCTTTCATCCTAAATACAACTCATTCCTTTAATAAAGCAAGAAGCAAAGATGGTTAACTTACCTTATCAAACTTGATTTCTCTTTTTTTCTTTTTTCACCGAAACCTCTCTTCTTCTCTCCTATTTTTGTTTTTCACTATCCTCGCTCTTCAATTCATGTTTTTCTCCTCTTATATTGTACCCTTAATGAGTCCAAAAATTCCATCTTACCCTTCCTTATAAGCTTATGTTCTTTTATGCTTATGGGATCTCTCTAAAATGTCCTTGAACATCCTTATTACATTAGCACTTTATTTCCACTTACTCATTCAATAAATCCCACTTACTTTGACATAATTATAACTCCAAAATTTAATTTATCTAAACCTCAAAATTATTTGAAATCATGCTTAACTTTTAAAAAAAATTAGGGTCTAACAAGAAGACAGTCAAGTGAGTGTTGAAATGCTCACCAATGATTATATGTTGACATACAGTCAGGTTAACAATCTAGACCTCATAGGGTTTTTAGATTGCAATTTTGCTATATTTCTGGATGATTGAAAGTCTACTTCAATTAACATTTTCATGTTAGCAAATGGTGAAATACCATGGAAGAGTGTCAAGTAGATACTTACGACTTCCTCGATAAAGCATGCAAAAGTTATAACATGCTATGGGGCTGCTTTATAGATTGTTTACCTAAAAAATTTATTTTCGAGTTGTCTTTGGCTAATAAGGAGGCTAGACCCATTCGGTTGTACTGTGATAATCTTATTGTTGTATTGTTTAATAACAATAATAAGAATATCACAAGGTTTTAATATTTAGAGGTCAAATAATTAACCATAAAGGAGTTGATACATAAAAGCTAACATTAAGGTAGAACATTTGAGGATTGAGAAAATGTTAACAAATCCTTTAACTAAGGGACTTCGCCTACAAATGTTTGAAAAACATGTATCCAATATAGGTGTATTGAAGTCTTTAGACACCAGTAGCTAGGGAACATTAAGTTTCCTACTTAAAAGTTTGTTTTGATGTATTATGCTAGTATAGTGGTTTATCAATAAAGATGATCATCGTTTATCCTCAGTACTACGTGTTATCATACATAGTCAGCATATATGTAAAAGTATTAAGATTTGTGTCAATCTTAAGTATTTTAAAGGCTATTGGGCATATAAACAAATTGACCTTGAGCCTATTTCATTAGGACACATACAATCTAAAATGATATCTATAGACTTTTCACATGACATAAGGGGATATAAGTTTTTTAATCTCATAAAGGTTCTCTAGTGCAATTAGCAATCAGTTAAAGAATATAAAGGTTTTCTTTAATATTATATAGCATTCAGTGAGAGGAAACAAAATTTCTCTAATGCAGTTTTGTATATGTACTTTAGCATAAGTTTAGAGAAATCAAGACCTACAAATAGAAAGATGATACATATCAGATCATAGAGGTATCATCTAAGTTTGTCACACTTTATTTTCTCATTCATATTAAGAAGGTATTAGATATTCATGATTATATTGGACCTGTGTCATACATGACACAGGTGTCTAATATCTTACAGTATCAAAAGCCTTGTGAGACGGAATGATGAACTTTTGTTATCTTTGGATCAAATGTTTTGTTTTTAAATTTGATTGATCAATACAGTAGCGTGACTTAACCAAATTTTAAATTGGTTTTCAACTTGAGTCAATATCAGAATTATTTATTGTCCAAGGGAGAGATTTATTTGCCCATTTAGTGGACAATAATTAATTGCATTTTAACATTTTTTAATAACTTATCAGTTAAGTTATCTTAATTTGATTTGGATAAAGATAATAAAGTGACCCAATAAATGATCTAAATTAGTGGGCCAAAATTTAGGAGAAAAATAGACTTAGTTAGTATGGATCGAACCCATATTGAGCCTTTGGTAAAGAGGCCTGATATAGATGCTATATAAAGAAGGTTAAGGTCTTTTATCTCTGCTGTAGCAAATCGTGAACGTAAGAATACCGTGACTCATTCTGAGGTTCACATATACAGAAAGCTACAAAAAGGCTTTAATGCATCTCAGTGAGCAGTTCTCGTGAAAATGTCGATAGATTCACATTCGTTTTGACTTCGAAAAGCTCATTTGAAGTTTTTAAACTGAAATCAGGTATTTTACTCATTTATTCATATATTTCTCTTTCACTTTTGATTCAGGATACGTAACTAAAGTCCTGTTACGTATTACAACATATTCATAAATCATGAATCATAACCTAGTAAAACGAATAAAAGAATCAAGGAAGAAAGGTCAAACAATAAGAAAGAAAATTAAAGTACCAAAATAGAAATACCCTATTCGTTATGTCGATGGAAGTTTGAAAGTAAAAGCCAAGAACCCCTAATCTTGCATCTTCTCTATTTGTTGGGTTGAACAAAAGATACAAAACTAAAGAGTTATAGAAAGAGGTTGAGTTGGATCGAAGATAGAGACTGAAAATACTTTCAAGATAGAACAAATAAAAGAAATTAAAGTTTGGTCATGTCTGGAGTGTAAAAAATCAAAACTTGAAGAAGAGTGACGAAGATGATTGGGTCACGGTTTCTTTTTTACTTATGTTTTAGGAACAACCAGACGATTAAGTAATAAACCGGGCGGTTTTTTATTATAACGATTATAACTATGAACCGAACCAAAAAGCTACCCGGTTCATACTTTTTTGGGTTGAACTGGTTGATCCGATCCGGTTTTTAATCCTTGATTAATATTTTAGCAGAGTAGTTTTCTTTCAACAGCAACTAATGGGTATGTAATAGACAATAAACACGCATCAGCGAATGCTAGCAAAGGTGGCACTTACTACATGCTCTTCGATCGACTTTAGTTCGAACATCCCTAGATACTAATGAACAAAATTATGCGTTGCATTGTTCAATAAGAATAGCATATCTTATTGGGTTTCACCGAGTTCAAAAAATAGCATAAAGAATTACTTTTATAGCTTGTGAGACGAACAAAATTCAGGCTGTCGCACAATGTATATCTGATCACCACGGCTGTCTTCCTTGTAAATGTCCTGATTTCTATGCCAAGTCCACAATGCATATGTAGAATTTATGACCTGTTTCGAGGAATGTAAAAAGAGGCATGCACGATAAGTTATAGATTACAGCTACCACAAAAGTCACTTAATGAAGACAGAGGTCGTTTCAGGGGGCAGGCTAAAGTCATGTTGATTTCTTATCCCTTTTGAGGTCAAGTGAATTACGTCTACAACTACTGTGCTTTGGTAATGTGTCACTTGACTAGTTTCTCAAGGAAAATAGAATAGAAGCAAAGAAAGATTTTTGTCGTATAAAAAAGCTTCTCACAGACATAAAACAAGTCACGTTTTACTTTATTTACCCTCTTGACAAGGAACTTAATGGAATACAGGAAAGTTCAACATTTTGGTTTACTAACATAAATGTTAACAATCTCACGTAATCACATTAGGCAGTAAATTACCAAAATGTGGACATATATATACTCGTTCACCAATGAAAAACAATGTCTACATCATATGATAGCTACCGTTTTCAAGGAAATGTTATACATGCTTGTTGATGCATATTAGATAAGCCGTGGGCATATGGACCAAATTGTAGATGATGATAGGAAAAATGAAATCAATTAATAAGCATATCATGAGAGATTCAGTTTTAGTCACATGAAGTAACAGAAAGTAATATTCTTGTTATCAGATGTATGGATAGCATATCAAAGATATATAAAAGGATTTGAATTATGATCATAAAACTGTACCTCAAGTATTCCATGCCCAAAACTGCTTTCTCTGAACGCACTCCACTCTGGTTGCTTGTCCCAACAAAACTTGCCTTGAGCTGGGCCTGAAGTAAAATTTATATGACATACCCCTCCAAACTCGGGCATGTTGTCTGCAGCAGAAGGGCAATTTCCAGGATCATCTGCATGGCTAACATCAACCTCCTCAATATTTCCACCATCACCAACTGTTATGTAAACAGGACCACATGGATCCAAAGTATAGTCAAAAACTCTGTTCATCCGCTCATAAGCATGTACCTGAAAGGCAGAATTATACGCCATATTACATCTCTTCTAGTATCTAAGACTGAAACATTAGTTACGGATAAAAAAGATAAGCATCATCAGCAGCTTTTGTTTTATAATTGCATGCCCTATACATGTGTTAAAATTTGAGTAGGAACTATATCTTTTGCATATGTCTAACGTTTGCAGCAGGTATAAATTATTTACAAAATTCTAGTATAAGTGAAAACTAATAATTCTAGTACAATATCTAATCCCATAATTTATGGGATATTATCTAATCTCATGATTTATGGGATATTCTAATATAATAGAAAACTTAATCAAATACAAGCAATCATTCAATGCTGATTGCAGATTTATTGTCGCAATATAGTCTCATAGGGCCGTCTCACTTAATCTTCAAGAATAATCTTCAACCAAAGTAGTTCACACACATCTTGAGCCATCACCTGAAACTCAGCCTCTGCACTTGATCGAGTCATTACATCTTTTTTTTTTTTTTTTTGCTTCGCCAAGTCATTAGGTTCCTACCAAGAAAAGTGCAATATCCTGAAGTTGATCTTCTATCAACAATAGATCCAACATAATCAACATCAATGTATGCCTCAAGAACCAAACATCCATTTTGCCTCAAGAACCAAACATCCATTTCTTTATAACAAAATACCTTTCCCTAGTGTTCCCTTAAGATATTAAAGTATTCTTTAAGCTACTTGCAGATGACCTTCCTTCGGACTGACTAATTACACTTATTGCATACGCTATATCCGGTCGTGTGTGAGACAGATAAATTATTCTTCCTACTAGTTGCTAATACATCTCTTTATCTACTACAACATCCTCCTCTTCTTTGCCAAGCTTAAGATTTGGATCAATAGGGGTGCTTGCAGGTTTGCATGTTGTCTTGCCTGTTTCCTTATGAAGATCTATAACATACTTTTGTTGAGAGATAAAAATTCTTTTCCTAAAATGTGCAACTTCAATTCCAAGGAAATACTTCAACCTTCCCAACGCCTTAATCTCCAATTCTTTAGCTAATCGTTGACTCAAAAACTGTTTCTCTTTATCATCATCCTCCGTCACTTTATATCAACATATACTAGAAGAGTTGCTACTCCCTTCAAAGGAGAGTGTTTAATAAACAATGTACGATCTCGTTGACTTTGCCTATATCCGATAGCTAATATAACTCGAGCAAATCTTCCGAACCATGCTTAAGGCGATTGCTTAAGGCCATATAGTGCCTTCTTTAACTTACACAGTATGAGCAGCCAAATTTTTCCCATAACTTGGTGGAACTTCTATATAGAATTCTTCTTCTAGATCTTCATGTAGAAATGCATTATTGACATCAAACTATTCCAACTCCCAACCATTATTAGTTGCTAATAACAAAAATACTGTAACCGCATTTAACTTTGCAATAAGAGCAAAAATCTCTAAGGTCATATGACAATGTCAAACATGTCAATTAATTAAAAGAAAGAAATGAAATTGTGGATTATACACACCATTGCCCATGCCTCATAAACCATGGCAGGATTTAAGTATGGATTTTGTCTTGGGAATTCCTAAAACTGTAAGAGGGTATGATTCCATTTTCATAGTGTTCGATACGTTTTTCAAGATGAGTAATTGCTTTCCATGATCCAAGACTTATGATGTTGTCCATATTGCTGAACTCTTCTTCAAAGAAGTTTTACATCTCCATGGAATACCTTTAACAATCATTTATGATCATGACGTGAAGTTTATGAGTTGTTTCTGGAGAACTCTATGAAAAATAATGAACACTAAGCTTCAATTTCTAATTCTTTCCATCTCCAAATTGATGGACAAACGAAGATGTGATGAGAAGCTTGGGAGACTTATTAAGATGTTTGATTTGAGACAATGAAAAAAATTGGGACCTAATTCTTCCTATGGCAAAATTTGCATACAATAGTTCTGTAAATAGGTCAACTGGTAAAACTCCTTTTAAGATATTCTTGGGAATTCAACCAAGGAAGCCTATTTACCTAGTTCCTTTACCATAAACAACACAAGTGAATGTTGAAGCTAAAGGTTTAACACAAACATGAGGGACATTTTTTATGAGGTACAACAAAAGATAGCAACCAACAACTTATCTTATAAAGAATATGCTGATCAACATAGTCGATTAGTAGAACTCAATAAAAGGGACATGTTGATGGTTAGGATTCGTCCAGAGCATTTTCCGAAAGGGAAATATAAGAAACTTTATTCACTGAGTATTGGACCTTATAAAAGAATCAAGAAAATTAGTGTTAATATTTATGTTTTGGAATTACCAAGTGACATAGGAATTAGTCCTATCTTTGGTGGACTTAACTATTTATCGTGGATATGATGATAGGCAATCTCATCCTCAAGTTGTGAGAATTCTAACAATTCCTCATCTTAAAGAGGAGATAGTTGATGTTCTTGATGAACACATTATTGCCATTAGAGATGGAGGATATCAGTAATTTCTTGTCAGGTGGAAAAGAAGACTGATTTCTGACAGCACTAGAATTTTAGAATCTAAATTTTAGAAGTTGAATCCAGACTTATATAATTAACATTTATCACTTTCTATATCAAGGAAGACTTCAAACAAGTCAGGGGGAAATTGATATAAAAGAGCTTAAAGTCTATAGAAGAAACAAAAGAGAAAAAATTAGTCAACCACAAGCCTTAATTTGGTGAGATGAGGATTGAAATTGAGTTGAGGAAAAAGAAAAGAGCTAAATTTAGATTATGTTACGATTTCCTATAAGATAAGAAGTAGTGGTGAATTAAATATGTTATTCTATAGATAGCTTATCCTAATTGTTTAGGACTTAAATCTATATTAGAATAAGATTTAAATTTGTTAGGAATCCTTTCTCACTAGAATACGATTCTAACAACCTGTCTATAAAAAAGTGTATATTTAGCCCTTCAAGAATAACAATACGAAATTTTTTTACAAACATGAGTTTTTGACTAGAGCATGTGATACGTTCTTCTATGAGTGATTCTCAAACCCTAGGAGTGATTCTTAATTTCCTACCCTCCATTCTTTGTATTCCTCACTAAATTCCAGCAATTCTAACCTGAAATTCCAGCAACTAAAATCTTAGATTCCAGCCATATTAAATCCCAAAATCATATGCCTAAATTTCCAACAATCAAAGCCACAAAAAACCTAGCTATACCAAATCTGAAATTTTAGCATTCCAAATTGAAATCCAAACCTAAAACTTGATATTCCAGCAGCCTATTACTAATTTTGTGAGTTGTAGCTACAAGTTAGTACTTTTTCTATTTGTCCTACATCAATTTCTTTCAGGAGTTCAAGAACTACAAAAATCCAAAATGTAGCAATTTATGCTTCAAACCATGTGATTAACCTCTGTAATAGTCACATCAACTTCCGTCATTATCTTTTGTGAAATTAATCAAGAAACTGTTTACTGTATTGCACCACTTTTCAAGAAAGCTTCATATGAAAACAATCAATGTTCTTTTAACTGGAGAGGGGTCCAACTTACGTGTCCAGAGAAAACAATGTCAACATGATATTGATAAAGAAGCGCTTCCATTTCCTGCCTCATACATTCAAATTCTTGATAATGTGAGGAATAACTATTGTACCAAGGGGGATGCCATGCAGCTACAAGCCAAGGGATCTTAGTACGATCCACTTGGTATAGATCTTTCTTTAGCCAATCATACTGAGCACCTGGAATTAATAGCAATGTAGCTTACTTTAAAAGCTGCAATGAATTTTGAAACTGAACTACACAACACAGTAACTTAAAATTCCTGAATCATGTAAATTCAATTTTCAAATGGCAATATGAAGAAATGAAATGACAAACCGGTAACGTTGTAGTCAACATATGCTCCCAACATGATAAAGTGTACACCTCCAGCATTAAAAGAATAGTACAAGTTACTGTTGGAGCCGGACTCTTCTGATGGAAAAGCAAACCTAGTTGAATATGATTTGAAAGTTATACTAGAAACTTGAGGTTCAATTTCATGGTTTCCTTCAATGACCATCATAGGAACTCTTGAAATCAGTGGCTCCATGAACCTGAACTTTTGAAAAGTAGTGTTAATGACAGGCCCAGATAGCCAGTTGTTTTAACTACAGTGAGATATCAATTTTGAAGCACCACTAGAGTGTAAAAAATGCATCAGTATACCACCAATTTGTATTGGCAAAAATAAAGATATAAAACTTACAAGTATCCGGTTTTGTTAATCTGATAAAACTTACAAGTACCGGATTTTGTTAATCTATTTACCTCATTCCTATCCCTAGTCAAAACTTGATCCCCCAAGGATTCCAATAGAAATGTTACCTTCCCCAGCCATCCCAGCGAGGTTGATATGTCTCTCTTATAGGTGCATCAGGGAAAGCACATGAAAAGCATGAAGCACCCTTCCCACCAGTTGTAAGATATTGATTTGAATATGTTAAATCTCCAACCATTAAAATCAGTGACGGATCATTAAAGATCACATGGTCTATGGTGGTTGATGAATTGCTTGTCAAACCTAGATCTCCAATAACTGCTATTCTACGAGGATATGAATCAGGCCTAGGCAATGGTAACATTTTAAAGGTGCGTTCTTCACTCATTGATGGGATCGAGCTATCTCCACACCTGTAATAGTATTTTGTCCCAGGTTCAAGATCTGCAAGGGGAAAGACTCATCAAATAGAAAACCATTCAAGGTAAATGAGGGGTACAACTTGAATTTGAAATAGACGCATTAATTGCATAAAAATTGAAACATTAATCTTTGATGCACAGTTCACAGCATTTAGTTTCCACACAGCTGCCATCAATTGCTTCATTCTGGAAAACAAAACACTAAGCCATCAATTGCTTGTAAAATGCTGGAACCATAAAATTCAGGAAGATTTAACCAACATGATCACCTTCCACTACACATAAGCAGCTACGTTGCAATAAAGGCTACTATGGGAAGTGTATCCATGATTGTAACCTTAATTTTATTAGTAAAAGAATGTTCAAGGTGACATACTTTAAGCCCAAGATAGATTATTTAATCTTTTTTTTTGTTGATAAATGTAGATTATTTAATCTAGCATAAAAGGAAAAGCTAAAATAGTCAGATGAAAATAGATTACCAACTATTCATCACGGTGTTCATCAGAACTAACTCTTTAATCATTAACAGAAAAAACTTGTTGTCATAATGAATGAAGATCCCCACCTCTCAATCATCCACTTAAGTGAAAAGTTATGGAAGAGTTCTTCTATCTATTTAGATCTTAGGGTTTAGTTTTCACTCGTCCCATAGGATTGATCAACTGCTTTGGAGCCTAACTATTTTATAGTTAAAAGGTTAAGGTTTATATAATTACCAACAATCCTCACGTGGTGAATGATAGCAGAGGTGTAGTTCTGAAGTCCCTCAAACGGATACAACTGACTGTAAACACTCGAATTACCTCTCTGTTTACTTGTATATTTCCCACTTTCTTTACCATACCATACCTCACTTGCCACAGCAGCGGGATCAAGAGGAGTGACATTAAAACCAATCTGTGCGTCCCCTGAAAAAATCCAAACAACAACTACTCTAGCAAAAGAATTACCACAAAATCCACCAAACCAAGTAACAACACAATAGAGACAACACAAGGAATGATCAAACAAGAAATAGTAAACTACCAGTGACCCAAGAAACCCACATAGACGTTGGAGAAGAGAGTGCTAGTGCTATCTGCTCCGGGAAGTTGGAAGTGACATTCTTCTTAAGGCGTGGATGGTTCATGGGCAAGTCATCACTCCCTCTACGTAGCGAACTGTCAAAACTGCGAGTGAAAGGCTCAAAAGGTCCTTCGAGCGTGGTTGGTATACTTTTACTTGTATGATGAGCCATCAATACCCTTACAGTTGTTAGCAACAACATCGTTATATGCATCCTCCAAACTCCACACTGATTCATTTTTATGGGCTGCCAATCGGGATTCCAAGCTTAATTTGGTGAACGATGGCTTACAATTTGGATTTCATTTATTTATCGAGTATTCATTTTCAAGGAAACGTGCAAGTTAAAAAGGAGAACGTCGGAATATTCCATTTAATGTTCAGTACTCCAAACGATTTACCTAATCAAGAGTGTAGCAGGAAAGGATGGAAACATGAAATAGAATATATACCAATCACCAAAATAACATAAAGATGGACTGGCATCATAATGACAAAACGGACACAATTAAATGTATCAAAATGAGCTTCTACACAAAGCAGCGACGTTATCCTAATAAAATACAAAATTTGAGAAGGTAAAACTCGTAATAGCTTTTTATTTTATTATTGGATTGCGTGAATTTTTGCAAGATGGATCCAAGGTTTAATAAAGCTAAAGTTGATCCAGCGTGTTATATTCATTTCTTTCTTCCATTGTTATTTGTTCCTGGTTGATGATGGCTGCTGTTAGACTCCTAAGTTCCGGAGCACTTCTCAGCTACCTTTATGAGAAGCCTTAGGTAAGAGATTAGCTGGATGAGCGTATGAGGAAGGCATGCGAAAACACTAAGGTATATGCGGGCGAGTGGGATCAGACTTGGTGCGAATTTTGGTAGAGTATCGGACCTTGTGGAGATTGACTCGACCCAGGCTAAGGTCTTGATGGACTAAGGACTTAGTCTATGCTCGGATGAATG
>JANSVA010000217.1:29973083-29989015 GCA_025504915.1 Erythroxylum reticulatum | reverse complement strand
TCCTTGTTAGCTCCCTATTGTCCCTTATTCCAGAACATAGGCATTGGCTCCTAGTTTGCCCCTATCTTTGAACATGAGTCCCTATTGGCTCCCTGTTGCACTCATGTTTAGTAGCATGGCACCCTATTAGTGGCATACTCCATATACTGCTTTGGAGTATCTATAAATCAAATATAGGTGGTTCTTATATTGTTTAGCTTCCTAACATAAGAAACAAATGGATTCCCAGGTGCCAAACCATATGCTCTTATTTCTAGTTTTGTTTTTAATTATAAAACAAATGATTAAGGAATCTCTGAGATTAAAGGATTGCTTCCAAAGTAGTTCGTGCCAAGTGACTTCGCCAAAATTGCTTGTAAATATCTTATGATAGGAGTTATTTATGAATATCCCACTTAGACTAGGAGTCCATATTATTCTATCTTCTATATACCCTTTAGGTGTTGAGGTAAATATTCAGTAAGTAGAGATAAACCTCTAAAATTCCCATACCAATCTCCATTTTGAATAAATGAGGATACTTTGGTGTTTAGAGGGATTCTATTCCTCAGGTAAATGATTTCATTCCTTTGTATGAGGGGCCTAGAATCAGACCAATTGACATACCAAAACCATAGGTTTACTCCATTTCCCAGTTTTTATTTGATCTTGGGATAAATTATGCTTCTTGAGTTCAATAATTGATTGAAAGTCCAAGAAAAATCTCTTGAGTTAGTTATTTGCCAGAAGTTTAGGTTTTTGAGGTGATATTCATGCATCCATTTGATCCAAAGGGCTTTCTTATCCGTCCATAGTCTCCATACTCTCTTGCTCAAAAGCACATTTTGCATACGTGAAATGGGGATGATTCCTAGACCACCTTACTTCTTTGGAATGGTAAGTTTACTCCATTTTACTTTGGCACTTTTGGAATTCTCTGCTTGTCTAGACTACAAAAATGTTTTAAAAATTCTTTCAATTTCCTTGATGACTTTCTTTAGAAATACAATATAAGTTAACCAATGCATTTGTACACTATTAAGAACTAAATTGAAAAGTGTGAGTCTAGCAGCAAAGCAAAGAAATTTGTTTTGTTATACATTTATCATGAACTATTTACCATCTTTTTCAATATTCTTTTCAACTCGTGGTTAATAGCCTCAAATTTTCCACTTATTTGTAAGTAGTATATAGTAGTAACATGATGATAGACTTCATATCTTCTAAGAAGAGAATAAAAGATGTATTGCAGAAATATGCTCCTCTTTCACTAATTATGGCTCATGGCATTCCAAATCTGTTGAATAATCTCCTAATAAAGTTTTACACTACCTTTCCATGAATAGTTGGAGTCACCATCCTATCATGATACGTAGTCCACTCTAACTAAAATATAAGTGGTTTCCAAGGATGGGAATGGTCCTATGAAGTCTAGGCGCCAAACATCGAACACTTCCATTTCTAGAATGTTAGACAATGGCATTTCATCTTCTTTAAATATGTTCCCCACTCTTTGGCATTTATAACATTGTGCAACAAAATCTCAAGAATCTTTAAACAAATTTGACCAATAAAAAATACATTCTAATACTTGTGTCGCCGTCTTGCTCGCTCTATAATGCCGTGCATAGATAGATTTATGACAATATGTTAGTATGTCTAACATTTCTTCCTCCGGAATAACACAGGTTCTATATAATATTGATTTATCCCATAATAATGAGTACACTTATACAAGAACCATTTTTCCTATTAATAAGAAAAATTAAGGGGAAGGATACCACTTGTAACATAATTTGTTACATCAACATACCATGGTATCACAAGGTGGTTTAACAACATTAAAGTTTCATTAGGGAACCATTCATTGATATCCTCATTTTGCCTCTCCTTCAAGAAGTGATAAGTGGTTAGTTACCACATTTTCTACTTCTTTTTATTCTCTAATCTCAATATCAAACTATTGTAGAAGAAGCACCCATCAGATAAACCTTAGTTACGTGTCTTTCTTGGAGAAGAGATAATTTAGCTCTATATGATCAGTAAAGATGATCACCTTAGATCCCAAGAGGTGATACCAAAAATTGTTACATGATAATACCACTGTTAACAACTCTTTTTTAATAGTAGTGTAATTGAGTTGGACCCCTATTAATGTCCTACTTGCATAATAAACTACAGGTAGCCTTTTATCCTTCTATTGTCCCAACACACAACTTATAGCTTGATCACTAGCATCATACATTACTTCAAACAGTAATGACTAATCCAGTGACGTTAAGATCAGTGCTAAAATTAATGTCTCCTTTAACCATTTAAATCAGATAAACAAGTATCATCAAATATGAAAGCCAAATTTTTGAATAAAATAATGATAAGAGGTTTAGTAATTAAAGAGAAGTCATTAATGAAGTCGTGATAAAATCTAGCATGCCTTAAAAACACTCGAATGCCTTTAACATTAATTGGTAGTGGAAGCTTCTCAATGACCTCCATCTTGGGTCTATCCACTTTTATTCCTTGGTACGATATCTTGGGTTTCAATACTACTCCCTCGTGCACCATGAAGTGACATTTCTCTTAGTTTAGAACAAAATGTGACTCTTTATATCTATAAAGAACTCTATCCAAATTTGTCAAGTAATGCTCAAAAGAGTCTCCAAAAATTGAAAAATCATTCATAAATATTTCCATTATTTACTCAATCATATTTGTAATAAACATCATACACCTTTAAAAGTAGCTAAAGCATTACATAACCTAAAAGGAATTTGCCTATAGGAAAATTTTCCATAAGGACATGAAACTATCATCTTTCCCTAATCTTTTAGACTAATAAAAATTTGATTATTACCTAAATATCGTTAAGGAAATAGTAGAATGCATGGCCAACCACTTTTCAATCATTTTATCTATAAATGAAATAGGAAAATGATCCTTTTTAGTCACCTTATTAAGCTTTCAATAATCAATGCACACTCTCTAACTTGTGACTGTTAGAGTTGAAATCATTTGACCACTTTCACTCTCCATTACTATCATACCTCCTTTCTTAGGTACAAGTTACATTGGGTTGACCCATTCACTATTCAAAATTGATTAGAGGATACCCACATCTAACAACCTTATGACCTCTTTCTTGACCACTTGTTTCATATGAGGGTTTAACCTTAGTTGTATTTCCCTTATTGCATTACTCTCTTCCTTGAGGCAAGACTACATTAGAACTTATTCCTCTTATTTCCTTCCTCTCTTGTTCCCCATCCAATTAGTTTAAAATAATGATGGGTAAAGTTTGACCCTCACCTAAAAAGGACACCTAAGGTGCTTAGGTAAAGGCTTGAACTCAAGAGTTGGTGGCTTTACAATGGTAGGTCCTGGTATGGGTCCTTTTGCACTCACTAAGATCTCTTTATTAGACTGAACACCTAACTCCTCCTCTCCTTCTTCTTTAAATTCAGCACCCTCAAAACTGTCTTCTTCATTGCAGCTCTCCTATTGTTGTTTAATATAATCATCCATAATGTCTATCTTCATACAAGAGCTACTTTCCTATGGATTCTTTAAGACATTTTTTTAATCCTAAACTCTACTTGATCATCACAAATTTGAAGGATAGTTTTTCCATCACAAACACCAATCAAAGCTCTCCCCATATTCATGAAAGGCTTGCCAATAGTGAGTGGATAATTCCAATCATCTTAAAAGTCTAATACCATGAATTCCACCACAATAATGAACTTATCCACTTTCACAATGACATCATTCACCATACCAAATAGTTTCTTGATTGATTAATCTACTAGCTGATTCAGTATAGAAGTTAACTTCATATCGTTGAGTCCTAGTTTCTTAGAAATTGACAAAGGCAAAATATTAATACTTGCACTTAAGTCACATAAACATTTAGCAAACTTTAAATCACAAACAACACAAGGTATCATAAAAATCCCTATATCCTTCAATTTTGAAGGCATGTAGTTGGTGATGATGGAATTGTAGCTTTCATCCACTTGTTTGTTAGCATATCTTTTAGGACCATCACATACTTAGGTTATCTTCCAATACTCCATAAAAGATAAGTTTATTTGCAAAGTCTTAGCTTTTCTACAAACTTTGCAAATTATGCATCTAATTTATTCTTCTGAAGTCTTTATAGGAATGGAATCTTTAGTGGATATGGAGAAGGAGGAATGTAGGTGGGATTCTCATTCTTCTCATCTTCCTTTTTCTTTTTCTCTTAATCTTTTACATGGTGGGGTTTGACTTGTTCTACTGTTGGTTCTTCTAGCTCTTTCCTGCTTATAAATGTAATAGCCTTAATTTTCTCCCCTAGATTTACTTTCGTGTTGCTTAGGAGACTTCCAAATTTTTGTGTAGACATTACATTGGCTAACTAGACCACTTACACCTCCAAATTATAAATAGAAGAGGCCTGATTCTTATATAATTGATCGAATTTTTCTTCCATACTTTTCTAGGCCTTATTTTGGCTTATGAACTAGGAATTTAGCATGTCCATTAACTTGTCCATCCTCGATTCCCATGAATTGGAATTGTCTTGTTGAAAACCTGGTAGACCTGAGCTCTTATTTAAATCCTTACATTGTTAAAACAAGAGAAATTCATATGGTTCTTCCACTAAGGATTGTATGGTTTTGAATAAGAATTGTTACCTCCTCGGTTAAATTGCGCTCCCATGAATATGTTGTTGTTTTCCACTGAGAAGTAATCAGCTGTGATATGGATTTATTGTCTACATAGCTTGTGTCGATGTTAAATTGCCCTAAGTGGAGAGGAAGAGGTGGCTTTCAGACTGGTCAATTGCTTGGCTAGGTTGGTAACCTCAACTTGCAATGCTTTCCTTGAATCAACTATAATCATTCCCTTTTGATCCCAAAAGGTTTAATATTGTCTACTTCATTCTAATATCCAAAGACAACTATTATTCACCGTCTCCTCTAACAAATAATGCACGTCCTCAACTAATTTTGTCATCAACAATCCTCCAACAGTTACATCAATGGTGCCTTGTATAGATTGATTAACTTTGTTGTAAAATGTTTACAAAAGGAACTCCCTCGGCAAGTTGTGATGCAAACATCGTCTTTGCAACTCCTTATATCTTTCCCATGCTTCATATAGAAACTCCCCTTCATTTTGCTGGAAATTAGTAATTTCCTTTATAAGCCTTGTTGTCTTAGTTAAACGAAAGTGCTTATCCAAAAAGGCTCGTATCAATTGCTCCCATGTTGTGACTTTTGTTGGGTTAAATGAATTCAACCATACCTTAGCTCTATCCCTAAATGTAAAGGGGAAGAGTCTCATACTAACTGCATCTTCCAACAATCCATTATAGTTGAATGTGTTACAAATCTATAAGAAATTAGCTACATGAGCATTGGGATCCTCATTGGTCAAATCATAAAACTATATGTTGGTTTGCATCATATTTATTAGTGTTATTTTAATCTCGAATGTGTTTGTTTGCACTGGTGGTCGAGTAATTGCTTTTTGATTGGCATTGAACCATGGAATTATAAATTCTATAAGGGTACTTTACTAATCTCTTTGATTTATTTCCTCCTCTTAGCTCTTTAAATCTCTATTTCTTGCTTTATTATTTCTGGAGTTAGTGTGTCCTCTCCTTTTATTGAATTCCGAGTGATCCTTATATTCATGTGCTACAATAACATAAGAAAAAGGTACCAAATCCTTAAATTAAAGGAATTCAAGTCATATAAGATGCTAATTAAAACCCAATAATGACACCAAAAACTTGTTGATTTGTTTTATATAGAAAACTTTCAATAACACAAGTATACAGATAGTAACATATAGTAGCAAAGGTATCATTTCCATGAGGACTAATTAGACACAGAACAAGTTGAATAAAATTTTGTTAAAAATATTAAAAGATTGATTGAATTAAAATAAATTACTGAAATTGAAATAAATAATAAAATAGAACAATGGAATAAGTGAGTTGCTAATAAAAATAAAGTTGATCAAGTTGGAAACTTAGGAATCATTATATCATTGTTTTTTCTACCCTTGTTCTTGTTAATCCAATAATGCTTAATCCTAGATATCCTAAGACTTTGATCACACTCTCTCGAGATCTATTAAAATCCTAATTAAAATCAATAATAATAGAATTATAGCCTCTCGATTGACAAAACTACTCCCAACTATTCAATTAGATTTGAAGCAATTTGAAGGATAATTAATATACAATTAAGATCTCTCTTCAATTGTTAGTTAATGTAATAGTTATAGGTCTATTAAACTACCAACTCTCATTGCACACCTTAACACATGTAACTTGATTCATTCTTTCGATATATTACTAAGTATAAGCATAACAACTATCACAAAGCATTGATATATCAATGAATTACATAAAAATAAGGTTTAAAAAACATATGAAATTTAATAAAGATTTATAAACCCATAATCATGTTTAACTTCATAATAATCCAAATAAACATCCAAGACAATGAAATATATAAGAGAAAAGAAAGAAAAACTAGTTGGAGTTTTGATTTGAAAATTTGGAATTTCTGGAGCTTCCCTTGATGTCTCTCCTCTTGATCTTCTTTTAATTCGGTGTTTGCTCTCTTTTTCGTATTTTTCTTTGCCTTAAATATTTCTTAAGGTTTCTAGGGTTTTTTCACTAAATTTGGTTCCAAAAATAGCCATGAAATGTCAAGAATACAAAAAAAAAACTCACGAGATGGAAAATCTAAAGTTTGTTAGAATTTGCTCTCTCCTACATTTATGGCTTACTTCTATGCTTCCAATTCTACTCTTTTCTTCAATTTCCTATTTCCATTCACTCATAAACACATCAAACACCCCTTGAAATATAAAATTAAGATAAAATTCTTACTTTATACCCCTTAAACAATTAAAATACATAAAAATTAACAATAACACAATTCCAAGTCTTAAACATATGATTATCATCTAAGAAAACACTTAAGAACACACCTGAGCACCTAGAAAACATACTATAATCTAAATCTATCATCGTTCCCACGAGAACTACTTAGACACCTAATGACTTGAATGTAATTTGTTTAAGGTACTTGGTATGTGTTTAAATGTTGATTCATTTGATGTATTACACTTAGTGATTAATGCCTTAGAAATACGTAGGATACTCACTTTAGCTTATATTTGATCCTAGGTGCATTTGAGAAGTGAAGGAGCTAAAGTGACCTAAAAGCATGACCATTGAAGCCATCTTTTGAATTTCCATATTCTATTGATTCATAAAGCATAAAGAAGAAGAGGATTGAAAGAAAAGACAATTAAATGCCAAGAAAGATGAGACATATGCTGGAAACACAAAGAAGAATACTACATTGTAACTCACGACTATGAAGTGTTTTAATTCCACAAACGTTTGAGGCATAAAGAATACTTGTGTGACACGTGAAGAGTGGATGGAAAAATAAAGAAGTGTGACATGAAGATGGATGGTAAGAGGATAAATTTGAATTGTTGTCGACTATAGCATGAAAAATCTAGGATAATAAAACAAAAATTGGACAGCTACACATTTGGAGGGCTCTCACTCGAGGCTACAGGGATTGCATGGACTAAATGTATATCATGTGAGTTACAACTATTATTTCATGTTTAACTTATTAAAAAACAAAGAGATATTGGGGTGTTAGGCTAAAGCAACAAACGTGTGTGAGTGGTGCTAAAAGTGGGGTAGAATGAAAGAGCTAGAATTGGAGGCTTAAAAAGAACACAACTCCTGTCCATTTTACTTACTTTTAACCTAGCTGCCTCATGATTCTTGGGTAAGGCAACTGAATAAACGCTTGGTTATAGAGGAGTCATCGTCGAAGTGGATTCCCTAGAGGTAGTTAACATCCTGTCCTCTTCCAATATAGTTTTATCTAAAGTTAATTTTTTAGTGGCAGGTACCCATGGTTTAATCCAACGAGCTTGGGAGGTGTAATTTTTGCATGAACATCACGAAGGGAACTAGTGTGTCAATAATCTGGCCTCTCTCGCAATCCTAGCCAACCCAGGCATGCATATACTCTAGGAGCCTCCGATGACAGTCATGTAACTCATCCACCGAGACAAGTAATGAGCTTTGTACCGCACAACACTATACTAGTTAGTTTTTTTTTTAGATTTGTTTTTTTCTTTGTAAAAAAAGGGGAGGAAGAAGTCAGAGGGCTGAAAGAAGAATGAGGGTTGGCAGTAAGTGAAAGAAACCAAGAGTGAATAAAACAAAGACAACTCCCTCAATATTTGTCTCCTTCAGTTTCGGAAGCAAGTGGAGCAATTGGATGATTCATCTTCTTTTTGGTTAACCTTCATCTCATATGATTTCAAAGCTATTTTTTATCATAAAAAAGGTGAGAGTGTTAGCTGAAAAAGGAAGAAGGGAGCTGATCTATAGCCCTCTTCGGTTTTGCAAAGGAAGGTGGAGCCTAGTTGAAAATGTTTTCTCTCATTTCTCTTCCGTTTTTTATAGAAACAAAGGTGATCTTGGTTGAAGCTTGGAGGCCCATATAGAGGATGGAGGGATAGACATGTCGGTGCCAGTTCATGGGGATATCAATGCCAAGTCACGGTTAAGCTATTTCATCTCGATTAATGTTGTTCATCTCTTTTTGGATTGTTATGTTGTTTGTGTTGATTGAATAGGGTTTTTGTACGAATGATCTTAATATGTTATTTGGATTATTCTATGATGAACCTATTGCTATAATATTGAATGCAATCCGTGGTTGTTACATTTGATGTTTGATAGTAGCATCTAATGATCCCATATCGTTAGGAACAACATAACTTAGGTTAGATAACCCGAATGTGTGAAGTTACTACTTATATTGACCATTTTCCATATCGTAATATGGCTGCCAAATTAAATCTACAGATCGTTATTCAGTAGTTAGGTTTTATTAATAATTATATCTTGATTAAACACAACTTAAGGGAAAACCAGGATTAGTATAACATTCTATTAGTCTCAGATCAATAGTTTGAAAAGAGTTGTAAAGACGTTAGGATAATGGAATACGATAAATCATGTTTACGTTGAGATTGACCCGAAAACTGGGCCTTACTCATATTTGACACTTTAATCAATTTTTATTGCTTGTTTTAATTTTTTCTATAATTTACTTTGATTTTATTTTCTAAATTGATTAAAATCCAAAACCTCATTTTTTATATTTTCCTTGCATCAATTAATTTTGTTACAAAAATGAACCAAACATTCCCTATGGATTCGATCCCAACTCACCATAACTATAAATTTTAATGTGTGAGTATTGTAAATTTTGCAGCGTACTCGACACACGCTGTCAGTATTAAAGGATTGACTGAATTAAAACAAATTTACTGAAATTAAAACAATTAATAAAACTAAACAATCAAATAAGTGAATAATTGAGACTAGCAATAAGATTAAAGTTAATCAATGACGGAAACTTAGGAATTGTTCTATCCTTGTTTTGTTTTCCCTTTATCTTACTGATTCAATTTATGGTTAATCCTAGACATCCTAAGGTTTTGGTTTCCCTCTCTTGAGATATAATCAAGTAATCTAAATTGAAATTGATAATAATAGAATTACAACCTCTCGAGTGACAAAATTACTCCAATTATTCAATTAGATTTAAAGCAATCATGAGGAAAATTAATTCATATTTAAGATGTCTCTTGAATTGTTTATTAATATGACGCATATGAATTATTCACTGTCTCAAATTATTACCTAATATACACATAACAAATATCACAAGCATTAATGTATCAATTGAATTCAACAACAATAAAGTTTAATAAAATAGATCAAGAACAATCCCTAATATTGATTTTTAAACTCATAATATTGTTTAATATCTTGGTAACCCAAATAAACATTCAAGATAATGAAATTATTGAAGAGAAAAGAAAGAAAAACTATTTGGAGTTTTAATATGGAAATCTGGAATTTTTAAAGTGCTCTTAATGTCTCATCTTGATCTCCTTTGGATCTAGTCATTGCTCCCTTTTTTCTGGGGTAATTTCTAGGGTTTCCTCATTTAATTTAGTTCCAAAAATAACCCCAAAATGTCAAAAGTACAAAAATCTTCCCAGGTTGGGAAAGTTAATTTTTGATTTATACCTCGCTTGCCACGATCTTAGCATCTTGCATGCTTCACATTCTTCTTCTTCTATTTAATTTTCCTATTTCCATTCACTCACAAACATATCAAACACCCCTTGAAACAAAAAATTAAGATCAAATTTTTGCTCTAAACCACTCAAACAATTAAAGAACATAAAAACACTAACAATAACACAATTCTAAGTCCTAAACACATGATTATCATTTAAGAAAACACTTTAAAACACACTTAAACATTTAGAAAACATATTATAATCTACACCTATCACCAGTCACCTTAAATGTATTTCTAGTTTTAAAACTTTGTATCTCCACGACACCATGTGGAAAACATTAGAAAATATAAAAGCATCAACCTAATAAGAATGCAACTTGCTTGAGAATTATTTAAGTCTTGAATGTTTAAAAAACACTTTTAAACTAATAATAAGGCTTTATCTCGAGATCATCTTTTCTTAGAAAGCTTTGGTCCTTTCTTTATATATCCTTGGATTCTTATACAAGTCGTTTTGTTTCTTTTCAAGCTCTTATAATTGTAGCTTTCTATAGATTTCCATCTCATCATGGTTCATGTCACAATGCTTGAGAGCCTAGTATGCCTTATATTGCATTTCCACATGAATACGCATAGCTTCCTAAAAAGCAATCTATATGGGGATATACCAATTAGGGTTTTATAGGTCATCCTATAAGCCTACAATGCATCTTTCCCACCTTAAGATCCAATCCTTCCTATTAGATTGAAATGTTTTCTCCATAATCAACTTGATTTTTTAGTTAGATACCTCAGCTTGGCCACTAGTTAGGGGATCGTAATTAGTAGAAACCTTGTGCATAATATGGTACTTCTTAAACAAAGTCTTCATCACCTTATTTGAAAAGTGTGCTCCGCTATTGCTTATGATAACTCCTAACATCCTAAACTAGATTAAAAAAATGAAAATAACTTTATCGTCAATAGCTTTACTGGCTTTAGCTTCCGCCCACTTGGAGGCATAATCAACTACAAGTAAGATATAATGAAAGCCAAATGATGGAGGAAATGATCCTATAAAATCAATGCCTTAAACATCAAAATTTTCATAAAAAGAATGGGGGTTTGTGGCATTTGATTTTTACAGGACAAGTTGCCTAATCGTTGGCACATGTCTCATTACTTATAAAATACATATACATCCTTAAACAATGAAGGCAAGTACTTGGGTCACTTTGAAAGGACCACCCCAATGTAATTTGGGCTTCTTAAAAATAATTTCAATCATAGTTTGAGTTGAATAATAAACCACATCTCTAACTTTAAACTCATTTTTCTTAATATGAGAATTATTCCATTTTTTTTAACTTTCTCCTTATATAACTTGGCATTCTTATAAGCATTCAGTAGTAACTCTTCTATCTCATTTAATTGTAGGAGTCACTTTTCAATAGTTGTCTTCCAATGAAAATTTAAAGCCTTAGTTTCTCAATATGCCCTATCCTTTAGCTCCATAGGCAAGTGACAAGCCTTCTCATGAACAAGTCAAAAGGGTATTGTACTAGTCAGAGTCTTGAAGGTAGTTCAATATGCCCATAGAGCATCATTAAAAATTAATGCCTATTATTTCCTTAAACTATTGACTGTCTTCACCAATATTCTCTTAAGTTCGTGGTCAACAATCTTTAGTTGGATGATAAGGCATGGTTACTCGATGTCAAACTCCATATCTCTTAAGAAGGGCTTTAAGAAACTTATTACATAAATGGGCTCCTTCATCATTATTCATTGCTCTTAACATTCCGGATCTACTGAGTAACCTTTGATGAACTTTTCTACTGAGTAACTTTTGAAATGTTCCCCACTATTTGGCATCGATCACATTATTCCAAAAATTCATAAGCATCCCTAAAAAAGTTAGGCCAATAAAATTCAAATTCCAATACTCAAGTTGTTTTATTGTTCACTCCAAAATGCCCTACATAAGTAAAATCGTAATAATGTGTTAGTATGTCTAACATCTCCTCCTCCGGAACACATCTCCTAATCAAACCATCAACATAATTTTTTAATAGAATTGGCTCATATTATAAGTAATGAATGCACTCATACAAAAAGCTTTTTCGTTATTGGTATGCTATATGAACATACCATGGAATCAATTGGCAGTTTATCATCATCTCGGACTCATTGGGGATTCGCCCATTGATATCTTTACTTTGTTGTAACTCCTATCCTTTAAGACGTGATAGGCAATTAACCACCAAGTTTTTTGCTACCTTGCCTTTTAATTTCGGATTCTTGAAGAAGTAGTACTCATCAAATAAGTCTCAATTTTACATATTTCTTAGCAAAAAGATGATATAGATGATCATTTTAGATCCTAAAAGATAATACCAAAACTTTTCACTGGCGAATATAACTGCTAGTAACTCCTTAATAATAGTGTAATTGAGTTGGTCTCCCACTAATGTCTTACTTTAATAGAGAATATGCTTTCCATAAATAAGGATCATCCTAAAAATAGTATGTAGATTCAACCTTTATTTTGTCCCTTTGAGAACTTATTAGATCATTTGAAAATAACCAAGTAACTAAATAATTTCATATATCCACATACCAAGGTGAATTACCTTTAATCAAAGAGTAAAGTTGCTTATCTAGAAAGAGTTCAGAAACCATAGGCCAATAGATGATTTGCTACTAGATTCTCTGCACCTTTTTTTATCTCCATTTTTAAAATCAAATTCTTGCAATAAGAGCGTCCATCATAGTAACCTAGTTTGGATTCTTTCTTTTTTAAGAGATATTTAAATGAAACATGGTCTAAGAAAACAACTACTTTTGTTCCTAACAAGTATGAATGAAATCTAATGCAAATATAATAGCAAACATTTCTTTTTCCATTGTGGTGTAATTACATTAAGTAGGATCCAAAGATTTAGATGCATAATACATCACATAAGGTTCTTTACCTTTTTTTGACCTAATACTTCTCCAACTGCCTTATCACTCGCATCACATATTATTTCAAATGGTAAAGTCCAATCAGGTGGGTGAATTACAGGAGCACTGCTTAACCTTTCCTTTAGTTCATCAAAAGCATTTTTACAAGTATCATCAATCATAAAAAAGAGGCTTTTGCTAGTAATGCACATAAACGTGATGCAATTTTAAATTTTTTTGATAAAATGACGATAAAAACCAACATGGCCTAAAAATGATCTAACTTCCTTTATACACGTAAGGCATGGAAGAGAACTTATGGTCTCTATCATTACCTTGTCAACTTCTAAACCTTTTGAACTTACTATATGCCCTAATACCACACCTTATTCTAACATAAAATGACACTTTTCATAATTTAAAACAATATTAGTATCAACGCATCTTTGCAAACTAATAAAAAGATTAAAGAGACATAACTGGAAAAAATCATCAAACACAATAAAGCCATCCATAAAAATTTCCATTTCATGTTTAATTAAATTAGAAAAATTATCATCATGCATCTTTGAAAATTACCTAAACCATTACAAAGTCCAAATGGCATTCTCCTAAATGCAAATGTACTAAAAGGGCATATAAATGTGGTTTTATCTTGATCTTCAGATGATATAGCAAATTGTTTATAACCTGAATAGCTATCTAAAAAACAAAAGTAAGATTATCTTGCTAATTTTTCCACTATTTAATTCTCTACCCATTTGATATCCTAGTAGGAACAAGTTCACCTTGGCTATTTTCTACTACAGTTATGCCTGTTTTCTTGGATACTACATGTATGGGGCTTACACATTTGGAATTTGAAATAGGGTATATTATGCCTATATGTAACCACGTTAATATTTCCTTATTTAACATTTCCATCATAGGGGAGTTCAACCTACGCTGGGCTTATCTAATGGGTTTAGCATTTTCTTCTAGAAGGATCTACGCATACACAAAGTTAGGTTAATCCCTTTTATATTAGCTATGGTCCATCCTATGGCATCCTTATGGTTTTTTAATACTAATAAAATTTTCTATTCTTGTGATAAAGTTGAAGCACTTCAGATTCTCACCCAAAAAAATATACTTGAGATTATTGGGAACAGGAAACAGGTTTCAGCTCTAATTCAGGTGCTTGGACAACATATTGTACTAAATTAAAAGTAGTAAGAGGTAAATGATTAGAAAGTGTTGATTGTACGTTTCGTAAGGAGTTATCTATCTATATTGCTTCCTCAATGCTCTTAATTCCCTCTAATTGTTCTACTTCATCACCTATGCTTATGTTAAAATCAAATAATATATGTACAATCTCATCAATAATATCTATAGTGTTAAAAAAGCATAAATAATTGATGTTATCAGGGTATTGCAATGTGACACCCTAATACCCCCTGAGAGGATACGGGGGTGCCACGCATACAACATAACATACATACATACAAAATCGAGAGAAACCAAAACATATGAAACATTCATCATGCATTCTCAGTAGCTCAAAGCAGAAGCAATTCAGAGCAAACATATATCATAATACACTAAGTTTAATGCTACTTGTTCCAAACTGAAACCAGCCTAAATTAAGGTTAGTACAAACCTTCATATAAATCCAAAGTCATATACATCAAAGATAAGTCAAAAATAAACTCCAAAAATATAATTTTAATAAAACAAGACTTAGACTCCATTGGCCATTGCAGTTGACTCGTCCCAGTTCTTATGTCCTTATCTCTGAACCTACATGAGGCAAATCCACCGTACTAAGCATATAAGTTAGTGAGTAATAAATAATCTATACATAAACTGACAACCAATTATACGCAATCATGATATATCAGAAGCATGCATTAACAGTTTATCGTAATGAACAATTCAAACATATTATATTGGATCTCAAACATATTGTACAGAAAACAGGACTGAGTCTTATAAAAGGGTATAAACCCTTCATAATCAGAACGTAATTTCTTTGTTTATATCAGAGTCAGACAGGAATACAAATACAAAATCATATGACTGTTAAATTCATTTACAGAAGTGAGTAACGAGACTTATATAGGAGATACCATAATTGGTATCAGCAGGAGAGACATATGTCTCAATATTAGGAGACATCGAAGTGTCAATACAGGAGATACCAAGGTGGTAATAACAGGAGCAGCTGCAGACCCTTCTAGGCATGCCTATTTACCCACAACTAGGACTTGACAGTTTTAAAACCAAACAAATTCATTTCATGTTCAACATAATTAACCAAACATTGCTTTCATTCCAAAATTCAAATATATCAATCTGATAGCTTTGCAAATCATTCAATGATTCAATCAATAGTAAACAAAATAGTGAAAGCAAAACTATTAAAATTTGCATACTGAATTACTAACACAATTTACTAACTAAATTACTTACACAAAATACCGTCTAAGATTACTTAAAAAAATTACCATCTAAAATTACTTACAAAATCTCCCTTATTGCTTATTGCCTTGAAGTCCCGGTAATATCTGGAATCAGTCGCTCTAAGGTTCCTCTAAAACATTCAATACAAACATATAATTATGAATTCAATTATGCACACTCATGTATACTGAATATGTATGATGCATGTTCATGATAAAAATTTGGGTTTCTTATCCTTAATCTTATCACATTATCATTCACGTGAAACCAAACTCAATTTCTCAATCTAGATTTATTTTACACTCAACTTTCAAGTCCACCTTGCTCAATTATTCTCATCAAGTAGTTGAGCTAATTAGGTAATACTTCCTTCTAGAAAGTGGTCCCTCTTTGTCTTAGGTTTCCAATGATACCAAGTTCGTCCAATTTGGTTTAGTA
>JANSVA010000217.1:29924619-29936572 GCA_025504915.1 Erythroxylum reticulatum | reverse complement strand
TTTGTCCTTATTTTGGTTTTTCCTTTCAGATCTCCCACTTCACTCTATATGGTGATTAACATATAAGATCTCATCTTAGTGTTAAGACTTAATGGGTAGCTAGTCCATCAAACTACTGGCACCAGTTTACTCACCAATCTCTGTAAAACATCTAGAAGTAGTGATATCACTATAATGAAACACACATGAGTTAACCACTCATCAAGATTGTGGTTCATAATAAAATAATGCTAAAGTGTATGTTTTTAGATTAATGAAATGGCCTACTTTATTTTTTAAAAAAATATGTGATTCCAGATTCATTTAATAGTGCCATTATCGATAGTCAACTACTATTATGATATGAAACCCATCATTCCCTTGAAGTAAACTCATTTACTTACATGAAGATAAATTGTAACACTACAGTCTAAACCATAATCAAGCAACCAACTTGATTATTCAACTGTGAATCAACTAATTTAGAATATAATAATATAAATGTTTCCCATACATCTCCATGTATATATATTACTTAGAAAAGAATCATGGTATCTTATGATTAGTTATATTATGCTCATATAAATAAAACCAAACTCTTTTGTTTTATTAATAATAAATATTTTCATTAAAAAAAGAATAACTAGAAGAAGATTAAGTTATATGTAAATAAACTTGCTTTCCAGGGCACTATATTTACATAACCCCAACAAAGTATATCCTAAATGACTTACGAACTTCTTGTGTTGAAGAAGGTTGAAATATTACTTCATCTATATGAGTCACAGTCTCAGGTTTAGGCAGTTGATCCAAGTCTATTCGAGCATCTTAAACTTCTTGAAGTTCAATTTTTCTCCCACTATCTTCTTTTAAAAGAAACTCTTTCTCTAAAAAGACAGCATGCTTTGAAACAAACAATTTTTGTTCCTCAGCACGGTAAAATTGATATCCCATTGTTTCTTTTAGATATCTTATGAACAAACACTTGTCAGACTTCACATCAAGCTTACCTGACTGTATTCGCTTCACATAAGTTGGATAGTCCCAAACTTTCAAATAAGAAAGATAGGATTTTTTGTTATTCCACATCTCATATGGAGTAACATCAACTCCCTTTGATGGAACTCTGTTTAGCAGATAAATAGTTGTTTCAAATGCATACCCCCAAAAGGATTTTAGCAAATTTACAAAGCCCATCATAGATCATACCATGTCCAACAAGGTTTGGTTTCTCCTTTCTGCCACATCATTATGTTGTGTTGTGTAAGGTGGAGTCCATTGAGATTAAATATCATTATCTCTGAGATAATCTAAAAATTCTTAGTCTAAATATTCCCCACCTCTATCAGATCGTAGTGTCTTTATACCTCACCCAAGTTGACTTTCTACTTCATTTCTGAATTGTTCAAAATTTTCAAATGCATCATATTTGTATCTCATCAGATACAAATACCTATATCGAGAATAGTCACCGATAAAAGTAATGAAGTAAAGAAAACCAATTCTGGCATGGATGGACATCGAACCACATACATCTGAATGTATTAGATCTAATACTCCAATCGCTCGTTCACGCTTTCCCTTAAAGGTTAACTTAGTCTTCTTACCTAATAAACATGATTCACATATATAATATGATTCATAATCAAATGACCTAAACTACTAGTCTTGTGGAGCTTAGCTATGCGTCTCCCATTTATATGGCTAAGGTAACAATGCCATACGTAAGTTGATTTTAAATTGTCTTGTTTATGTCTTTTCGTGTCATTGATATTCATAATTGGCTGCAACATATCTAATATGGAAATTTCATTGCATAAAGCATTCCATTCAAACGCATAGAACAACCATTGCTATTGAAATTCAAATGGAAACCAACTTTATTTAAATAAGAAATAGAAAATATGTTCTTTGTTAAAATAGATACCAAATAACAATCATCCAGTTTAATTACAAGCCCACTAGGAAGTGACAAAAAGTAAGTGTCTACAGCTAATGCAACAACTCTTGCTTCATTGCCCATTCATAAGTCTAGTTCTCCTTTCATGAGTTATCTGTTGTCCCTGAGGCCCTACATATCATTATATATGTGTGAGCCACAACCAGTATCTAATACCTATATATTATGATCAAAAAAAGTATTAACCTCAATAACAAACATACCTGAGGGAGTCGGGGCACCTGATGTCTGCTTCTTCTTCAAGGACTCCAGATAGACTTTACAGTTTCGCTTCCAGTGGCCAATCTTGCCACAATGGAAGCAAGTTTATTTCAGTACAGTCTCTTTGAGTTTCTTTTTGGCTACGCTTCTTTTTGGTTTCTTGGACCTTTTCTTCTTTAGTTTTTTTTTCATTGAACTAAAAGAAGAAGAGTCCACCACTAGCACTGGCTTGCTATCCTTCTTGAAAGCTTGCTCTTTTTTCTTGAGCATATTGATCAACTCAGGGATTGTCATGGAGATTTGGTTCATCCAATAGTTCAACACCAATTGTGAATAACTATCAGACAATCCAACTAGAATTAAGTCAACACTTAACTCATATTCCATAACAAAACCCAAGGTGGCCAACAATATGACCATTCATCTTCAGTGCATACTACACTGAAGATGTCCCCGAAGTCATCTTAGTAGTGAAGAGCAGCCTAGAGGTCTCGAACCTTTTAGATCGAGCTTGCTCATCAAAAAGCTCTTTAAGATGAAACACTATGGTATTAGTATCCATAAACTCATACTACTTCTGCAGCTCTGGCGATATGGAGGCTAGCATAATGCAGGTAGCCAAGTCACTATCTTTGATAGGCTTACAATATACTCTCTGATCCTCATCAAAAGCATCAGTAGCAGGGAGATCAAGAAGTGGAATGTCTAGGACATAGCATAGCTCCTTATATTTGAGAACAATTCTCATATTTGTCAGCCAATCAAGAAAATTGGGTCCAATCAATTTATTAGAATCCATAAGTGAGTGCAAATTCATACTAAAAGACATCTTCAATCAACCTAAATGCGAAGAGAGAAAGAAAGTTACAATATAAATACATACATAATCATAAGGAGTTGCATGACATGCATATAACTCCCACTAGTTTCAAAGAATCCATAGCCCTCACTACGAATCCAAGAGAAATTATGACAAAGTTTCCTAGTGGGTCGATATCCAACATTACTAAAAATGACCTTGTGTTTATCCAACAAACCACCTTAGGTCAATCAGTAGGTATCGGTTATATCAATTGCATCATAGCTGTAACTATCGTCTAATGCTATTAACTCATTATGTATGCACACACATTAAGTTATCAACTCTTGATGCGCATACATTTAATGTATGCTACCCAATTGCACCTCTGTCTATATTGACCTTAACTTTACTAAACAAATCAATGCTTCTAGTGAAACCGACCTATTAATCCAAAAATCTTATTTCCATGGTTCGAACATATCCATATAGAGAAGGCTTGGGTTTACCCAACAACCCTAGCTCTAAAAGAATTATGGTTCTCCCATATTAATGGAAGGCGTTAGTTTGCATATTATGTGTGAGGAATTTCATAGTTTGGTCTCATCTAAGTCGTAGGATTATAGTCACAAGGACTATATAGTATGTTTAAGAATGTTTCATCAATCACATTGAATCTATATCTATAACCATCCATCATCCCACCTAACCAACCCTAGCATACATTCTTTAATGCATCCATCTCATAAGGTTTCCTTCTATAGGTTGTGACATGTTATGCATATAAAGATTTGACGCTCAATTCAACTCTTGAACTTAATTGCTTTCTAATGTTAGCATCAGATAATTTCTCAATCCTTATGTTTTCAATTCCAATTCAAAATACCAATATATAAAGTGTACTACCCTTACTCTGATGTACCAATTAAACACGAATTTTATCAAGCTTGCCATATCTAGTCATACTAGGCATGAAATAGTTGAAATAGATTAATACAATATTAATCTATTAGATTTCCAAATAATTTAAAAACATCAAACTATCACCCTAAGTATCTCTAGGAAGTCTTCACTTCATCAAGACTACTTCAGAACTTATCACATAACTTATGACAGCCAAAACAATCAAGACAACTGAATATGCCAACGAGATGTTAAGGTCATTTTTGACATCCCAAATGTTTTTTTGAAAACCCAATTTCAAGAAAATCAGTTTGACATGCATACAACATCAAAGTGGCATATTTCTTATCACATAAAAAAAATTATCTGAGGAATTCAAACCAAAAACAGTCAATCACCACTCAAACAAACCAGGTCCAGTAGTTTTCTCATAAATATCTAGCTCGGACTTTTTCTTGAAATGGTAAGAAAATTACAGGGGCTATAACATGTTCCCAAAATGTTCCATAAATTTTTTCATAATTTATTTCCAAGGAAAACTCAACCAACCTTAGCAACCAAGCCAATCCAGAATCTATGTTCCTCAACACAGACATGCCCAACAGCACACAAGAAATTATCAAATAAAAATTCAATCACCTCAAAAACATTTTTCCATCTTCATAGACATTTATAACATCTTAAAAAGATGGTGGTGAAAGAAAATCCCAAAAACTAATTTTCTAGAATTTATTCTCAAATTTTCAAGCATTCATGTTCATATAATATGCATAAACACGGCAACTAGAACAGTAGGGAATTAATTGGCAAAAACATATCAAATCACATTAATAAATTTTTTCCTTCTACATATATGTTCAGCTACATCTCATGAGAAAATCTGGGCAAGAAAATTTCTAAAACAATATCTCTATTCTGATTTCAAATTCAACATAATCAGAATGCACAACTGTCATAACCAATCAACAACATCACACATGATATGGTTTCTCCTCTATACGGGGCACAAATGGCTCTGATACCACTGTAGGAAATCCCAGTGTGTGCATCATATACATACGATTTGGGGAAAAAATTGTGTTTTGGGCCATTCCCAAAATCTAGGATCTATGTGCCTATTTAAGGAAATACCATTAAACCTAGCTGAAAATTCCCATTTCATATACATGTTCATAACATATATATATATATATAGTAATTTATGGCATTTACACGAATCAATCATTTATATAATAACCATGTGCCTTTTGTATGGTCTCTTTCGCTCTTCAATCTTCTACTCGTCGAATTGTCGCAAACCACAACGACCAAAACAGACCATCTCCAATAGTATCCATATAGAGATCGGAGAAACTAACTGAATCGATCTCTTTGATCTAAAAATGGCTAGAACAAAGACAAGAGTGCTAGATCTCTTCTTTGTTTTACAGAGAGCAAAACCTTGAAACAGAATAAAGAGGAAGATGATGAGAAAGATAAGGAGAATAAGGTGAGAATCGTGAAGATTGGTTAATTAAACATTTTCACGATTATCAACATCTGACTTGCCTTTTGCTTTTGTCTTTTATTGTTTTTTTATCATTTAAAGACTAAATGCATAACTTTAAAGAAGCCTCTCTTGTCTTCCATGATGAACATATCTTTTATATATATATATATATATATATATATGTTGAGATGGTCCAATCATACTAGGGTTAGTCATGTCGGATCTCGGGTGAGGGAAAAACATTGGAGATCTATTTTAGTAATATCGATGTCACAATCTCATCGAGACATATCTCGATCTCATCATGATCTATTTGGTTCTATTGCTCTCCATATAATGGATATTTATCGAAAACCATTTTACAAATCCTTTGAGTCACTCTTGTGCGTGTGACCCATTAGGTTCTCGGTTATGTTGACCACTTGAATTATCACTTAATTCAAGCAAGACATGAGTGGTGTCTAGCAATACATTATGACCCCTAATTGATCAAAAAGTAAGTGGTTTAACGAACGACCCCATGGTCATCGCAAACCATCTCATAAAGACATTCTTCATGATATCAGTTCTCATCCTGGGACCAATTACTCTATATGTCAATGAAGACATTCTTCATGACATATGTACTCCGACCAAAGACTTCCAAGTAATGACCCTAACAAGAGGCCATGGGTATCATCTTCTACTATCACAGAAGTGGTGAATTCTCTATTGGCTATTCAATTACCTTTGAATACCTCAAGTTGTACCCAGTCACCACCCTATAAGAGAACTCTGCAAGGCAACAAGGAATGGAGCCAAAGCACGGAATCAGTATCCAAGATATCCTTAAGCACCTTAAGTCTAAGGATATTTGCAACATTGTTATGATGAGATTATCACTACATTATAATAGGACATCCATGTGATGATTTCATGGTAGGTCATCCAGTGTACTTACTACCTCTAATAAGCATCCACATCTTAACTTTAAACATCTTATGTTTATAGTTTATGAGAATCACTACTTGATCAAATCAAGAAGTTTGACATGTACTAGTATATCCGGATTAACTATGTCCAGTCTCATTAATCCTATAGCTTGGGATAATTTGGATACTGAAATAATTACACATGATAGGAATCTCAGTAGTATGATCACATCATGATTTCCTTCATGCTATGCCATATATCATAGACTTCATTAATTTGCTTATAGATCAATATCAATTCATAAATAATGAACAAAAAATTAATGAAATATGCCTTTCTTTATTATTGAAAATAAAGTTTATACATAACTTTGTACAAAACACGCTAAAGGCGATTGCCTTTGGGGCATTACTCTAATAGATTCTAGTCAACTAAACACCTGATTAATGTTTCCTTCATTTGATTATGCCTTTGTAATTTTGTCCTTTGGATCATCCTCTTCAAGATTTTCTTCCTCTTCTTCTTACTCCTCTTGACCAATAGTGGTAAGGAATTATAGATCAATACTCCTTTAGTGGTATCTGAAAAATGATTAAATAATTATATTTATATATCTATATTTAATGTGTTTTACTTGTTATTTAAGAGATTTATAGTATTTTTGGTACATAATTTGCTTTAAAGGTGTTTTTAGGAAAGAATTGCCTTTATAGACCAAAAGGAGAAGAATTCGAGTGAAATTTTGTGGCATATAATGAAAGAATTAAAGCAATTTTGGATATACATTGTTGTGTACAATGATCGTGTAAGTCATTATAAACACGTGGAGTTTCGAAGACACTATTTTTGCCCATGTAAAGATACATGCCTATATATGTTGAAATATGTAATCGTGTGTGTTGCCTATATAAGCTTTTGCAATCGTGTAAAGTCATAAATTAAGGTATTTTTGAGATACACGATCACCTACATAACCGTGTAAGTGACTATGTATATTTCATAAATCTTACTTTCTATTATAAAAGGATACTAGTCTTATGGTTTATCCATTTCATTGAAAGCCTAGTGAACATGGAGTCTATTGCTAGTAAAAAGACTAAGTAACTACATTCCCAATAACCTGCATATAAGATAATGTTTTTTTAGAGGTCCTTCAGTTATTTTGGAAGCAATTCATGACTTTTTTTTTAGATATCCTAATCACTGATACTCCTTCCTTATCATTTATAGAAAACTTTTTTTCTTATTGCTAGAAAGAGATAGTATTCCTATCCTCATCTCTCATCTAGCTGATTTTTTCCTTTTTGTTTTAATACAGAATGATGGTACTCAAGGGATGGTATGTAGGTTTCAAGAGCTTTCCTTTCCTAATTATTTAAGTCAATATTCATTGGTGATTTTTCAAGTTTAAATTTGGCATATCTTAGTTCCTCTCTTACCTTGTTGATTGTCTCATTAGTGTGTGTGGTTTTCTCTTTATGAAGATTTTTTAATTCACCTTTCATCGATTAAAGCTTTTTTATACATTTATAGGCTTTGAAACCATCTATATGATTATTTATAAGTCTCTTCATATCCTCTTCAAACTTGTTCATCTTACAGATAAAGTTGAAGTATTTGAACAATAGTTCAACCTCCTAGAGTTAATGCCTAAGGATACTTTTATGTGGATATGGTCAGAGTATGGGGGAACTTTAAAAGGTGCCTTACTTTTAGAGAAATTTGAAAGTCAAAAAATAGTTTCCAAGGCCCTATTCAATTTTTTTTCCTTATAATCCATTTTTTATCCTTCTTATTGCTCCAAGTAAAGAAAGCTTCATCACATCTACTTAGTCCTTTCAAGCAATTTAAGAAGTCTATTTCTTGTAATCTTACCATGCTTAGCTCCTTTTGCTTTTTTAGTTAAGATAGTATTGTTTTACATAACCTTTTATAGGGCTTAAATGGAGGAGCTCAAAGAGATCAAATCTCTTATTAGATAGTGTACTTGGAATTCAAAATTAATAGCATAAAAGTTACTAAGATTCTACCATAAACCTAGTCAATGCTTAGTTTTAAGTGTAGGGGTTGATTTCATACAACAAAATGATTCACTTGGAATATGTCAAGGTTAAAACCAATTATAATTCTCCCATTTTTATGTAGATGATGGTTTTTAAGTAGCTTCTAATGATGCCTAAAAATCCTGACAATCTTGGGTTTTATTATACTTAACCTTAGCTTTTAGAAGACCTATTATGCATGTTTTTTGTTTGTAGGTAGTCATGGATTACGTACTTTCTATTGGGGCTATTTGTGTTCCCTATATTCCAACCTATAATCATTATTTGGGGACAAGGATTAAGGTCCCTTTCCTCTTTGTTTTCCTCTCACATTTCCTCTTTTTGAGTTATCTATTAAGGGCTGACACTATATTTTCTTGGATAATCACCTCATCATTATTTTCATCATTTTCTAGGTTGAGGGTGCATTTGGTCTCCTCTTATCAATACTAGAGTTTTAAGGCTTATCGTTAAACAAATTTTAAGTTGTACATATAGATTGAACTCTGTCCCATCAGCTTGAGGCTTAAGAGAGGTCCATCTATAACTTTACATGTTTCATTCAATTTCTCATGTTACTTTTCCTCTTTATTAGAAAGGTTGTTAATATAGGAAGTATCTACAATTTTTTATGATGAATTGAAGAGCCATCTAATGCCTTTCCCAATTTAGTTTCCTTTTCCTTTAAATTTTTCTATGAATAAACTTTTTTAGAGTTCAGTAGTTCAATACTCCCTCTTATCGCAAATATTTTTCATGTGGGATTCTAATGCTTTTTCACATTTTGAGAATTTATCTTCCATTGGTATGAGCATGCTATTACATCATCTGATAAATCATTATCTTCATTTAAACATTTAATTCTTAGATTACTAAGTAGTTGCTTCTGAAGCTAATCAACTTCCGCATATATTATGGTGTATCCTTTCCTTTTCAATCCAACAGTGTGCTTATCCAAACATATTGGTTTCCTAATCTAGCTAGTTAGATAGCTTGAGCCTATAGTGGACTAATATTTGATTGGCACATTATGGAAGTTTATCCATATAGGGTCTTTATGGTACAACTTTTTAAATATATGTCAAGTCTCTATTTTTGCAACATCACCAACTTCTATGCCAAAAACCTGTTTATGTAACTTTTTGCATACCTATCTCACTCCCAAATTTGAAGATAAATAAGTCTTCTTCATTGATTAGATTACTCTCAATTTCTTACTTACTCCAAGTATAGGCTAACAAAAAGAAGGGCATGTAATCTAAAAAGTAGCTTATCAGAGTCATATTCCACCTCAATTCTCCAACTCTGAGTATTTCCATTGGTGGTGAAATCACATAAGCTTCATTATCAGAAAGTATAGGATTGTATTTTAACTTTTTTAAGGGAGCATGGTCTCCACAACCTAACTTTAGGTTTTCCTCAAGTTGCCATTTCTAAGGTTTCTATGGGAGTTGTTCTATAATGCAAAAATGGAATGGGTGTAAGAAAACTAGAGTCTTAATAAAGGGAAAAGGAGAGGCCTACTAAGACTAGGTAGAAGAAATAAGTTAGAGGTGGAGTAAGAGTTCTACCAAAAACAAAAGTAAGGGTGATAAAATATTTAAAGGAAGAGAAGAGAGTTGAGCAAAGTGAAATGGAAGACAAGAAATTGGAGTTGAGAAGAAGAGGAACACCAAACAAGTATGCTTTGGACGTTGATTCCAATTTTCGAAAAGGAAACGAACTAACCCAAATTTAAGGTGAAAGAATTCTCACTAGGACAAATTCTAAGAGAAAGGATATAATTAGAGAGAAAGAGAGTCAACAAATGAAATTTGCACATGGAAAAAAGGGAACTTTTGACCATAAGGTTTGCCTATGTTTTTAAATTAAATCTTAACATTTTAGAGCATTCAAATTAAACACTATCATTTTGGAAATGTTCAAATTGAACCATAAATTAATAGAAAAGGTGTTGTAAATGACATTGCAAAAATTATAATAATTTAATATTGTTGTGGATCTTACACTACCAAGTGACACTTATGATACCCACTTGTTGAAAATAAATTATTAAATTATTAAAACATGTGGGACTCACTTATTTAATTTAACTTTAAATATAATTATCCTAACTAATTAATTTAATTAAACTAATTAATTTTTTAACTAAACTAATTAATCTATTAAGAAATTAACCATAAAACTTAGAAATCCCAAATCAAATCCTTTAACTTTTTCTCTTCACCTCCGCTTCATTGAAGAATGTATTTTGTTGCCTAATATTTCTCAAACGTCATGGATAATAATCTAGAGGTGTTGGAAAATCAGGTCGGGATCTGATTCGAACCGCAACGGAATAATCACGAAATTTTTTCATGACTTTTGATTTTTCGAAAATTAAGATTTATTTAATTCAATAAAATGATTAACACAAATCAAAATAAAGCAGAAATTTAATTTGTACCTTATTCCAAAGCTTGATATTTATCTTGATGCATCCCTCGAACTGTTTCTGAAACCGATCCGTCTCAACCACCGTAGTCGCACAAGTGTCCAGCCTCTAACGATATCCACAAAATAGGTTGAGAGAACTCTGTAAATTTTACAGAGAGAGTTAACCATGAGGTGCTAGTTCCATAGAGCTCAAGCTTATTTATAATAAGCTTTGGACATTTTAGTAATTTAATTGAAATTAAATTCTAATTTCAATTAAACCTTAATTAGAATTATTAATAATTCTAATTAAATACCAATTATGCCCAAATAAGATTCAATATCTTATATTGATCCTTATTTATTAAAATCTCATATTTAATCATAAAGTTTCTCAAACTTTATAATCAAGTTCAACTTGATTAAATCAACTTTGCTCTCTCCAACCCATTCTATATATGAGACCCATTAGGTTCCCAAATATGTTGGCAATGATTATAAATTAAAACCACTTTTAATTTATCTTTAATTCTCCCATTAAACAATTTATAATCATAGATCAAGATTGGCGTCTAGCAATACATCATGACCACCCAAATATTTAGGAATGTCAAAGTGGTTTTGACTAAAATTTCCGTGCATAATTTTTCTATATAATTCAATCATTTCATCAACCAATGTTCCAATTAGACATAGAGTATGGAATTAATGTCTACTCTATTTTGAGTCCAATTATATTAGTTCTCTGCCATTAGCTATTGATTCAATTAATGATATTTGTAAATTGTTTACAAAATATCATTCCACCTTGGCCAAGGATTTCCTGAATCAATATTAATCGAGAACAACAGAACATTTTCCCTAAAGAGACAACTATACTCCGACTAAAGAGCACAACTATACTCCCACTAACCTTCTTAAAGAAGTGATAAATTCACAATCATAAAAGTGAATCTTTCAATATCTCGTAGCCTTTTAACTATACATCAAATGTATCATTAAAGGCTCCAATTAGATGTATAGTCATGAGAATTGAACCTTTCATATTCCTTCTCACTCCCACTACTTATCTTGAGAACGATTCTCCTATAAGCATATATTGAATCAGACAATTTGTTCAATGGATCTGTAAGATTGTATCCAACCTTTTGGATATCTCATAACACTTCATTACTTAATTTAGTTCTAAACTAAATGGATAATATATGCTTCAACTAAGCATCACATCCTTAAATCATTAGCTTTAACTATTT
>JANSVA010000217.1:29896028-29910826 GCA_025504915.1 Erythroxylum reticulatum | reverse complement strand
GGAAGGGAGGGAGGGAAATTTTGAAAATTTTGCAAAAAAGTCCCCAAATTTTTTAAAATTTCTAATACCGGCCAGTATTTGACCGGTATTTTGAATACCGGCCGGTACCGATATAAATTGGCCGATACCGACCGATATTTTATACCGGTACCATATATACCCGTACTGGTACTAATTTTCAACCAGAACGGTACCGGCCGGTACGGTACGGAACACAAAACAATGATAGAGACCAAGGGACGGGGAACAAATCTTCTCTTCCCGTGAACCAATTCTTACCTCGTTTTATTAAATCTCATCCATATATTTATGTGAGACTTATATAAATGTATAAATGAAATTAAATAACACAGGGTAGAAACTGTTCATTTATATTCTACAGTCAATCGCTTTGGTTGTAGTTTAGCGACAAATTATTTAAAAGTCCATGGGATAATTATACATTAAAAATTCATTTGAAACATTATTTGTATATCTATGGAATTCTCATTGTAATGATTGTATAAGTGGTTCTTTGACTTGAAATTACTAAAGTTATTTTGTATAGGGATTGTTATATTTTGATACTATTTATGACCTATTTAATCATAGGTCAGTCAATCAGTAGTTATTGAATGTAGTATGAACTTTATGAAGGTTGTGTGATTAAGATAAGATTAATCACCTTAAAGTAATTAGGAAGAATGTTTATAGAGGTAGTTGTGTGATCAAAATACTATTAATCACCTTAAAGTAATTAAGGAAAATGTTTCGTTATTCTTAACTAATATTAATTTTAGAAATCCTAGACCAAGGTGAAATGACATTTTGTAAATAGTTTACAAATGTCATTAATTGAATCGATAGTTGATAGTGGACAACTCATATGATTGGACTTAAAATAGAGTAGATTTTAAATTTATGCTCTATGTCTAATCGAAATATTTTATGATGAAATGGTTGAATTATACAAAAAAAATTATGCACATAAAGTTTAGTCAAAACCACTTTGATATTCCTAAATATTTAGGTGATCATGATGCATTGCTAGACGTTAATCTTGATCCATGATTATAAATTGTTTAATTGGAGAATTAAAAATAAATTAAAATGAGTCTTAATTTATCCAATTCTAATTATGAATTCTAATTATAATTTATAATCATTATCAACATATTTGGAAACCTAATGGGTCTCACATATATAATAGTTTGAAGAAAGCAAAGTTAATTTAATCAAGTTGGAAATGATTGTAAAGTTTGAGAAACTTTATAATTAAATATGAGACATATAATAAATAAGGATCAATATAAGATATTGAATCTTATTTGAACATAATTAGTAATTAATTAGAATTATTTGTAATTCTAATTAAAGTTTAATTGAAATTAGAATTTAATTTTAATTAAATTACTAAAACGTCCAAAGTTTATTATAAACAAGCTTAAATTCTATGGAGCTACCATTTCTTACTTAACCTTTTCTGTAAAAGTTACAAAAATTTCTCAATTTATTATATGGAAACTATTAGAGGCCGAATATTTATGTGACTACGGTGGTTAAGACGGATCAATTTCAAAAATAATTCAAAGAATATAATAAGATAGAGATCAAGTTTTAAAATAAGATACAAATTTTGATTCATACTTTCTTATGATTCATGTATTAATCATTTACATGAATCATTTTATAGAATCACAGAAATCTTGATTTTAAGGAAATAAAAAATTATGAAACAATTTTGTGAGTATTCACCTGCCGTCGTGATCAAATCCCAAAGCCAATTTTCCAACAGAAACACCATATACAACACAGAGGATTTCTTGTGCAAGAGACGGGGTATGAGATCGTCTGTGTCATCAAGCCTATGCCATTCCTCGTCCTTGTCCAGCCACAAATTTTGCTCTATCACATTTATTTATTGCAAAGTTTGTGGTTGAAGGAAAATGGTACAGGGATGGCACATACAATCTTCTCCCGAGAGAATAACAAAAAGCAAGCTAATTTCTCTGACGTCTTTGGACGACTCTCGGTCTTTTTTGAGTTGTTTATAATACGGGGTTAAGAAGACAAGAAAAATGACAAGATGAGAGGTCTATTTTCTTAATAAAAAATAAAAGTTTTATTGAATATATATTAAAGTTATATAAAATAATAAAATAAATAAATTAAAATTAATTTTAGTTAAAAATAAACAAAAAGATTACATATAAAAATGCAACATTCATTTAATTAGTACAATTTTTAATAAAAAATAAAATTTTAATGCATGTATATATTAAATGTAAATAACATGATAAAATGAATAAGTTGAAATCAATTATATTTTTAAAAGAAGTAAGCAAAAAATTATATATGAAAAATGAAATATTTATTTAATTAGCACAATTGCTTAACAAAAATTAAAATTTTTAATGAATGTATACATTAAATGTACATAAAATGATATAATGAATAAGTTGAAACTCAATTTATTTTTAAAGAAAGTGAACAAAAAAGATTATATATGATAAATGCAAAATTAATTTAATCAACACAATTGCTTAATAAAAAATGAGTCTTTTTAATGACTGTATATATTAAATGTATATATAAAATGAATAAAATAAAACTAACTTCGTTGTCAAATGAAGTGAATATAAAATATTATATACGAGAGATGCAACATTCATTTAGTTAGCACAATTGTTTAATGAAAAATAAGTTTTTTTAATGAATGTATATATTAAATGTACATAAAATGATAAAATGAATAAGTTGAAACTAAATTTGTTTTTAAGAATAATATAAAAAAGATTACATTATCAAAGTAAAAGAATATCATCGTGCTAATATTATCTAAATTTTTTTAATGATGCAATTTACAAATAGTCAAAATGAAATTATCAACTAATGTTGGAGTTTTGGAGACTGAAGAGCAAATATTAAAGTCGAGAATTTGTAAAAAAAAATTACACAAGTAAATAATTATACCTTCAATATAAAAAAATAACACAGTCTTACAAAAAATACATAATTATGAAAATTAAGATTAAAGATAACAAACCTGTAGTATAGGAAATGAGATAACTAATCGTTATAATCAAGATTGTAAATAGTTTACACAACTTTATTTGTATGTAGAAACATTATTATGTAAATAATATCGGGTACTATAATAATTGCATTAAATGAACATTAAACGCATGATAATAATTAATGAGCAATTAAATATACCTTCATTGTTAAATATTTTCCTGAAATATTTTTCAGTTGAATGATTAGTCACCTCCGTATCAATACCTATAATTGTATTAATATAAAAATTAAAAAGCAATATAAGATAAGATAATATCATAAAAATAGACAAAATTGATATATTATAAAGAAAAGAGTTTACCCTTAATATCTTCATCATCTAACAAATTTGAGCTCACTAAGGGCTTCTATAGTACTGAGATGAAGTCGAGCACGATGATGACTAATAACCTTATCTTTGGTACTAAAAGCAAACTCTAAAGCAATAATAAATGATTAAATTGGTAATAGATCTCCTGTAATTAGTTGCATAAGCAAAAATATATTTCCATGGTTCTTCTACCATTACAATACATCAAACTCCATTCCTTTAACTTCAGTCTCACAATCTTCCATCAAATATTTGTCTAACTCCATCATATTGTAAGAAGTCTTAGCCCTTTTTTTCACACATGAATTGTGTAAATGAAAGTATCAAACTACTCTTAGAAGACGATCTTAAACATAAACCTAAAGTTGGAGCTGAACAATCTGAACTACTATGATCCTGAATATTATCCAATCTGATTTAATAATCATTAAACAAAGCATAATAGAATTTTAGAATTATTTAATGAAATCAACATGCACTTGAGCCCAATCACCATACAACACATTATATATAAAATTATCCCCCTCCATTTTAGTTCCAACACAAATATGACAACCACATTATTTCCAACCATAACCCATATCACCTCATTAGAACGAAACATCTAATTAGATAAAGCTTTCTTATTCTCACACATATTGGTAAAGAAATTATGTGAAGTTTGATATTTTGCTCCTAAGAACAATCCAGTAGTAGTATAACATATTTCTAACTTCATACAAAGTTTTTTAGCTAACTCTCATTGCTGTTATAAAGCAGGCAAGTATACTGAGATTTTCTTTAACTCAGCTTGGTAAACACATCAATAGATAAGATTGCCAACTCCAACATCTTGAAGGTTGAGCTCTATACCCCTAAAAGATACAACATATTGTAGAACTATACGTTAATCTACTATAAAATGCCATTTTCTCAATTATGTACAAGGTTAGTTTTATACATCTTTCTAAATAAGTGTAAGATTATTTAAGCAATTATCAAAAGAAGAACTATAGACACTTAAATCATATATAAATACATACTCGAAGAAAATGCTCATCATGTACTTTTAGAAAGGGGCAAGTGCATTGCATAAACCGAAAAACATCCTTTGGTAAGCCAATATACTAAACAAGCAAGTGAATGTTATCCTTTCTTGGTTTTCTAGTGCAATAAGGATTTGAAGATAACCTAAGAATCCATCTAGAAAATAGTAATATTAATATCCAGTCAGTCTTTGAAACATTTGATGAAAAAGAAATTGGTCTTTATGAGTTATAACAATCAACTTTCTATAATCAATGCATACACGACACCTAGTTTGCATGTAGGTGGGAACCAACTCACTATCCTAATTAGTCACCACTGTGATTCTATATTTCTTTGGAACCACCTGAACCAGACTTACCTACTTATTATCAAATATAGGATAAATGACTCCAGTATCAAGAAGTTGTAGTACTTCATTCTTCACAACTTCCATCATTGGAGGATTCAACCTACATTATGCTTGTCTTGTGGAATTAGCATCCTGTAACTGAGGGATTTCCTTCTTCTCCTATCTCCTTCTAAATCTAATCTTTGTTGGCCATCCTTTATAGGGTCCTTTTAGGATCCCCAAATGCCTTACAACTCCTTAAGGTCATCGTGCTAACATCTTTAGATTTACCACAGGTTGAGATGCAAATTTCCCTCCACTTTGTGATTCTAAGCGATTGATAGCCACTACCATCTAACCCATCTGGCTCTCTAAAGTCTAGATGCTAAACCTTGTATCTTGAAATTGAGATCTTATCTTTTGCTGAAATTGCTTTATATCCTATTAAAATTTTAGAGTATTAGTGGCAAGAGACATAACTATATCTTTTAGAGATATACCTGAGCTGGAAGAAGAGAATTATAGTATAGGTTAGGATTGTTGCGCTCTCTATAGCCTATATAGGAAGTAGTTCTACTGTTTATTTCCTTATTAATTTAGGTTTGGGTGAGCTCTCTAACCTGAGTTATAAGTCTAAGAATATGAGTTGTATTGATGGGAAAAATTTTCGCCTGCAACATGGACATACTTTATGTTTCTATCTTCTAGAGTTGAGCACCCATCTGTCAGATGGTTCACATTTACACATACATCACAAGTTTAACATGTGTCTATCTAATAGTAATTTTTCTAAAACAATTGTTAGTTCATTTAAACGATGCTCTATAGATGAACTGTTTACCTCATTTACCATACAAACATTGTTTACCTCATTTACCATACAAACATCGTTGCAAAATCCAAATTATTGAGTGTACATTATCATGCACTCGATTAAAGTTCTAACCTCAATGGGAGCCTTTGCAAATAGTATTCCACCAATTGTTACATCTACCAAACTCTTATTTATAGGCAATAATCCTTTGTAGAAGTATTAGATAAGGAGTTTTCCTATGATATTATGGTGAGAGTAGTTGGCACATAAATTCTTGAGTGCTCCCAATACTTGTAAATAAATTCTATATGATGTTACTTTATCATGCAAATCTCGTTCCTTATACTGGTTGTCTTTGGTACTAAAAAGCACTTCTCCAAACATGTCCTTTTCATTTTGGTCCGTATGCTCACACTCCCTGCAGAAAAAATCAAAGGTCAATCATTTACTACATCCGTTAGTGAAAATGGAAAGGCTCTTAACATAATCTGCATGTCCGTTACCCTAGAAATTTCATAATAAGACAGAACACATTGAGATCTTTAAGATGCTTATGAGCATCCTCACCTACAAGACCATAAAAGTTATACAAAAGGTGAATTAAGCCAGAATTAAGCTAAAAAAATAATATGTTCAAAAAAATTTAGAAAATTAATGCATAGAGGTGATTAAGTCAAGTATCGAGCAGCCAATTGTCTTGGAGTTCTTAGATTGGCTATAGCTTCTTCAAATTCAATTCCTTATTATATTCTTCAAGTTTTTTTGTTTCCTTTCTCAAATATGTTTAAATAAAATTATCAAGGAGGAAATGCATTTTTTTTCAAAGTTATTCATGATTAGTTTTTCCTTCTAAAGTTATATAGAATGGGTGATTTGAGGATGATGCCTATGAGGTAGATGTTGTTTTGAAAGATTACCACTTATTCTTATAAAGTATTGTTTTTCATCAATTGCATGAGTGATTCCTTTTAATTCCTTGTGCTTCATGTAGTTTCTGGTGTGAGATCTTGAATATGAGTTGTAAAATATAGTTTTTGCATTCAACATAGTTGATGGTACCTAGTTTTTGGTGAATGTTAGTTTTTGTGCTTGATATTACATTAAGTGTTACTCTTGCTTCACTAGCTTTGATGACTTTTGCATCATCTCATCCAAATACATCTCACCTTGACCTTTGACCACATTACAACCTTAAAAAGTCCTTTGATTCATGATTATGCAAGTGAATCTTTATGATAGAGAAATGAAATGATATGCAAAGTTATGGAATGTCTTGATCATGAATGGTGTTTGAGTGTACTCATGAATTTATCAAACTTAAACACATTTTTATCAAAGTCTACCCCTAGATTATTCATTTTCTGAAGAGAATGATTGTTGATTGATCACGCATAGAGGCATTGAATATTGAGTTCTTGCTATGATTTTGAAAGTTATTTCTCTTTAATTATAACTCTTTATTCTTAGGAAATATTGAAATTGTGAAACTGTTTTAGTTTGTGACTTTGATTTTGTTGTTTTGCTCGAGGACAATCAAGAGTTAAATATGGGGAAATTTGATGTATGCTTAATTGTTTATATATTCACTTCTTAACATTTAGTGATTATTGTTAAGAAAGGACATTTTAGTTCATATTTGATATTAGGAACAGGTTTGAAGAACAAGAACTAAAATGGGTTAAAAGAGCATACCTTGAGCCAACATCTTGATGTTGAAAATTAATTGCCCTTTTGGAGTAAGGATAAGATGGATCAGGGTGAAGATTGGCCAAGAAATCACAAGAACAAAAACAATTCAACATCTTTCTATGCATCCAATTGTCCACGTTCATGAATTGGACATTTTAATTGGTTTGCATGTTTGGATGCACGACCATGCACCCAAACATGCATATGCCCAGAAACCTAGTTTTTACTATAAATTGGCTTTTTGGATGGAAAACGAAAGAATAATCATTTTGTAGGCATGAGAAAGGGCAGGGAACTTACCTTTCTGGGTTCCATGTTAGGCTAATCTTTATTAATCTGATTCAGAGGTGAAATCCATGTTGAGGAGTGCATTTAAGCACATCGTCATTATGTATCATTATTCTTCCCCTCTTTAAGGATTGTTTACATTATTTTGTGCTTATTGAATTGGATATTGTGTACGAATGATCTGAACACTCTATTAGATTATTTTTTTAATGTAAACTCATTGCTAGAATTTTGAATACGACACGTAATAATTGTGTTTTAGGTTCATTTGTGGCAAGTAATGACATTGAATCATTAAAGATAACACAATATAGGTTAAATAACCCAAACTTGTGTGGTTATTAATTAGATCAATCTATTTTCTTTACTCATAATGTGACTATCTGAATAAATCTAGAGAATTTGTTATAGGTTGTTCAATAGTTAGGTTTAATTAAAGAGCTTATTTTGATTAAATGCAGTCTAAGGAAAAACTGGGATTAATAGAACTTGTTGTGAATCCACGATCAATAATTCTAAGAGAGGTGTGAAAACGATAATGCAATGATGTATATTATTTGTGTTTAGGTTGAGATTAATCTGAGAATTAGATTTTAAAATCATTTATCAATTTTATCATATTTTCACTGCTTGCATTAATTTGCTTTCATTAGTTTAAAATTTACTTTATTTCCTCAATTTTAACCAAAACCCCCCTTTTATCTTAAACATCAATTATTTTTGTTGAAAAAATTACATGTGGATTCTTTGTGGATACAATCCTGACACCGCAGCTATAAATCTTAGTATGCAAAGTTAGGTTTATTTTCTAGTGCATTCCACATGCTTTAACATATTTTGAGTTTTTTTAGTTTGGGTTCATAATTGGCTGATCAATCCTTTTTTTATGGCGACGTGGTTAAAAATGAATTAAAAAAGTGAGAATAAATAAATTCTACTCTTGATTTTGATTTAAGTAATGGGTCAAAATTATGTATAGTGTTAGTAGCTGATTGTAATTGTGGCATAACTAAGTAATCAGAGATATTCATAACCAGATGTTTACCTTTTTGTAAAAAAGGTTGGGATGGCATTTTAGGAAAGAAAATCATACTCATGAAAAAAAAATCAATAAATCGCATTATCTTTTGCATTATGGCTTGTCAAATACTCTTTGGCTTAAGCATTTCACTTTTTAGGTCCACTTTATGTTTGAGATGAAATTGTTTGAATTAAGTTAACTTTGAAAGATGACTTAGTTAAGTTGAAATTGAATTACAAGTTTGTGTAGTGTTTTGAGATCTAATTGGTTGATGAATGAGATGATTGAATTGAAAATGATGATATTTGAATTCTTTGATTGAATTATTGAACTTTTCTAGAATCTACCTAGGCTAATTTCTTTTCATATTAATTTGTTTAAGGGAAAGAAAATGCTTTAAGTGTAGGAGAATTTAATAACTGCTAGTTAGGTTCTATCTGTAGCGTGATTTTAAGAGCATTTTGCTTATGTTTTGATAGTGTTTATAGGATTTGGTACTCAATATGGCTCATAATGAAAGATCTATAATTTATTGTGATTTTTTCATGATCACATTTTGTATTTGAATTCAATTTATATAGGGATTAAGAAATCATATCTATAAATAGATTATGTCATAAGTAATAAGAATTACATTGAATCTTAGAGAATGGACCATATAAATCTTTTATGTTAAAGTCAAATCTAATAAAGGAGTTTCTAAAATAAGTTAATGCATTCTTAGGTTCTTTTATTAGAAAATTTTAATCAATGAAATCAAGAGTGTGAGCTATATTTCTCGAGAAATAATATGGTTGTAACTTTAAAATTTCCATCGTTCTAAGAAACTAAGGATAGGAATTAAATCAAGATAAATTTAAGCACAAAAAGGTTATAAGGGATTCAACATTTGAATCTCATTTTCTAATTGATTGCTTCATTCTTATTTATTATTTGGTTTGTTATTTCATATTTGTAATTTTAGTTTAGATAATCACTGATTTTATATCAGTCATTTGTTTTACTAGATTAATATTAAAAATATAGTTGTTGTTAGTACTAGTAGTCCTCGTGGAAATAATAATCGTATTTACTAGACTATATCATAAAAAAATATGTGAACTTGCCTTATTGATCTTTAGTATGATTATAAAAGCATACATAAGCTTGATTAGTCCTTGTTTATAGTTCTTCATTTGAATTTCTTTTAGTATTTCTTACATTGCATATGTGCTTCACTTTTCTTATTTCTCCATTCTTTTGATTACTCAATTTACTCAATTGGACCCCTTCACTCACTTTAACCTCCAATTCAACTTCATCTTTAACATATTACTTAATTTCAATATAATTTATTGACATTATTAAAATTAAATTCATTAAATAATATATTTTTTATTATAAAAAATCATGAGTTAGGACCTCACTTGGTCCAATAACCTCCTCTTTTTTAATGATGACAAAAATTTGGTGATATAAGAAAAAATAAATTACAATGAGTAAGCTCCCAATGTTATTCAATATATAATTGATAATACCCTTTAACTTATATATCATAACTAATCAAATTTCAGTATCATCACAGTCTCCCCCTTTTTTGTCAACATTAAAAAGAATATATGATACAAAAAATTATAAGAATCAAAATAAAATATAAAAACTTCGCTCTCCCACTTAAAAAAAAATCTATCATATAGGAAAAGAGTATATAGAAAGTGGTTTTCTAATAAATCAAGAGTTAAGAAAGAAATTTATGTATAAATTTAAATATCAATAAATCTTTCTCCCCCTATGCCATTATGACAATGCTTTACCCCTTAAATATGTATGCTAAGTCAATATGCTCAAATGTTATCATCTTGAGAGAAAATAATATCCCATCGAAAAATGCCTCATTTTCTTCCTCATATGGTTTAAGAATTGACATTTTGACACAAATTTCCTTATTTGGCTCATGTGAGAACTCTAGGTGATCTTTTATTTTGGAATTAATTGTTAGAGATACTATTGTTGTTTCTCACTTGATATTAATAATGGTGATATTAATTGTTGGTATTAATTTGATATTACTTATTATTTACCCACTAGGAAAATAAATCAATACATTTTAGATACCCACATAAACTTATGCACTTTGACAGTTTATATCTTTTATGATCCATTTTTCATTCAAAGAGCAATTTATATAGATATATCTATAATCATAAAAAAGTGACATCTTATATTCAATGATTTGAAAGTATATGAATAATATGAGTGTAACCTATAATGATGTGATATATATGCATTTTTAGGTCTTCTTTGGATCTGAATGTAACTGAAAAATCTACTTTAGATATATGAGGGATAAGAAGCTGTTCTTATGTAATAATAAGGCCTAAACAATGATTCAATATATGACATATTATGTTGGTGTAAATGTGCCTTATGAGAATTATGAACATGTACTAAGTGCTTATATATTGACCTATAATAATTACGAGCCTGTTTCATATAAGTCTGATAATAAAGAGTCTTATAAAAATAATAAACATGTTACATGGTTTTTTTGTGGTTTTATATAAAATATACCTATTTCCCTTATTTATTGCATGCTTTAGGTTTACAATATGAACCATACGTAAAAGCATGAAAATTTTCTTTTACTTATGATATAGAAGATGCTGCATAAGCATTCAAGTTTTCAAGTTCAAAATTTGATTATTGATTTTTATGTGATGGTTTAGGTATAGGTTCATCATGTAAATGCTTACCCTTTAAAAAAATTGCCTTGCAATTGGATAATGCACTCCCATAAGTGAAACTAATTTCATGCTTACAATAGAGTTAGTTAGATCTCTAAGCATCCTATTTAATATTTCACTATTTTAGTGAATCTTGAAAAGGCCTCCTTGAGTTCTTTAATCCCCTTATTTAATGCCTCATTTTCCTGTAAAACATTCATGTTTATTTTCCTTATAAATAACCAAACTCTTATATTTCTCTTGCTAGGCATATCAAATGTCAAATTTTCATTCTCAATCATACATGAATATGTTTTTAACCCTCTTTAAAATTTAAAGATGATTTCTACCTATTCAAGCTCATTAGTTCTATGCATTCGATGATTTTTTATATGATAAATCATTATCATTATCATCACTATCATTATCATTAAAAGAATTTGAACTATAGGATACTTCCTCATATTTTATATAAAGCACATGTTAGTTAACTCATTATTTAATTCTCTACTTTCACAATTACTTTTATCATCCTATATGGTCTTTATTGCTTTATTTTTCTTTTGTTCCTTTCCCTTTTTTAAAACTCCATTCTCCATTTTCATCTAGATTATGATTAAGATCTCAATAGTAATATTAATATGATTAACACAAGTATCATTATCATAATGATTTTATTTAGAAATCAAAGGAATTTTGTTAACATAGGAAACTCATAGAGTAGCTACAAATAGTGTAAAAGACACTTGATAATTGACACATTTGCATTAATTATATTAATTCTTTTATACAATTAAGCACTTTTTCTATAAATAACTTACATCATGATCTATTACTGCAGCATTTCTTATAAATTAATATCCAAGATCATAGCTAGTATGGTAAAAATCTCACCTAAGGAACTTATTAATCAAGCTTAACGTGCTTCATAGCTAGTAGATCAATCAGTGATAACATTATTTTAGTACAGGAGTTGATTAAAGACTATGATTTTAAAAGACCAATAAAGAGTTATGCATTTAATATTGATAACTACAATTTTATCATTAAATGCTTACAAGCCTTTGAGTTTCCTTGCTTGTTTATGAGCTGGATTAAGGTGTACATTTCTTTTACCTGTTTTAGCATGCTGATTAATGGGAATTCCTCCAATATTTTTGGAGGGACCAAGGTTATTAGATAGGGGAATCCGCTTTCCCTTATCAATTCACCTCAGTAATTGTATTATCTAAGATGATTTATCTTTTCACTTCAGATATTATCATATTTGTTAATCATCATAATTGTAATGGGTTTGAAGATTAACCATTTGGTCTTTGTTGATGAGTTGATGTTTTTTTATAGAGCTAAATCTTATTCCCTTAGTCTTTTTATAAGAATTGTGAAAGAGCTCTAAAAAATTCTTAGTCTCAAAGTGAACTCCCAAAAGAGCAATATTTACCTCTCTTTTGATATAAAAAATGTTAAGGCATTAAGTAGGATATCTGCACAACAAAGGGTAAAATTATCGTTTGCCCTTATATTGGTTTTTCCTTTTAGATCTCCTGTTTTACTCTATATGGTAATTAACACACAAGATCTCATCTTAGTGTTAAAACTTAATGGGTAGCTAGTCCATCAAACTCCTGGCGCCGTTTAATCACCAATCTCCATAAAACATTTAGAAGTGATGATATCATTATAAACTCTTTATTTGAGTGAATGTTTCCTAATATATGTTTCAATTAATAATTCCAACGTGCAGAAACGGGATTAATACTCTATAAAAATAATATCAAGAATTATAATGAAACACATATGAGTTCACCACTTATCAAGATTGTAGTCCCTAACTAAAATATATGTTTTAAGACTAAAGTAACAACTTACTTGATTCTTAAAAACATACTTGATTCTCGATTCATTTAATAGTGCCATTATCGATAGTCAACTACTATCATGATATGAAACTCATCATTCCCTTAAAGTAAACTCATTTACTTACATGGAGATAAATTGCAACACTACGGTCTAAACCATAATCAAGCGACCGACTTGATTATTCAACTGTGAATCAACTAGTTTAGAATATAATAATATACATGTTTCCCAGACATCTCTATGTATATGTATATTACTTACAAAATAATCTTGGTACCTTATGACTAGTTATATTGTGCTTATACAAGTAAAACCAAACTCTTTCATTTTATTAATAATAAATATTTTCATTACAAAACTGTAACCAAAAGAAGATTAAGTTACATGTAAATACACTTGCTTTCTAGGGAACTATATTTACATAACTCCAACAATCTCCCATTTGCCCTAAATTGAGCTTGACATATTCCTCATTCCCATCCCTGCTATGTGACTCTCAAAACTCTTTTGAGATAGTTTCTTCATAAACAGATCAGCAAGGTTTTGCTCTATTGGGAATCTTTACCACATTCACCTCACCACGTTGTATTATCTCCCTTATGAGATGATGCTTTCTCTCAATGTGTTTGGAGCTTTATGGTTTCGAGATTCATTAAAATTAGCCACTGCCCCACTATTATCACAATAAAGTGTAACGACCTTTTCTGCTTCAGGAACCACCGCCAAATCATTTAAGAACTTACCAAGCTAGACTGCTTCTTTTGCTGATTCACAAGCAGCATCATACTCAGCCTCCATAGTCAAATAAGCAATATAAGATTGCTTGATACTCCTCTAAGCTATAGCTCCACCTCTTAAATCAAATATAAAACTAAAAGTTGATTTCCTTGAATTAACATATGATTGTAAATTAGAATCTATGTATCCTGTTAGAATAAGGCTACTTCCAAAGAAAACAAGCATTAAGTTATTCGTCCTAAGAAGATACTTTATTATGAACTTCATTATAGTCCAATGCTTCATTCCTGGATTGGACTGGAATCTACTTACCAGTACCACTGCGTAATAGATATCCGGTCTAGAGCAAAGCATATCATACATTAAACTTCAAACTGTCAAAGCATATAGAATGTTATCTATGAATTCAAGCTCATCTTGGGTCTTAGGTGCTTGCTCCTTTGAAAGTTTGATTCCATGTCTAGTAGGTGTGAAGCCCTTCTTGGAATCTTGCATGGTGAACTTATTAAGCATATCCTCAATGTAGGTTAATTGAGACAAGGCTATCTATTTGTTCTTACGATCCCTTATAAGTTTGATCCTTAGAACATAGTTAGCTTGTCCCAAATCCTTCATTGAAAACTATTCATTCAGTTATGCCTTAACTTTAGATAACATTCCCACATCATTACCAATGAGCAGAATGTCATCAACATATAGGATTAGGAAAGTAACCTGCCTTTTTTAATTGTTTTATAAACACAAGGCCCATCTAGGTTTTGTATGAATCCATGGGTTTTGATAGGCTTATCAAACCTAATATTCCAAGACCTAGATGCTCGCTTAACTCCATAAATGGAACTTTGCAACTTGCATATATTATGCTCATTACCTGCCTCAACAAAACCTTCTGGTTGGGCCACATAAATGGTCTCCTCAAGATCCCCATTAAGAAATGTGGTCTCGACATCCATTTTTCATAT
>JANSVA010000217.1:29876724-29895928 GCA_025504915.1 Erythroxylum reticulatum | reverse complement strand
GATCATGACAGAAGGCTCAAATGTGGCTCACAATTGTGGTCTGCGGGGCCACAGTTGTGGCCTGTGTCGGACAGACGCACAGACACTCAAGGATGTCAACTTTTGAGGGATTTTTGGACCCCAAAAAAATCCTAGCACTACTCAGGACATAAGAGTATATTTAAAGAACAAGAAAAGAGATAAAGAAGGAGAATTTACATCAATCACCTTGAGAAACACTAGGGAGAATTCATCGAGAGATAGAGGAAGGGAAGAAGGAAGAGAGAACAAGAGAAGAAGCTAACTCGACGTACTTCCCGAATCAGGAAGTTTTCTGACATCGCTACCTCCCATCCTCCATTTGGATTATATTTCCTATTTATTTTCAGTTTTATCATTGTATAGAATTGGGTTTAATAGTTGATGATAGGATATAAAATGTTGAGGATGTTCTAAACTCACCTTTAGAATTTTATTCCTAAATTAATGGAAATCTTATTATTTATGTGTTTATTGGATTTGTTGTGGTTTGATTCTATGATTGCATAATTTGGTAATAAACTAAGAGGGTGAATCGAATGAAAAACGATTAAATTGGACTAACGAGAGTTAGGTGATTAATAGAACAAGAATTGAATTAGATCAAGAAATTGTGCAAAGAGAGATCTTGCATAGGTTTCCAGTAGTTTATTAGAGAACTTTAGAACTAATTAGGGTTTTGGATAGGTTGTGAATTGAGAAATTGCAAGTTCCATAATTTGATTAGGGTTTATGATTTATGGTTAATGGTTATAACTCACGAGAGAGTAATGAACCTAGGATAGTCTATAACTAACAATCTGATAATTTATAATCAGTTAAGTTAGCATTAAGGATAGGTAAAATTCCCTTTCTCTCTATTGGTAATTTTTTCGATTGATTCTTGGGTCTGTTGCAATTACTTAGGAATTAGTATTTTCATGTTTGATTCTTAATTTCAGTGATTGACTTAAATTCTCGTTTTAGTTTCGTTGCATTTTGAATTTTTGTGATTTTTTATGGCCTTAGATTTTAGGACTAGATTAACACCCTCCTTGTGAGATCGACACCTTTAGTACTACGTAATGAATCATGCACTTATGGATTATCGGAGGATAATAATTAAAACTTACTCATAACTAAACCACCTGATCAATAGTTAGGGTTCATTTTAATAAAAATTATGATATTTTGAAGTATGGGTATGATTTTTATTAATTCTTGTCAATTGGATTGCCAAAACTACAATAATATGAGTAAAAGAGTGGAATCAAGTAATAGGTATGAGGTAGGAAGGAGAGGGAGTATACAATCTTCAAAACTATATCATTTTGAACCTATAAAATTATGGATTGGCATTGTTTGGTGGAAACAGGTTTGAAGCAAGAGGTTGAAATAATGATTAAAAAAATGGGATGAACTTTTTTTATTGTAAAGTTGAATATGCATAAAAGAGAGCTCACCCTTAATATGTTTTCTACATTCAAATTTAGGAAAAAATGTAGCTATGGATGACTCAAATAGGATAAAATTTTGAATATGATTGGAAGAATTTTTATTTCCATTACCTAATTTAGAATGAATTGTAGATTTTAAACTGTGTGGAAATTGAGCATTACCAAAGCTCTTTCACTAAGTTTAAAAAGTTTATAACTCAGTTAGCCTAATTTCAAGGAGACATATCATTGATCTATACTAAGTATGATCTTATTAGGAAAACAACACTCTTCCCTTCACTTATAGTTTGTTATTTGTATCAGGAAGTTGTCCATATGATTTTTAGTAGGATGGAGAGTCTAGGGGTGGTAATCATATGAGTTGTATTATATTTTTGGTGCATAAATGAATGTCACTAATGCAACATTAGTCATTATTTTGCATACTATTTAGAGCACGTGGAGAAAAGAAGAACCTTAAGATATGTCTTACCTTCCTTGGAATAACCATTTCCTGTTCTACGCCCCACCTTAACCTTGAGATGTTGAGACACATATGCTTAATTAAAAGGGTTATAGTAGTGTATAAACTAACTAGTGAGGTGAAAAGTTAGGAGGCGATGTACTTATAATAGAGAGTGAAGAATTTCATACAAGAAGCATTAACATCTAAGAATATACAATTACCCTTTAAACTACCAATATGGGATGATATGTGGTTAATGGCTATTATATTGCAATTATAGCAATAAATGATCATTCAAATGTTAAAATAACAATGATAACTCCAACTCTAGTAAGATCAACAATTAGAATGAATGGACATTGACATGATTGCTTATTTTGATCATCTTATGTTCAAAGTGCAACACATGTTTTATTCATCCATTTCATCTTTGTGGGAGTAAGATGAAGGAAGTGATTATGATAACGTAAGTAATAGATGATCTGTTATTCATTTTGTTTGTCTTCTATAGTTTATTAGCTTTTCTTTCCCTTGTACTTCAACAAAGTTTTGACTTTTAGTTAATTTATTATGTCTCAAATTAGTATCTCTTTTCTTATTTTGTTTCAATTATCTTTCAAATTTTATTTTTATTATTATTGAAGTTTTTATATAAGGTACTTATTGTGCATAAATGTTATGCATATATTTTCCTTAGCATTTTTCTTAATTTTCATGATAAATCACCTTATTTTACATAGATTTTTCCATATTTTTAGGAAATTGAGAAAATTTAAACTTAAGATGACATTTTTCAAGGATTAGAGGATATTTTAAGCAAAAATGTGAAAAATCATAATATATGGCTAAATATGGCCCTTTTCATGCCCTTATGCTAGTCCTTTTTTAATATTTAGGATCAATAGAGATAAAGATGTTCATTGTGGTAAATTTCATAATGTTTTAGTGGGTAGTTTAGTATGTGTTTAGTTATTAAACTTCACAATTAGTGCATGTTTAGGTTAGGATTACGTTCGTTAGTTAGATATTTGTGTTTTATGTGTTATGTGGGTTAGAGCATGTGATTGAGCTTCAATTTTTGTGTTTGAGGTGCCTTGTTATATTTGCTAGTGTTTCAGGGCAAATATCGAAGAATGGAGGAAAGTCGGAGAAGGCTCATAGTCAAACCCAGGGCCACGATCGTGGTCAATGAGCCACAATCATGATAAAACCAAATAGAAGATGCCACGATTGTGGTCTAGTCTGCCACGATTGTGACAGAAAGGAAAATCAAGTGCCATAATCATCGTGACATGTATGAGGATAGACGCAAACAGTCTTTCGAATTTAAGTTTTTGAGAGACTTTTCGAACTTTTCAGATCCTAAAAAACCTTAGCATTGCCCAGAATAGAAAATAGTATACAAAAGATAAAGAAGAAACCCTAAGGGACCTCTATATTCTGCCACTTTTAGGAAAACTCCAAAAAGAGAGAAGAAGAAGAGAGAGAAGAGGAGGAAGAGGATAAAGGAGCCACCTTCTACTGCTGTTGTTGCTACTGCTACTTTCCTAAGGCATCCCATTCCCCTTCCAAAGTGTATTTCATTCATTTTTGTGTTCTTTTTCTTTAAATGTTGAGATGGATATGAATATGTTGATGGATTTGGGTTTGATCATGATGTTTCAATTTTCTTTAGGGATTTTGACTTGATTTAATGTTAATCTATTTATTTTTGTGTTTAATCATTTGGGTGTTGTGATTAATTATTATAACTTCATGCTTCGGTAATAAATCGATATATTGAATCAAATGCAGAATGAATGGGTTGGGTGAGTTAAGCGATCTAATAGATCACACAATTAATCAAATCAATTATTATGTGGAGAGAGATCTCGTGTGAGACCCGATTATTTTTAAGAAAGCTTAAGAATTGATTAAGGTTAGATTTGTTCGTAATTGAGAGATTACATGTTCAGTATTTAACCTAATTAGGATTTGTGATTATAACTTGAGCGAGAGTAAACTTCCCTTAGATAGTCTAGAATCGATACCTCATTAACACATAAATGATTAGGTTAGCATTAATGTTAGGAAAAAATCCCCCTTTCTCATAATTTGGAAGTTCTTTTTGTGTGATTTCTCATTGTGAATTTGGTATAGCTCAATTTAAATTAATTTCTTATTAATTTACAAATTGATTTTCTACCAATTATCTTCACCTGTTTACTTTTCTGTCTACTTTTTATTTTCATTTTTATAATTCTTAGGGCCTTAGATAACTTAGAATTGAATTAGTTCACCACTCCTTAAGGGATTGACACCTGATAAGTGTGAAATGCATCGTGTTTTAGGGTATAGTTTGATATGTGTTTATCTATTTATTCGATTGTTTAGTATTTGTGTTTTCAGTATAATTTTGTTAGTTTGTGAATTATTTGTGTTTAAGTGTTTTTATGGGTTAGTACAAGCATTTGAGCTTAATTATTATATTTTTGAGGTGCCTTGATGTCTTTTTTAAGGCCAATTTCAAAGAACGGAGACGTTTTAGAGACATTTGGACCGAAACAACACCCCACAATTGTGACAAAAGCATTGCAGATAACCCTATGATCGTGGCCTAATTGCCATAATCATGACAAAATCCTAAGACGTGGATCACGATCGTGGCCTACGTTAGGCAAAAGTGCAAACACTCAGAAAAGTCAAGTTTCGAGGGATTTTTCGAACCGTCTCAACCTCAAAAAAATCCTAGGGCTTCCCAGAACATAAAAGGTATATAAAGAATAAGACAAAGAAGGAAAGGGAGCTTTTTGAGTGGCCACCACAATGAACCCTAAACGAGAGAACTTTGAGAGATCAAGAAAGAAAAGAAGGAAGAGAGAAGAGGATGAGGATGCAGACTCAATGTGTTTCCCGAAATAAGAAGCTTTCTAAAGTTGTGGCCTCCCATTATCTATTCAAGTTCTATTTCCTATGTATTTTAGTTTTCCTTAATTGTAGAATTGGGATATATAGTTTGACGATAGAATTTAATTGTTGATTGATGTTCTATACTCACCTTTGGAATGTTATTTGTGATTTAATGAAATCTGATTGTTTTATGTGTTTATTGAATTAATTGTGTTTTAATTTTGCACTTCATATCTCGATAATAAACTAAGAGGGTGAATCAAGAAAAAATGATTAAATTGGGCTAAAAAGAGTTAGATAATTTAATAGATTCGGAATTAAATCAGGTTGGTAAAACTTGCATGGTAAAACTTGTATAGGTTTCCAATTGTTTATTAGAGAACTTAAAAATTGATTAGGTTTTGAATAGGTTGTTAATTGAGAGATTACAACTTCCTACAATCTAATAAAGGTTTATGCTTTAGGGTTTAATTATAACTTGAGAGAGAATAATTGACCTTAGGATCATCTAGAATCATTAATTCGATAAATCTTAATCGGTTAGGTTAGCATTAAGGATAGATAATTTCCCTATCCCTCTTTTGGTTAATTCACTAGGTTGAATTCTAGGGTGTGCTATCATTGTTCAATAAATCGATCAATTTTCATTATTGGTTATCCACGTTCAATTTAAAATTGTTAATCATTGTTCTCTGATTGTTTTTGTTCAGTGTAAATTATCAATTGGTATTTTGTTACTTAATTTTGGTTTATTTGATTTATTTAGTTCTCATGTTTAAATTAATTGTTTGCTTAATTTCTATTTAATAGTTTTCGACCTTAGACTTTAGGATTAGATTAACCCTCCTCGTGAGATTGACACCTTAGGTACTATACGAATGACTCGTACGCTTATGGAATATTGAGGTTGAAATATTAAAACTTACACATATCAAAAAATTGCAATCTATATCTCTCATACTACATCCACGACCTGTGCACTTGTAGTATTTTAAGGGCTTATAAATTGTAAAACTTACCTATCACTAAGTTTTTGGCGTTGTTGTCAAGGATTTAGCATAAGTTAGTTTTATTCTTTTAATTTAAGGAATTTTCACCATCTCTTGTGATTATGGTATCCGATCCCAAAAAATTAATTAAAAATAAAAAAAGAAAGAAGTTTTGGATGCAAAGTAGAAGACATATCAATTTGGACATCACAAGGCAACAATGGGAAACTGCAAAAGTTAAATGTCAAGAAGAGATAGAAAGGAAGATGAAGGAGGAAACACATTATAGGGAGCAAAGGACCTTCGCAGACTTCAATGAAGCACAATTTGGTTGGGAAAGTCATCATCCTTATCTGAACATATACAATCCAAGTTGGCAAAACTACCTAGATTTCTATTGGTCTAACAATGTAAGGACTCATATGGGATTTCAAGACCCATTAGGGTTTCAATAAGATGATTCCAGCTCATGGGATTTTAAATTGGACAAGATCATAGATAAGATCATGAACATGGATAAGGCCCAGAAGAGATTAGAAGAGAAGTTTGAGTAAGTAACGAAAGACCATGCCTCTTCTATTCATAACCTAGAGCTTCAAATGAGAAAGGTTTTCTGTGAATTTTGCAAGAGAAGTGTGGAAACTATCTGAGCAACATTGAAGTAAATCTAAGAGAGTAGTGTAAGTTTATCACACTTAGAAGTGAAAAAGAGCTAGAAATACCAGAGGAAAAATAAGTTGAATCCCACCTTGTAGAAGACCAAGAGAAGAAGAAGGAAGGTGACATATTTAGGAAAATTGATATGGTCGAATCTTTAAAGGAGCAATAAGAAGAAAAACATATGAAAATGGACATAAAGTTTAAAGAATATGAGGAAGTCTTTGTTCACGAAGTGAAAGAAGAAGAGGAGATGAGGGTGACTGAGGAAGAACAAGAGCAGACCATCCTCTTACAGCACAAACCATTGGATTCATTAGAAGATTTAGGGAGTTTTGTTATTTTCTATTTTATTGACAGTTTGTTATTAAAAAGGACATTATTGAACTTAATTGGTTTTCTTAATTTTATCAATATTGTCCTTTTGATTATCTTCCAACATTTAGCTTATTGATCCCGACTGAGTTTTGGGCAACAAGGGTGGAAGTAAGCCACTCATAATTGATCCCGACTGAGTTTTGAAAGATGTAAGGTCAAGCTAATGACTATAACTTAGCACGTTTACTAGTTAGATTTAAATTTTTGTGTGATTAGATTTGTCTTAAATTCTGTAAATAATTCTTAATGATTTAGAATGGGTTGGATTACTTACTCTCTTACTCTCTTGAATTAGTTATAAGAAAGGAAAGCAATCTCGGTGTCAAGCTTATTTGGTTTCAACACCAACACCAACACCAACACCACCACCACCTCAATCACCTCTAACACTTGCCTTTTATTTTATTGTTATTTTAAATTGTTCTTATGTTTCTCTTGTTTTGTTATTTTTATTCCCATTTTATTTATTGTTTGTTTGTTTTTCTCACATTAAGGATAATATGTTATCCAAGTGTGGTGAGGGTTGTGTACATTATATGTTTTTTATTTGAATGTGAATTTTGCATGTTGTATGTTAGTTTTGTTTACGATTTCATAATATGATTTGTGTCAATTTCTAGGACTTAATGGAATCGATTTAGCTTTGAACATAGCCTTTTCGGTTGAGAAGATTTATTAGCCTGTGAAATTAGCGCTCTAGGTTGTTTAAGTTAAATGTGATTGTTAATTAGGATATGATGTCAGTTCATTCACTCTAGAACCACATTCAATTATAATTTTAGGTTAATCAAATACATAGCATTGTTAGCACCTTTCATGAGAATGATTAGCTAAAGAAATGAGGTAGGCAATAAAAAAAGTGTGTTTTGTTTAATTAATAACTATTCCACAGGCCCGTATTGAAACAAATCAGGTTATGAATGGAGCTAGTAGCCAATTGAGAATCTGATATAGCTGAGTAACCGAGGGACATTCATCATAAATGTTTGCCTTAGCATCAAAAGACTATAATGACATTCTAACCAAGTCGTTTAATAAAAACATGATCTAGTTGAGTAACTGGATCGACATTCATTACAAATGTTTGCCTTCATATGAAAAGACTAGGTTCATCTTAACAAAAATCAACAAAAATAGTGTTTTGTCAAATAAGCCTACTGATCTTTATGAATAGCTTGAATTTTCTTGAAAAGCTACTCAAGGATAGTTGCAATTTTGATTGACCGAATAATTATCAATGTGTTTGTGTAAGTAATATGAGCAAATTAGTTTGACATTAAAGTCTTGATTAGCATGTATATTGGGTACGAAGTACTTAGACATAGATTTCACAAGTTAATAAGTTAGACCAACTTGAGAGATGGTTTTTGTAGTTAAATTTGTTTCGTAAAGTTTAATGTCATTGTCCCATTATTGCATATGTTTATATATTATGTTTTGGTGATTTATTTGTTTGTTTTGATTTTGCTTGAGCACAAGAAAAAGTTTAAGTGTGAGGATGTTGATAGTGGTAGATTGCACAATGTTTTAGTAGGCTATTTAGTATGTGTTTAGGTATTAAATTGAATTATTAGTGCATATTTAGATTAGGATTATGTTATTTAGTTAGATATTTGTGTTTTGTGGGTTAGAGCATGCGATTGAGCTTCAATGTTATGTGTTTGAGGTGCCTTGATATGTTTACTAGTGTTTTAGGGCAAATATCAAATAACAGAGGAAATTCGGAGAAGGCCTGGAGTCAAACTCATATGGCCAATGAGCTAAGATCGTGACATAACCAAATAGAAGGCACCACGATCGTCACTTATTTTTGATGGACTTTTCAGATTTTTTGAACCCAAAAAAACCCTAGGGTTGCCCATAATAGAAAAGAGCATAAAAAGGATAAAGAAGAAACCCTAAGGGAGCTCTTCAATCTAACACTAGGAAAACTCCAAAAAGAGAGAAGAAGAAGAGAGAGAAGAAGAAGTAGAGAAAAGAGGAGTTGGCTTCTTTTGTTGCTGCTTTCCTGAGGCATCCCGATCCCCTTCTAAAGTTTATTTCATTTATCTTTATGTTCTTTTTCTTTGAATGTTGAGATGGATATGATTGTGTTGATGGATTTGAGTTTGATCGAGATGTTCTAATATTCTTTAGGGATTTTGAATTAATTTAATGTTAATCAAATTATCTTTGTGTTTAATCATTTAGGTGTTGTGATTAGTTATTGTAACTTCATGCTTCGGTAATAAATCGAGAGAGTGAATCGAATGAAAAATGATTAGGTTGAGATAATGAGAGTTAAGTAATCCAATAGACCATGTAATGAATCAAATCAGTTATTATATGGAGAGAGATCTCGAGTGAGACCCGGTTGTTTTCTAGAAAGCCTAAAAGCTTATTAGGGTTAGAGTTGTTCGTAATTGAGAGATTACATGTTCAGTATTTAACCTAATTAGGGATTATTAATTAGGGTTTGTGATTATAACTTGAGAGAGAATAATCCTCCCTTCGATGGTCTAGAACCGACACCTCATTAAAACATAAATGACTAGGTTAACATTAATGATAGAAAAAATCCCCCTTTCTCATAATTTAGAATTTCTTTTTGTGTGATTTCTCATTTTGAATTTGGTATAGCTTAATTTAATTTCTTTTCTTGTTAATTTACAAATTAATTTTCTGCCTATTATCTTCACTTGTTTTCTTTTTTGTCTACTTTTTATTATCATGTTCATAATTCTTAGGGCCTTAGATAACTTAGAATGGAATTAGTTCACCACTCCTCGAGAGATTGACACCTCTCATACTACACACATGACCTATGCTCTTGTAGAATTTTGAGGGTTTTAGTAGGTTAAAACTTGCCTCAACAGATGTATCCTGGAAAATCATTTTAAGAGAGACCATATGGTGAAGAAAATTATTGAATACTAATATGACCTTAAAGATGCCAGTGTCATTCCTTGTCCATGCTTAAAGAAGACACATAAAGATTCACACTTTGAACTATAAAAGCTCGTGTTGCTCTCTAAAAGAAATAGAAAATTGCAAAGTCTTGTCCCAAATCATGCTAATTTTTGGAGGATACGTGGAGACTTTTCATATCTTATCATCATTTTTACTCTTAAAAGTTATGGTTAACTATTGGGAGGTACACTAACCCTTGGGAGTTCAATTTCAATGTTATTTTCGTTAGAAAAACAAGATTGGAAGTCACCCTAATAAATAAAACTATAAAAAGTATCCATGCCTAGCCTCCATCTTAGCAGAAAAAGTGGTTGACCATCAATGTGCCATGATCTTGATTCAATAACTTTTAACATGGTTAGGTTCATTGGATAATTTGAAAATGAAGCAATCATCTTTATTTATTAGAACTTCTTCCAAGTCTAGTTTTCATCAGGTTTTCATGGCTTAATGTTGCTCCATAAGATAACGTAATGTTTAATCCACAAAGAAACCTATTCCGGAGCTCATCTATTGTAGACCACCAGTTTAAAGAGCATCGATGGGAGGAGTAACCATAGGAAAGTCTTCTTCAGGAGGAAGGAGAAACCTTTGGGGTTTCAAATGATGAGATGTTCCCTTCTATATGGCTTCAGTTTTTCTTGGCAAGATTAAATGGGGTTGGGAGCAACAAATGAACAAAGGAAGTTAAGAGCAATGGGGGAGGGGTAAGAAGATAAGGACGAATTGGGATGTTGAAGCCTCAAGTTGTGTAGAAGAAAGAGTTGAGCCTAAGAGTTGGGAATATTTTGCAGTTGTTAAAGGGACCTTACTGGGAAAGGCTTAGGAGCGCGATGATGTAGCGGATGGAGTATTAGATACTGAATAACAATGAAGGGCAAGTAGATGAACGGCAACAAAAGGAAGGAAGGCTACTAGGGAGGAGTCTAATTTATTACGGCTGAGGCACGTAAATTCCGATCCTAGAATGGGAAAAAATTTTCAAAAAAGGAAAATTCTAAATAAAAGTGAAATAAAATCTAGAGAGAAGCGATTTTCCTAATTTAAAAAATGAAATATTATAAATTTTATTTTTGAAATAATATATTTTATGAAATTCATAAAATTTATCTTAAAATTGTGAGATAGAAGTAAGGTAAAATTCTCTTCTTAAAAATATTGTGAAAAGAGGGTTTATAATGTATTACAAATTCCGCATACGATATTCTCAACTCCATAACGAGTCAATTACATTATCCTTTCACTTCCACGTAGGATATTCCATCATTTTCTCGTCTCTTTAAGGAGTCGATTACATTAATTTAACTGATTACGTTTTATTAACAATGTTATCAAAGAATTCCACTTCATTACAATTCTCTAAGATGGAGTCCACTGTGTCAACACTATTGTTTTGACATTGTTGCCCTCATGACAACACACAATTGACCTCCAAACTAAATTTCTTTTCAATCTTAGCAATAATAGATATGATGTATCTATTTTGACTAACATCTCCTTTGGAATCCAAATAATTCAGATGAATTATCCAATCTCTACCATCAAATTTTATTATAATTAATATAAAAAACAGGTCATTCAACTACCGAATTGAACTTTTTGAAATTCCTTATTAACTAATCGAATAAGAATGCGAGATTGAAAGAAACAACAATTATAGAATTAAATTTTAGTAAGTCAATGAATTCAAATCTGACTTTATCTGATAAATTATGGAGTGCCGTTGCAACGTCACGATCGAACAACTTGATAACAAAATCAAATTTCCTGATTAAGAGATGTGCAATAATGGACACATGTCGCTGCTTATTTAAAACTGCTAGATTTTGTAGTATCCACCTAAGAGATTAAGAGATAACATATTCTAATGCTTTCGATCAACCATAACAACTTGAAATAGGAGTTGAGAACTTGCCATCTAGCTGATAGTTGCTTGGAGACTTGTATTTATGTAATTAAATATTTTATCATCATCCAAACGGTTGCATAAGAGCCTATCAAACATTTTGTTCAACTTTAGTTGTAAATAACAAAAAATGACAGGAAGTCAACCCTTTATTAATTGCCAGATCCTTTCGGGTGAAATCTCATGTATATTTTTAATGCGTCTGGACATTGATTATATAGAGATGAAACCTAAATTTAATTCATGTCTAAGTTTTAGTTTATACATTGTAGTAAAAAGGGAAATCAAAATTTCCCGAAGCCATAAACTACACTTCAAGTTATTTTTTTAAATTAAAATTTGGTTAATATAGAAACTTCCAAAGGAGAGAGGCAAGACCAGTTTCGTATATTAGAATCAAACCGTTATCGAATTATGGGCATAGCAAATTTTTTTTTTTTTACAGATTCCGAGCTGATCCCGACAATGGATTACTTTGTTCGTGTTCCTGTTAAAAATCCTTTAAAACTTTTCTTGATTTCTCAACTACGAGTTGTTGAAACATCCAACCTCTGAAAAGTAATTTCTCAAGACTCTTTTGAGGGTAAGTGCTAGCTTCTAAATATTCTTCCCATTAACAGAAAAATCATTAGGATTTTTAACTATTATTAAAATTAAATTCTTTAACTATAATTATAATTTTATTATAATTATAATTAATTTAATTTTAATCAAATCAAATATCTTATATTTTATCCTTAAAGTTTTTCAAACTTTATAATTAAGTTCAACTTAATTAAAGAGATTTTTCTTTCACAAATTGCTCTTTGATGTGTGACCCATTCGATTCCTAATATATTAACAATGATTGTAAATTATAATTATAATTAATAGTTAGAATTAGATAAATTAAAACTCCTTTTAATTTATCTTAAATTCTCCAATTAAACAATTTATAAACATAGATCAAGATTGACGTCTAGCTATATGTCATGATCACCTAAATATCAAGAATGTCAAAGTGGTTGACCTAACTTATCCATCCATGGTTATGATGTATAATTTAATCCTTTCGTTATCCAATATTCCAATTGGATAGAGTATGGATACAGTGTCTACTCTTTTCATTCAATCATGTTCGTTCTTGCTAATTAGTAATTCATTTATAATTGAAATTTGAAAAGGCCTATTCAAATGTCAATTCACTATGGTCAGAGAATTCCATAAATCACTATTAATCAAGAACAGTAGAACATTATCTTTAATTACTTTAGAATGACGAATCTTTTATTGACTTACTCAACTATTTTCATATGGTTCATATTGCATCCAAGTACTACCAACTGAATTGTCCTAAGACAATTCATAAGTAGCCTCAAAACACAATAATTCCCACACGAGATGCCTTGGTAATCTCAAATCTAATGGTTAATTATACATCCATCATTATGAGGAAATCTACAGACACATAAGTAATATTCAATTTAGTAGTCTCATAATCGGGTCAGTTTAGTGGCTTATTCTTTAGTAATCACCCACACGTTAGTATAAGTATCTTGATACTTTAATTTATAAGATCAATTACTTTCTTAATAAGAAAGAAACATAATGTGTGCTAGTTTTAACATTTCAACAATGTCCCTTCTTAGTGAAACTGCAGCTAGAAACATTTAGGAACAATACACAAATGTAAATTGAATCTTATGATTATAATCTTATCATAATTTCAATTATACAATGTTTGTTCCAAGGATTTTACCTTTAGTATTAAAACATCAAGTGTAACTAAATTAAGACACAAAGATAAAGAAAGTCTTTTTCATTAATTAAATAATAATTACATGCATCAAATTGCATTCAATTGATTAGTTGTAAGGGTATAAACTAACAAAATGCTCCCACTTAGACTAAAGTCAATCACTTATGTATCTAATGCCATATCCATCCATATGTTGATCATGTCTCTTTTGAGACAATAGCTTAGTGAGAGGATCTGTAAGATTCTCTTTAGTAGGAACTCACTCCAATACTATGTCTTTCCACTCCACTATCTCCTTGATCAAGTGAAACTTCCTAAGTATACATTTGGACTGTTGATGAGACCTTGATTTCTTTGCCTATAAAATAGCACCGTTGTTGTCACAATATAATACTATAGACTTAATAATGTTAGAAGCCACTCCAAGCTCACTTCTTGATCTAAACTGCTTCCTTTGTCGCCTCTGACATTAAAATATACTCTGCCTCGGTCATTGAATCTACAATAGTTAGTTGTTTAGAACTCTTCCAACTTACTTGTAACATCCCGTTTCTATACTAAGGGTTAGAACCCTAGATTTCTATAATTGAGAAATAGCAATGAAATATTAAAAAAATGCATTTGATGCTCATGCATAATGTTAGCATACACACATGTGAATTTGATTATTGCATACATTACAATGAACGATTCATGCACTCATTTGACATTTTCTGGGTATAAATGATTGTTTTATGTGATTATAATGCGAATTATGGATTATGTGTCATAAAAGTTGAGTTGGAGTATATAATTAGTGAATTAAAGTTTTTGGTGAAAATTTGGGAATTTTCTAGAATTTAAGGATATTTTGGGACTAGGAAAATGTCAAATGACAGAACAATTAAAGAATAGTAATAGAAATAAGAGTCAAATGGTAGTGAAAATTTCTATAAATGATATTGGGATTTAATGACAAGTGTCATTGAAAATTAAGAGAAAATTGAGTTAAAAATTGGAAACAAATGTACTAGCTTTTTAAAAGAGCCAATTGGAGACCACAAAAAGAGGACAAGTGGCAAGTGACAAGTGTCACAACACTTTCCACTCACCACTCACGATTTTATTCACCAAATTAAAGACCATCTAATGGTCTTTCACCTGTTAAAAATGATACATGCCCCTCCTCTTCATCTTCTTCCTTTGCTCTCTTCTTCACTTAAGGATATCCCACCTCACCCTCATTATATTGATTTTTTTTCAACTCTTTCACCTTGTTTCTTCAAGATTCATTGTCTTCTCCTTCTTGTTGTTAAAAGAACCAACCTATTCCACCTTAAAAGGGTGATGATCGTATATGTTGGAAGAGCTAAGGTTTCATGGTGATTGAAGAAGCTTTGGGTAAATCAAGTAAGTAACCTATTAATCTTCATGGCTTTGATGAATGAAGCATATTTGAGGCTAGTTATAGGTTAAATGTTCATAATGCTAAAACGTGAATGAGTAATGTGTATATTAAGGTCTTGCTTTGGTGTTTTGATGGGTAATAGATTATGGAATGATATAATGTTGGATTAATTGAGTAAATGGTGTTTAAAGTGTGTTGGAAAAATGTTAGCTGTAATATTTTCCACTGATTATGCATTTATAATTTAGCCATAACTTGTTCTACAGATATCCAAATGAGATGATTTTTTATTTGGATTAAATTAGAGAAATATGGATAAATTTTCATGAAGACATCTAATTCAAATTATGTCTATAAGAGTTTCAAATTTTGACTTGAAGTTGAGTATCGGGTGTAGTAAATTAATGGATGAATACATGTGTTTGTTTTCTATTTTGAGAGTATGAAAACCATAAAGGATGAGTTGTTATATAGATGTTATCAGTTGCCAATTAAAGGTAAAATGAAGGTGAAAGTTATTTTAATCAAGATGTTAAGTTATGCTCTTGAAATGAGATGAATGAAGGTGGTAGTTAGAAGTGAAATGAAAGTGGAAATGAAGTTGAATATGTGCAGAAAGTTGATGATGAATATAGATATGTATATGTTCTGTTTTTAGTGTTCAGGATCAATCATGAAGTATAAATTGTTTATGGATGATATTGAGTTGAAATGGAATTAGAATAATGGGCCAATGATGAGTATTAAACTAGAAATGATAGACCAAGTATAAGGTGTTGAATGTAGTAAGTAAAGAGTTAGAAATCTAGAACTAAGAATGCAATTGGATATTTGTTAGGGCAAGAGGCATAACTTTTTATGTAGAACTCGAATTGAGGTCATTTAAGTATGGTTTTGAAGAGGAATTTGAGTTATACAATTCTATGAAGACCCTAAGAAGAGATTTTGAGGTGTATAGGGTTAAATTTTCAAATTTCTATAAGTAACCCGTGAAGGTCTGCTAAGTGAACATAGACACCTAACGGACATTCACTAGTTATTGGGTCTTAATTAAGGCTTAAATGGAGGTTGAATTAAACCTAGAATGATGCTTTGATTAAGTTATTAAATGTGTGACATGTTTGAAGTAATAATTAGGGTTATAACTTAGTGAATGAATGGATGATATCAAAGTACCAAAGGCATGAGTATAATGGGAATGAAGATGTTCATATGAATATAGTTATGATTCAAACGAGTTGAGTAATATGTATTAAGTAAATGTGGATGAGAATTGGGTATTATGAGAGCATATAATGTTAGAAAAGGAATGATGAGAAATTGAGTTATGATATTACAATAACCTAGTGCTCTTGAGGTGTAAGCCTGAGATTAAGCTAGACACATATAAAGGATAAGGATTGAACAGTGAACTTAGAATGGTCATGTACAAATGAAGTGTAAACCTAAGTTCAATTAGACATATATGGATTATGGAATGAGAATGAGCATAAAATGTGAGTTTAGATAATATACCTGGGATTTCATTGAATATGCATTATACATAACATGTATACATATGTGTACAATTGAATGTTTATGTGATTGTGCAATTATTAATGTGTGTGCAATGTGTGTATTGCAAAATGTTGATGTGTAGGATAAATATCCACATCCAGACGTTTCTTGATCATGGAAGCTAATGCTAATCTGGAGCGTACTGTGAGTCAACCTAAATGGTCTCATTCATTGTTGTTCTGTTTTAAATTTTTACATTGAATGACTACTGATATGATTGGCATGCAATGTGAATGTGATTATACTGATTCCGGAAATTGAATGTCTAAGGCGTTTAATGCATGAATATCATGTTGGAAGTGCTCATTGCATGTGAATTTGATGAAATAAGTGATTCTCAACTTAAAGGTTGAATGTCAGACTAAGGTCCAATGACATTTGTAAAGTGAAATAAAATGACTGATTGATCTTATGTGATTGATGCATTTCATTACATAAATGTATGAAACATAAAGGCTTTTGTGACTGGAGTAGCCACTGAAAAAGAGGTTAAAGCTCATTACTTATTCCAAGGAGACAAATTGTGACAGTCAGGTAAAGATCAGGTGAGAAGAAAATTGAATAAGGAGAAATTTTAGCGTCAGCATTGGTAGGTTTGCCCCAGTAAAGTAACTGTTTCGCCATGGAAAAACTAAGGAATACGACTAATGAACTTTTGGGAAAAGTTCACTGCAGCTAACGTCTGGCTTCACCAAAGCAAAGTTCCAAGGTTAAGCAAATGCACCCATTGGAAAAAATATACTGCGGCAAAATTTTGGCTTTGCTGTGGCGAAGTTTCCAGATCGAGCATAAGCACCTCTCAAAAGCTTCACTGCGGCGAAGTTACGAGATTGAGCCTAAAACACCCTTCAGGAAAGGTTTGCCACGACAAAAGTCTTAGTTTCGCCATAGCAAAACCTTCGAATCCGCAACCTAGAACCTAACAAACTAAGATAATTTGCACATACAATTTCTAACCATAATTAACAACTCAACAAAAGATAAATATGAACATATGAAAAAGGAACTTCTTCCATTTATAATCTCATTACTAACTGAAACGGAGTTTGAGCCTAGTTTTAATTACATATCAACAGCTACAACAATAACTTAATACAAAATACAAAATGGATGCCCAAGTTTGATATGCTTATAAAGCTACCCAAAATATCGAACTAACTTAGTTACTAAATGTAGCGATCTTGGAGTTTGCCCCAAAGCTTTGCAAGGATCAACATCCTTCTTCTTCTGCACCTGAGGAGTGAAAATTATGGGGTGAGCTGCGAAGCTCAATGGGTTAATATATTTATAGCCATTGGTAACAAGAACACAAATCATGCATATATATATATTTATCTATACATCTATATCTCATCTTTATCTAACAATTTAATCATCGACTATTCTAGATCTCAGATTCAAAGTTAAAATATCATCACATAGAACATATCATGTATATTTAACCATCAAAGCATAACACTCAATTTGTAGCATACCTGATAAATCAAAGATGAAATGCACAAATATAATGGCTTGAGAGTCCCACATATCGAAATGGAGAAATCGAAGTTTACATCATAAACTAAATGAGTTCATTTTTTAAGAGTTCATGTGTTGGACTCCGAATGTTTCTGAAAAGATTAGAACTACTTGAATAAGAAATTCTGGTGATTAGACACAAGAAAAGAACAAATACATGGAAGTTCTTGAACCAAGAATTTATCGACAAGTGTAAAGTAGGGAATGAGAGATGTGGATAGATTATGATTTGCTATGGTGTTTTGGTGGATAAGAGGTTTTTGAAATAGAAGGAATTAAGGTAAAAGTTAGTAGTAATGAAAGCAATATTTGTGTAGTAAAGTGATGGAGAGTCGGTATATATGTGTATGTTTTGTCAATTGTGTTCATGGATTATGATTTTTGTTTATGGAGGACATTGATGTGAAATGAAATTGAGAGGAAAAATAGGGTTAGAGCATGAAAGTTGAAAATGCAGAAAAGTAATAAAGCATGAATAGGTTGATTATAAATTTTCAGTTTGATAATTTATTTTACTAAACTTGTATATTTTGGAGTAAACTAGAAATAGAAGTTTGAAATGTTAGTTTTTGAAATTTGAAGCCTGAAAATTTTGGAAATGAATAGTAGTGGAGAGTTGGATTTTTGATTTGAAAGTTCTATGAATTTTCTGGGTTGATCTAGGGAGATTTTGATAAAATTGTCTTCATAAAAGTTGTAATTAATATTCCTAGCTTTCTATTGATATAAAGTATGAAATTTTTGGAAAATGGAGTTGGAAGATATGATCATTTGAAGTTGTGATGCTGTTTAGGATGGAACTTTCGAGACAGCCATATTGCTTTGAAATTTTGACCCTTATCGAGGTAGATACTATTTTTGAGTTCTTCATAGAAGTTGTCGATCTTTCTTTTAGCATTCCAAAGATATAAAGTTTGTAAAATTTGGATATTGGAGTTGGGAGATACGAGCATTACAAGTTATAAGGTTGCATCGTCTCAATTTGACTTTTTGCGTCTCAGTTACTGTTCACCGTCTCAATTACTGTTCATTGTCTAAGTTTGACTTTTTGCGTCTTGGTTTGACCGTCTCAGTTACTGTTCATCGTCTCAGTTGCTGTTCATCGTCTCAGTTACTGTTCATTGTCTCAGTTTGACTTTTTGCATCTTAGTTTAATCGTCTTAGTTACTGTTCATCGTTTTAGTTTGACCGTCTCAGTTACTGTTTATCGTCTTAGTTTGACTTTTTGCGTCTCAGTTTGACCGTCTCATTTTTGGGCAGAACATCTTCTAGTCCAAATTTGATCCTATAGATGATAGAATTGGTCTTTAAGGTCTTCATGAGAGTTGTAGATCTTG
>JANSVA010000217.1:29844235-29859882 GCA_025504915.1 Erythroxylum reticulatum | reverse complement strand
ATGGTAATTAAAACTTAAAGCCCAAAAAGATTGAGTGGGAGAGGATGCTCATGTGAGAGTCCATGGTCTCCAAATGAAGGACCATTTGCATGTGGTGAAGTGTTACTCCCCACTGGAGGGCATGAATCCTAGCTCTTGCATGGTTTGTGTTTCCTTAAGGATAAGTCCATTTATTGGCAGCAAATGTGACCTCCCACCGAGGTATGATTTGCAAGTATCATTAGTGAATGAATCAAATGGTTAAACTCTCAACATATTTTATCAATAACCTGCCCACCGTAGCTCTATTGGTAAAAGTATGGACCAAATTAAGATGCTTCTTTAAAAGTTAAGGATGAAGATGCTTAGTAGCTTTTTTAGTGGGAGGGTCCCAGCTTTTCTTTTAATGGATAAGATGGCCCACCGTCACTTGGACTGTTATAGATAAGAAAAATAATAGTCGTATAAACCTATTAGCTTTCATTAGATTAAAGAAGAAAGATGTATATTAGATGGACCATTTTCCTTCTTTCATCATCAAAAACAAAATTGATAGGTCTCATTTAGGTCAATAGACTTTTCATATAGTCATCTTAAAGACAAATGAGAAGAGTCTCATTTAATGGCTTCTTTATGATTGATTAAATGAAGAAATGATGCATTGGATGGAAAACACTTCTTTCCTTTGTTGTTAACCAAAAGGGTGAGGGAGTAAGAAGGGGTTCTTACATTTTTATCACTGTCTCTCCTATCTTGCATGAAAAAATCAAAAATTGCTATGAGAGTGTCTCATTCTTGGTCTTCTTTCTTTTAAGAAAATTCTCCTTCAAAGTTTTCTTCTCCTTTCCCACCAAAGGATCTTGTTAACCAAGTTGTCCAAGAAGAACAGGTGGTAGACCAGATTGGTCGAGTATACAATATCGAGAAGAGGAAATAATAATAAGAAAAAGAGGATACATCACTTAGGAGCGGATATACTGTTGAGGATAGGATAGTGCAGCGAGGAATCAAAGCTGTAGCGAAGGAGTCGGTAATATAATCTCTATCTTATTTATGTTTATTATTATCCTTATACCATATCACGTATAGATTGGCAAGATTATTTGGATATATTGCTTATGTTGCAATTTAGATTTCTAAAAAGTTTTGAAATCTACCGTTTCTCCAAATATGGCATGCTTTCTTTTTCCGATCCAACAGATCCCACGAGGAGGGAACTAATCTAATCTTAAAATCTAAGGCCAGAACAAATAACAGAAATTTAAGATGCAACGAAACTAAAAAAAAGAATTTAATTCAATCAATCAAATTAAAAATCAAACATAAAAATAGTAGTTCCTAAGCAATGGCAACACACCTAAGAATCAACTGAAAGAAATTACCATTTAAGAGAAAGGGAATTTTACCTATCCTTAATGCTAACCTAACTAATTATGAGTTATTGGATTATTAGATCTAGACTATCCTAGGATTAATTACTCTCTATCGAGTTATAACCATTAACCCTAAATCATAAACCTTAATTAGATTATGGAAGTTGCAATCTCTCAATTCATAACCAGTCTAAAACCCTAATTAGTTTTGAAGTTCTCTAATAAACTATCAGAAAACTAAGTAAGATCTCTCTTTTCACAATTTCTCGATTTGATTCAATTCTAGTTTCTATTAAATCACCTAACTCTGGTTAGTACAGTTTAATCATTTTTATTTAATTTATCCTCTTAGTTTATTATTGAATTATGCAATCATATAATTAAACCACAATAATATCCTATAAACACATAAACAATCAACTTCTCGTTAATTCAAGAATAAAATTTTGAAGGTGAGTGTAGAACATCCTCGACTTTCTAGATCCTATCATTAACTGTTCAATCGAATTCTATACAATGATAATACTAAAATAACAGGAAATACAATCTAAAATGGATGACGGGATGCAGCAATGTTGAGAAACCTCCTGATCCTAGAAGTACTTTAAGTTAGCTTCTTCTCCTCTTCTTTCTTCCTTCTTCTCTTCCTTTGTCTCTCGATGATCTCTCTCTAGGGTTTCTCAAGGTGGATGATGCAAAACCTATCTCTCTTCCTCTTTTGTTATTCTTTAAATATCCTCTTGTGTTTTGGGTAACTCTAAGGTTTTTCTAGGGTTTGAAATGTCCAAAAAAATCCCTTAAAACTTGACATCCTTGAGTGTCTGTACATATGCCCAATGCAGGCCATGACCAAGGCCCTGCAGGCCAAGATCATGGACCATTCCCTAGGCTTCTATCACAATTGTGGCACTTAGGCCACGATCATGGGCCAATTCAGGTGCTTCTGTCATAATCGTGTCCTGACATGCCATGATCATAGGTCATTGGATCAGCCTGAATGTCTTTGAAACTCCTCCATTCTTCGAGGTTGGCCTTAAAACACTAGTAAACACATCAAGGTACCTCAAAACATAATATTTAAGCTCAAATACTTGTACTAACCAATAAAACACTTAATAAATAAATAATTAACAAACGAACATAATTCTAACCTAAACACATACTAAATGGTTGAATTAACAGCTAAACATATATCAAACTATGCCCTAAAACATGATGTAAATTACACTTATCAAAATCCCCTCTCTTAAACATTTGCTTGTCCTCAAGCAAATAAAACAACAATCAACACAAAGCATGCAATGGAGTAATGAGACAATGACTTCAACTTCATGAAATAAATTTAACTTCAAGAACAATCATTCAAGTTATTCCAAATCATTAAAATGAAAAATCCGCATCTAGGATCTTTGGACAAAATATACATATTAATCAAGACTTAGATGTCAAGTTTATTCACCCCTTTTAATTGTACACACACATTAATAATTATTTGGTCCTTCAAACTTTGTAACTAATCCTAAGAACTTTTTTATGAGAAGTTAAGCTATTTACAAGTTCAGTAGGTTTTTATTAGAAAACATTTTTTAATTACTTTTAAAGTGAAAGGATTTATGATGTGTGTAGATCCCATTACTTAGCTACATCATGTTCTCAACTAGCTACTAGCTCTATTCATAACCTAAAGGCCAGTGGAATAGTTATTTATTTAAAATTTACAATTTAATGCCTACATCGTTGCTTTGGCTTCTCATTTTCATGAAAAAAATACTAGCTAAGTTACTTAGTCAAAATACCTAAAATTATAAATGAATGTGACAACTTATAGGTGATAAACTAGCACTAAATCCTAATTAACTTACATATTTTAGCCAAAGAACCTAGATCATTAATTTCACTAGCTAATGACTTTTCGCAACCTAATAGATTGTGTTCAAAATTAAATCAATTTTAATCCATCTAGCCATTGACACCTTCACACAATTCATAATATGCAACATAAATAAACTATCATACAATATGTAAAATTCACACTCAAAGAAAAACATATAACCTTCCCCACACTTGAACAACACATTGTCCTCAATATGAGAAGTAGGTAAACAAACACACATGGAAGGAAATAAAATAAAATAAAACAAAAATGAAAATAAAGACTAAATTTGAAAGAAAAGGGTTAGAAACAAGGCCTCACAGTGATGGAGGTGGGGATGGTGTCAGAGCTGTCAATTGGATGCCTTAAGCCTCAAAGTATCGATGAATCCGACATATATCTTGGCTTTGACTTCATTGTGTGCGGGCCATCTCCTTCATCCTTCTAGAGTTCTCCGTAAGTGTATCTGTAATTACCTTAGTGTTGGCAGAGATGAGTTCTTCTGTGTCTTCTTCCTCTTCGGACTCCTCGCTAGTTGAGTCCTCTTCTACCTGCTAAGGTGGCGTTGTGCTAGAACTCGCCTGGCTAGCCTTGATCTTCACATGAGTCTTTTGGCTGATGTCCCGAAGTTCCATATCATGGGACTTTAGGATTTTATCATGCCACAAATAATGGTGATTTAGAAAATCAGGGAGGTAGACGATTAGTCCACTACAATCCATGCTATAGTACTCACCAATGGAAAAAAACAAGTACCCCATACCCAAATTGTTGCTTCTCTTACGTAAAGTCGTAACAATAACACTAAGAACATATATGGAGGTATAAACTAGGATGTTATGATCCATGCACCACAACAGAAAAAGTTCCTTTTTTAAGCACTTGTTGGTTTCTAATTTGTCAAAAACCATTTGACACATGAATTTATGCAATAAAAAGTGCTCATGGGTTCGTATAATGTTGTTATAGGCATTCTTAGCATTGAATGACTCTAACCCAGTGAGCTCATTCCAATAACGAGAAGCATAAAAATCATTATGCTAATCGATAATGGAAGATTTAGGGAATCCATAAATATCACACATGATTTCAATGTTCATCTTATAAGTTTGTCCCCACAACCTAAATCACATTTCCTTAGGGTTACTAGGTTTGAAATGAAGGAAAGTGAAGAATTCGAGAGTGAGCTCCTAGTAGATAGGATATTGGAAGTGTATAAACTTGGTTCACTGAATTTTTTTTGATAGATTCTCTACCTTATCTCGCAATTCTAGCCTATCAAGCGTATCAAAATCAAAATATTTCGGGACTACTATTTGTTTAACATTAAGGGATTAGAAACAAATACCTTCCTCCTTTGTGTAGATTGCGAAGGGTGATCTAAAATCCGCCAGCCTATTTCTTCACTCTCAACATGGGACTTGATTTTTTCCTAATGATTGGTTACACTTCGTTGACTACTTAATGTGCAGTATACTGGACTGTAAGCAGGTAGAAGTTAGAATAAAGTGAAGATTTAGAAGTTGGTTAGAGAGAAGTGAGAGTGTTTAGAGGTTCTAACTTAGAGAGATAAAGTTAAAAATGAAAGTGAGTGAAAAAATGAAGTATGAAATGAATATATAGGTGAAGGAAGGGTAAAATGGTAAAAATTTTAGCTAAAAATCACGTGGACAATTTTACCCTACTGCAAGCCACGATCGTGGCCTGGAATAGTTTCACCAATTTCATATTTTTTTTTCTTCTTTTGTCCTTCTACACATTTATTATTTAGAGATGCATAATTATTAAATGAACACAATCAGGATTCGAAATGCAAAATATGAGTGAATGAGTATATTTGCATGCTTAGATTGATTAACTTAGATTTTAGTTAAAAGGACATTAGCTTATTGTGATAGATGAATGACACTTTTCATTTGGTAATAATTTGAGCCTTTTTGAATTATTAAACACCAATTTTCAGTATTCTTTGTTAAGAGTGTTGTTTCATGATTAAGGAACTCTAGAACTTGCTTGCAAATACTAGTTGAGATCACATAACCTTATGCAAATGTTGAAATGATGAAGGCACTTAGGATTTACCCTGTTAGCTTAAAAAGCCACCATAATGTCACCCCTAGTGAGCTCTCTTAAGCTTAAATGAATCTATTTCTTTCTTTAAACCAAAAATATGAGCTTGACCTTAATTGTTTATCTGCTTCATTATGCCTACCGTAAGGGCAAGTTGAGCATTTGAAAATGTATAATTGAGTTTAGGGAATAAGTGTGGGGAATAATTAGCGTTTGAGTTAGGGATGGATATGCTTGTAGTAATTTTCTCTCCTCTATATTTTTCTTCCCTTAATTTCCTTGTTTTAAATGAATAAATAAATAAATAAAAAGTAAAAATGAAAAAAATGAATTGAAAAGAAACAAAGGAAAGAGAAGAGGACTATAAAATGAAGGAAGAGGATAGACGTAAAAATGGGGAGTGCTATCTTTATTACATGAGAGGAAAGAATTGTGTATTTTATTTGTCATTTTTCTGAATTAGTTTGAATGCTCAATTAGCTCTGTAGTTTTAAACTATAATTTTCCTTTTTCTTATCTGTAGACCAGCCCTATTACAACCAAAATAAAGACTTTCGGATTGATGTTTATGTTTGATATGAGTGGTGGAGATTAGATTAGTGAGCAAGCCTATGGTATATACCTTACATGAAATGAATGATGAGTGAATATTTACTACCTTTGAATGCTTGGGAGGATGGAGAGTGGAGTGAGTGTCTATCACATCACATTTATTGATGGTTCTACGAATTGAAGTGCTTGTTGATTTTGGATAAATATGTGAAGAATTGTTTGTTTATGGAGTATTATGAGTTTTAAGTTCTTAGGTTGTGATTGTTGAATTGATCGATGATATTTTTAACTATTATTTGGGAAAATTGTTGTTTTCATTGTTTGTTCTTTTATAGTCTAGTGTTCTTTATTATGCTTGACAACAAGCATATAAGTATGGGAGAATTGTCATGTCTAATTTCTATTGCTTTTAATTGCCTACATATCTTGATTTTGGTTACAAATCTTTGTGCTTTGATCCAAATGTGAGATTAATTGAGTGAAAATGGTGTGAATATTGCATGAATGTTAATTGGGTTATTTTGTGAATTTTGCATTAAAACACCAAAGTCGCGTAATTTTTGCATGAAAATTAAAAAAAAAGACAGAAAGAGGAAAGAAAAAAATAATAAAGAATGTTATGCATGGTGGTGATTTTATGTCCCCACTGTGCATGGTTAATGCACGGGGGTGATAAAGGAGTCAAACTCGTGACTCACCATACACGGGTGTGACAAGGGCGATCATACCCGTGACTCCCTATGCACACCCGTGAGAAGTTTTAAGATTAATTCTAGCTTTAATACGTGGAAGCTCACAACGTTAAGGCACACAATCTTAAACCTAGGAATAATCTATAAAGGGAAAAGGTGGTGGCTGAGGGAAAAATCATCTTTCATTTACTATTTCATTGGTTCGCAGAGATACAGACACAAACATAGGAAGCGCAGAGAGATAGAGAAAAAGAAGATAAACAGGGATGAGAAAGAGAGATAGTTTGAGAAGGAGAAGAAGGGAGCAATAACAAAGTAGTAGGAGCTGGGAAGAGAGGCTGAAAGCGAGAGTTGGAGTTGATCTTAAGCAAACATTCAGTTGGAGGAGGGCAACCGAAGCATAAGGCTAGAGTCAAAGCTAAAAGTTAAGAGGGAAGAAGACCTCTAATATCTCATTATCTAACCCTTTGTTTCCTTATCTCATTCCTTATTTGTTGCTTGTTTCTTTAAGTTTACTATTCTATTAGTATTAACTAATTCATACCCTTGTTAACGACTGTTGCTTGTTATCTTTTCATAGATCATTTAAGTAGTTACTGGGTTATTATTTTCAAACTTCTGTCAACAGTAATAGGGAATCGAAGTATTTGAGTATAATGAACCGTGTGTATGATATCATGGGCTAATCTCTTTTCTTGAGAATTAATGTAGCTATTTAGTTGAATATGCATGATTGGGTTACGAATATATTGTCTTCTTTATTGTTGTGGTTTCTAAACTGAATGGATGTAATAGAATGGCCAAACTTTGCATCATTTTAGTGTTAATGACGATTCGAGGGATGAAGTTTAATACAGATCGTGAAACTATGGACACTTAGGTTAAGAACTAAAAATATATTAACTTATGTGGTAATTGGAAGTTAGGTTTTCATTCTTAATTCGGATAGTAACTTGTTGAATACGAAAGTTAGATTAGTTCATTATTCAATTTGATTTAGAACTTAACTATTAATTTTAGTAAGACAACAATCCAATCATTTTCCCTTAATCATACATAGGAGATTAAATTAGTAAAATTAATTCTCAAGAGTTATTCCACTTTGATTAATATATTTGTCTTTGCTCCCAATTGATTCCGTCTACTTTTTAATTTAATTTCGTAACTTTCATTAAAAGCTTTCACTCAACAATCGGGGTAAAATGTTTATGAATGCATTGTTTTTATTTTTAATTCAAACTTAATTTAAGTTGACCAATTTCACTTCTATGAGAGACGACCTTGGTTATCAGCTACAACTATCTCGTATATTTACAAGCAAGATAGCTAGGTCTTTTTAGAACTTTTTGGGCACAAAACTTACCATTTACACATAAGCTATCATACCCTAGGTTCCACCTTCCTTCTGCTTCACCTTCCTTCGCTTTCCCCTCTACAATTGTTTCTTTCTATATGCATTCTCAGGATCCTCAATATCTTCCCATTGTCCACAAGGTTTGGTTTCTTTGATGTTAGCTGGAAGTAAGGGAGAACTGTTGTCATTCTTTGACAAAGTCTTGAAGGTTATTTGATGCTTTTCGACCCTCAAAGTTAGTTCACCCTATCAACGTCAATTATTGAGAAGTAGCCAAGAATGGTCGTCCAAGGACCATAGGGGTTTCCAAATCTTCTCCAATATCTAATACAAAGAAGTCTATAGGGAAGGTAAATATATCGATCTATACTTGCACATCCTTAATAATACCCTTTGGATGATGAACTGTTATGTCCACAATCTTCACTAGCATTGTAGTGGGTTCTAACTCTTCTAACCCCAATTTTTGAATAAACGTATAGCGCATCATATTAATGCTAGCTCCCAAATTTGGGAATGACCTGACTATTTATCTCCATTTATACTACAAAGAATGTAAAAATCCCCTAGGTCCTCTTTCTTCTATACTATATTAGGGTTTTTTCCATTATGCGCACCTTAACCTTCTTCTTGATTGATTCCTTTAGTGTGAGCCTTGTTTGTAGATGTTCTGTCCTCAACATTGTTTAATTCAACCTCCTTAGAATTTCTCATCGCCTTACTTGAATGTGACTTTCGCTGAGCTAGAATGAGGTACAGAAATTCAAGTTGAGGTTCCTCGATTGGCTTAATTACGAGCTCACTTAAAAAGAATTCCACATTTGCTTGTGCTTCTCCCTTGTATCCATCTTCTTTCGTATGTTCGAGTTTCGTTTCATGGGTCTAACTAATGTCCATGATTTATTCCTTTAGGTTAGATTCAGTATTGCTTAGAAGGGTTCCTGCATTTCGAGTTGAAATTACCTCTGCTAATTGACCTACTTGGACTTCTAGATTGTATATTAAAGAGGCACGGTTCTTAGTGACTTGCTCGAGCTTGCTTTCAAGCCTCCTATGTGCATCCTCCATGCCTCCAATTTTATCTAAAATCCTATCTAACTTGGATTCTATTGAGCTCGATTTATCTTGTTGGAAACTTGGTTGTCCTTAGGGTCTGAATTATCCTCTAGCATTGTTCATCTAAGAGAAGTTAGGGTAATTCTTCCATCCATGGTTGTATGTGTTGGAGTAGGGATTGTTTCCCCTCCCTGTCCATATGGAGCTTGCCTATAATTAACTTGCTCCAGATCATTATCCTTCATTAAGAAGCAATCCATCGCATCATGATCCATCTGTCTATAGAGTTCACACTTTAGTTGCACGACTTTTACTGAAGCTGTTGGCCCCCAAAATTTTTCTTGATGAATAAGCATGAGTTAAATTAATTTTTGAGATCTTGATAGATTAGTTATTGTTGGAATTAATTAGCATACTAATGTGAGTAGGATTTTATGACATAGGTAAATTGAATTAAAGTTTAAGGTGGTAAGTTTGCATGAGGGGCATTTTTGGAAGATTACTTAAGTAGGAAAGTCTTAAGGCTTTGAAGGAAGGGAAAAGGGGCATTTTGCACTCATTAAAGGTGTAAGAGTAAGAGGAAAATTTGTTGGCTTGTGTTAGAAGAAGAAGAAATGAAAATTGAAGAGACAAAAGAAGAGAGTGTCGTGGGAGAGCAAAGAAGGGAAGTAAATAAGAGCAAACTAAGGTTCATCTTTCTTAGTTTTTAAGGGAGATTTTGAGTGTTCAAGAAGGAAAAAAGGAAGAAGAAGATTATATCTTCCATTAAAGCTAAGAAATTCATTGTTTAGTGAAGATTCAAGGTAAGTTTACGTTTAATTTTTTGAATTTTTAGAAGGGTTTTGGGTCAAAGAGCTTAGGAAATGCATGTGTTTAAGTATTCTAGGATCAATTTCATGCATAGGTTTCTTTGGGTTTTCCAATTGGAATTGCTTTTAAATGGGGATTTTGTTAATGTTGAAGGGAGGTAAGAGAGGCAAGAGGAGATACATCCTTGAGTAAGTTTTCAAGCAAAGAACTTAAGGTGGGTGACATTTTTATAATTGAGTTAATAAGCCATTAAAGTTTCTTTCAAATAAATGGAATTAAATGATTTCCAACTACTTTGAAAATGTTCATTTATTATTCTTTAAAATGTTTTGAGAATGTGCCACATGTTTTTGTAGGTGAATTTTGTGAATGAATTATAAACTGATATGAGAATGATTTCGAATTGCTTCATAATTGTTGTATTTGTAGCTTTTGAATGATTTAGGAAATGGCTATATGATTGGTATAGGATTTTGGTTGATGAAATGTGAAATGATGATGGAATTGCATATGAAATATTTCATGCTCATGAAAAACAAGTTTTCGAAATGTGTCATTTGGGCAACTGGTTTTCAAGTCATGAATAACATATTATGTAGGTTTGTGGTGATCTGTTCTGTCTGTCAAGTGCACTTTGACTAAAAGGCTTCTCCCACCTTCCCGTTAGTGGCATAGATCTCCTTCACAGACTCTAATGAATTCATGGCTATGCAAGACCATTTGTGGGATTGCAATAGTACGTTTTATTCCCGACTACACAGGACCCTTATAGGAAATGTGTAGTATGTTCTGTTACGGAACCACCCAAACCATTCTGATGTGTTTAATTGATTACGATGTATTGGCAAGTTTGATGGGTGTATGACTTATGTGAGATGTGAATTGGTTTGATAAGTTGAGAATTTTGTGTTTTATGATTCAATGAGAATTTGTTATAAATATGAAGGTTTTAAATGGTTTTTTTCTTGTTATCGATTATAAAACTGTTACCCACGAGCTTTCAAGCTCACCCCTTGTTCCTTCCCCTCTTTAGGTAATGAGCAAGATATCGAGTGATCGAGTCGAGAGTCAAGGAATCACTCTAGTTTACATATTTCGTTTTTGAAGCTAGATTATGTAAAACAAGGCTTTAGTCACATTTTGAGAAATTATGGTTCTTGTAAATTTTATATTTTTGGATTATGATGTATTATGGCTTGAAATGCCCACTAAAGCGTTGTAAAACTCTTATCTTTTGATGTTAATGAAATATATATACATTATGTTTTGCTCATGATTTCCCGAGTCTTTATATTGCATTTTCAAATTTTTCATAGGGGTAGGAATTGTGTTCTGAATTTAGGAGGAAAAACTAGATCGATCTAGGTAGAACTAGAAAAAGTTTTCTTCTGGAAAGTTGTATCATATCGTCTTAGATTTTCGAAGGTATAAAGTATGTAAATTTTAGGTATCGAAGTTGAGAGATATGATCATCATAAGTGGTGATGCCACATAGGAGGTATATACAGAATAACTATAGTAATGATGAGAGTTTGGGCATGTGATGAGTCATTTAAGTTGAGGTTTGGGAGTTTAATACACTCAAATTGGTAATTGAATGTTTAAAGAGTGTTATTGTTAGTGAATTTAGGAAGATTATGAGTGAAATTAATGTTAGAATGGATGTAGGAAGCATTGGAGAGGCTTTGGAGGGGCTTAGGTGTCCCCTATGTCTGTTAGACGGATTTTAGGTCCATTAAACGGACCTTCTCAGGTTTGTGAGGACCCTCACCATCAACCATGTCTGTTAAATGGACCTTTTCTAGTCTAAAATGGCCCCTAACCTTATGTATGTCCATTAGGTGGACATGTATATTTGTTTAACAGATGTACACTGTACACTCGCGAAAATTTGCATATTTGACCCTCTAAATAGAAAAATCTCGCTTTGTTGTCTTCATAAAAGTTGTAGATCTAGAAGTCTCTTTCAAACAGTAAAAAATGACCTTAATCCGAGGTCTCTAGAGAAAGCTATGTCAATTGTCCCAAGATAGGTACAATATGATTGAGGATATAAACATGTTCGATTCTTTTGGCCATAACTTCGTCATCAAATCTCCAAATGACGTGATTCCTAAAGCAATGGATTACTAACACATTTTTCCATCCCCCCATTAAAATTTGTAGCTTTTGGTTTTGATCTAAAGTAGATTGATGGAAACGTAGTGAGGGGTCGGTTGAGAGAGCATAACTGGGGTATGAACATACTTTGGCTTCTTAAGCATAACTTCATTTATGTAGCTCCGATTGAGATGGTTCTTGCTTCAAATTAAACTATAGACTTAGAGCTACAATTTTGTTAAAGAAGTCAAATTGTGATTTTGGTGATTGACTGGTGCGGGCACACCACTCTTGTGGGATGATGGCTAATAATCTTTGAAATAACCCTACAGGGTAATAAGCTCACGTGTGATGACTCTGAACGTTGGGCACCAAAAATGGGATCTAACAGTTGTGGTATCAGAGCAACTAGGTTTAGGGATATCCTAGGCATTAAGGTAGGTAGTTTTCAATTATGAAATGAACATGCGTTATTTTTAATAAATAACTTGCATTGTTTTGAATTCTTTTACATGAACTAAAGATTTTCAATGGTTTTAAATTGAAAGAGTGATTATGCTTCCTTGAAAAAGAACTCGAGGAGCTCTGACTCAATCTATCTCTCGCTAAGGGAGAACGGATGAATCTTATGTCCCGCAAGATGGGAGGACACATTCTTCTCCTGATTTTGAGACACCTAGTATGCAACATGAAGTGTCACCACCTCCTCCTCCTATGCCTACCATAGATCTATGATTTTTTTAAGCCTTTTCCTAGGCTTTTACTTACGCCATGGGCCAAGGGTCATAAGTGCCGATACAAACTCCAGTGGAGAGGAGTAGGCAGTACAATAAGCTCTGCAAGTATGGAGCTGTAGATTTCAATGGGACTATCAACCCTGAAGAGGCTGAATCATGATTGAAGAGGACCAAAAGAGTCCTGATTCAGATGAAGTGCTTTGACGAGGAGATGTTAGACTATGCAGTTCAGTTTCCTATAAGGAGATGCACTCTATTGGTGGGAGTCAATGCCCCACAGTCAGGACACACCGTTGGTATTGACATGGAGGGACTTTTTGGAAGTTTTCAGGAGGAAATACTTCTCGAGGATCTATATCTAAGAGAAGGCCAGAGAATTTCTGAATCTCACACAGAGGGACATGAGTGTGAGTGAGTATGAGTTGAAGTTCATCTAGCTGTAATGGTATGCAGCTATCATTATGGCAAATGAAGAGGACAAGTGCCGCAAGTTTGACGGGGGACTTCATCTGGGGATCAAGGAGAAGGTGCTGATCCATAATTTCTGTGACTACCAGCTATTGGTAGATGCGACCCTCCAGGCGGAGAAACTAGAGAACATCAGATATGAAGTCAATAAGAAGAGGAAGAGTCGGGAACAGTCTACTAAGAAGGGAATGAGTGCTCCAATGCTAGAGAGGAGTGAGAGGAGCTTTCGCTTCCAGAGCGAAGTGGGGAGTAGTGGCTCTGCTAAGAAAAAGCAAGTGAATGAAATTTCAGTGCAAGCCTCAGTTGTAGGAGGCAATAGAAGGAAGAAGAGGAGTACTCACATGAATACAAACCCCCAATGTGACCATTGTCGGAAATTTCATAGGGGAGAGTGTTTCAAGTTACTTAAAGCATACTTTCGATGCGGAGAAAAGGGACACATGATCAGGGACTATCCCAAAGTAACAAAGCAAGAGGGGTCGTAGTTACATGCCCCAAGGAGAGCAGAAACAGTGGGAACCAGGCTAGTCGCTGAGGTGGGCAGTTCTGGAGTTGCACAGAAGACTGTTCCTCCAGGAAGGGCTAAGGGTCAGGCTCAGGCAAGGGTGTTCTCCATGACTAGAGAGGAAGCTACAGCCGTACCTAAAGTTGTCACAGGTATGGCTCACTTATTCAATTCTGCAGTATATGTGTTGATTGATTATGGCTCCACGCACTCATTTATTTCTGCAAGCATGATTTTACATTATGTGAATTTGGTTCCATTGAATAGTCCCTTGATTATTAGCACTCCTTTAGGGAGGAAGGTCATAATAAGTCAAGTATATAGAGATTGTGAACTAGTTATTAAGGGTGCTAGACTGGTGGTAAACTTATTACCTCTAAAGCTAAAAGGTCTAGATGTTATACTAGGTATGGATGCCATGGAAAAATATTGTGCGAAGTTAGATTGTAGCCTCAAGAAGGTAGAGTTTGACTTTGGCGATGGTGAGAAGGTGATTTTTAGAGGAGATAGGAGAACAACATCACCCAGAATTGTTTTGGCTTTGCTCACTGACAGGATTATGCGAAAAGGATGTGAAGCCTTCTTGGCACACATCATAGACACTGAAGTAAGTGAAGGGAAATTAGAAGATTTTTCGGTTGTGACGGAGTTTCCAGATGTGTTTCGAAAGGACTTACCTAGTTTGCCACCAGTGAGGGAAATCGAGTTTGCCATCGACTTGATTCCCAGAACTGCACCAATTTCTATATCACCATATAGAATGGCTCCAGTTGAACTGAAAGAGCTCAAGGAACAATTGGAGTAACTATTAGAGAAGGGTATATATAGCCGAGTTTGTCACCTTGGGAAGCACCTATTCTATTTGTTAAGAAGAAGGATGGAACATGGAGGATGTGTATTGATTATCGGAGACTCAAAAAGGTAACCATTAAGAACAAGTATCCTCTACCCCGGATTGATGATATGTTTGACTAGCTGCAGGGAGCAAGAGTCTTTTCAAAGATTGATCTCAGGTCAGGCTATCATCAGCTTAGAATCAGGGAGTCTAATGTGAACAAGACAACCTTCAGAACATGTTATGGGTATTATGAGTTTTTGTTCATGCCCTTCAGATTGACAAATGTTTCGGTTGCATTCATGGATCCTATGAATAGGGTCTTCAAGGAGTATCTGGATCAATTTGTCATAGTGTTTATAGATGACGTTTTAGTCTATTCTAAGAGTGAAGAGGAACATCTCAAGATAGTGCTGCAAACATTAAGGGATAAAAAACTTTATTCTAAATTTAGTAAGTGTGAGTTTTGGATTCACAGGGTAGTGTTCCTTGGACATGTGATTTCAGAAGATGGAGTACATGCTGATTCGAGGAAAGTTGAAGCAGTGATAAACTGGCATACACTCAAGACAGTGACAGAAGTAAGGAGTTTTCTGGGGTTAGCAAGCTATTATAGGAGGTTTATGGAAGGATTTTCTATGATAGCGACTTCGATGACCAACTTATTGAGGAAGAATCAGAAGTTTATCTGGAGTGACGAATGTCAGAAGAGCTTTAAGGAACTTAAGCACAGATTGACTAGTGCACCAATTCTGACTTTACCCATAGGAGATGAGGGTTATACAGTATACAATGATGCTTCAAGAAAGGGTTTGGGTTGTGTGTTGATGCAATGAGATAGGGTGATAGCTTATGCTTCATGATAACTAAAGCCTTATAAGTTGAATTACCTGACTCATGATCTAGAATTGGCAGCAGTAATTTTTACCCTAAAGATTTGGGGACATTATCTGTATAGAGTTCAGACAAAGATTTTTACAGATCATAAAAGTCTCAAGTATTTATTAAGTCAGAAAGAGAATTTGAGACAAAGAAGGTCGTTATAATTGATCAAGGATTATGACGTGTTGATTGAATACTATTCAGGAAAGACGAATGTGGTAGCGGATGCCTTGAGTAGGAAATCCTCTATATCTCATGTTCAAAAGATTTATCTGTCGTTATTAGAAGAAATGGCTAAGCTTAGGATAAGCTTGAAATAGGAGGAATCAAATTGTATTCTTGCTAATTTCAGAGTGAGACC
>JANSVA010000217.1:29803789-29837987 GCA_025504915.1 Erythroxylum reticulatum | reverse complement strand
GAAGAAATGGCTAAGCTTAGGATAAGCTTGAAATAGGAGGAATCAAATTGTATTCTTGCTAATTTCAGAGTGAGACCGATTCTTAGGGAAAAAGTTAAGGAGTTACAAGCATAAGATGCAGAATTGAGTAAGCTTCGAGAATAAATTCATAATGGCAAGAAATCTGAAGTGGTAGTGAGGGATGATGGACTCATAGTTGTAGGAAACAAACTTTGTATCCCGAATGTCAAGGAAGTCAGGGATGAAATATTGGATGAGGAACACAATGTGCCTTATGCCATACACCCAGGTAGCACTAGGATGTGTAGAGATTTAAAAGAGCATTTCTGGTGAAAAAGCATGAAGAGAGATGGAGCAGAATATGTGAGCAAATGTCTAGTGTGTCAACAAGTCAAGGTTGAACACTAGACACCTTCTGGTCAGTTAAGGTCATTGCCCATCCCTGAGTGGAAGTGGCAACAGGTAACTATAGACTTTCTGATGGGTTTGCCAAAGACTAGTAGGAGGCATGATACCATATGGGTTATTATGGACCGTTTAACGAAGTCAACCTATTTTCTGGTAATTAAACAAACTAATTCCTTACATGTGCTAGCAAAGAAGTATATTGATGAGATAGTAAGGTTGCATAGAATTCCTAATTCTATAGTTTCAGACAGAGATCCTCGGTTTACTTCGAGGTTCTAGGGAAGTTTACAAGAGGCTCTAGGCATCAAGTTGAATTTTATCACTACTTTTCATCCCCAAATAGATGGTTAATTTGAGAGGACCGTTCGAACCCTTGAGGTAATGCTCAAGAAATATGTGATGGATTTCAAAGGAGCTTGGGATGAACATTTTCCATTGGTCGAATTGGCTTACAATAATTCGTACCATTCGAGCATTCAGATGGCTCCTTATGAAGTACTATATGGAAGAAGATGTAGAGCTCCAGTATGTTGGGATGAAGGAGGAGAAAGGAAACTTATAGGGCCAGAGTCACTTCAGATGACAGTAGACAAGGTCCACTTAGTTAAGCAACGGCTTAAGGTAGCTCAGGATAGAATGAAGAGCTACACTGATGCATAAATGAAAGGAGATGGAGTATAAAGTCGGTGAGAAAGTCTTTCTTAAGACATTTCCTTGTAAAGGAGTCATGAGGTTCGATAAGAAGGACAAGTTGAGCCTGAGATATGTGGGTCCCTACGAGATTGTTGAGATTATTGGACCACTAGCCTATAGGTTAGTGTTGCCCCCAGAATTGTCATAGATACATGACGTCTTTCATGTGTCCATACTGAGGAGGTATAGATCGGATCCCTCCCACATCATTCAGACCACTGAGGTTCAATTGAGAGATGATCTGAGTTACGAGGAGATTCTAGTGGAGATTTTGGACATCAAGGAAAAGGTCCTCCAGAACAAGACAGTTCAACTGGTCAAAGTCTTACAGAGAAACCATTCTGTGGAAGAGGCCACATGAGAGCCCTTAGAAGCCATGAAAGAGAAGTATCCGCAACTCTTCAATGACTTAGGTAAGAATTTCGAGGATGAAATTCTTTTAAGAGGGGGAGAAATGTTAGCCCCCGAAATTTTTCTTGATGAATAAACATGAGTTAAATTAATTTTTGAGGTCTTAATAGATTAATCATTGTTGGAATTAATTAGCATACTAATGTGAGTAGGATTTTATGACATAGGTAAATTGAATTAAAGTTTAAGGTGGTAAGTTTGCATGAGGGGCATTTTTGGAAGATCACTTAAATGGGAAAGTCTTAAGGCTTTAAAGGAAGGGCAAAAGGGGCATTTTGCACTCATTAAGGGAGTAAAAGGAAAATTTGTTGGCTTGTGTTAGAAGAAGAAGAAACGAAAATTGAAGAGAGAAAAGAAGAGAGTGTCATGGAAGAGAAAAGAAGGGAAGGAAAGAAGAGCAAACTAGGGTTCATCTTTCTTAGTTTTTAAGGGAGCTTTTGAGAGTGTTCAAGAAGGAAAAAAGGAAGACAAAGATTAGAGTTTCCATTAGAGCCAAGAAATTCATTGTTTGGTGAAGATTCAAGGTAAGTTTATGTTTAATCTTTTGAATTTTTGGAAGGGTTTTGGTTCAAATAGCTTAGGAAATGCATGGGTTTAAGTATTCTAGGATCAATTTCATGCATAGGTTTCTTTAGGTTTTCTAATTGGAATTCCTTTTGAATGGAGATTTTGTTAATGTTGAAGGGAGGTAAGAGAGGCAAAAGGAGCAAGAGGAGAGACATCCTTTAGCAAGTTTTCAAGCAAGGAAATTAAGGTGGGTGGCATTTTTATAATTGAGTTAATAAGCCATTAAAGTTTCTTTCAAATAAATGGAATTAAATGATTTTCAACTACCTTGAAAATGTGCATTTATTATTCTTTAAAATGCTTTGAGAATGTACCACATGTTTTTGTAGGTGAATTTTGTGAATGAATTATGAACTGATATGAGAATGATTTTGAATTACTTCATAATTGTTATATTTGTAGCTTTTGAATGATTTGGGAAATGGCTATATGATTGGTATAGGATTTTGGTTGATGACATATGAAATGATGATGGAATTGCATATGAAATATTTCATGCTCATAAAAAACAAGTTTTCAAAATGTGTCATTTGGGTAATTGGTTTTCAAGTCATAAATAACATGTTATGTGGGTTTGTGGTGGTTTTTTTTGTCTGTCAAGTGCACTTTGACTAAAAGGCTTCTCTCGCCTGCCCTCTAGTGGCATGAAGTTCCTTCACGGACTCCCATAAGTTTACGGCTACGCAAGATCATTTGTGGGATTGCGATAGTACATTATATTCATGGCTACACAGGTTATGGGAAATGTGTAGTAAGTTCTGTTATGGAACCACCCAAACCATTCTGATGTGTTTAATTGATTATGATGTATTGGCAAGTTTGATAGGTGTATGACTTATGTGATTTGTGAATTGGTTTGATAAGTTGAGAATTTTGTGTTTTATGATTCAATAAGAATTTGCTATGAACATGAAGGTTTTAAATGGTTTTTGCTTGTTACCGATTATAAAACTATTACCTACGAGCTTTCAAGCTCACCCCCCATTCCTTTCCCTCTTCAGGTGATGAGTGAGATATCGAGTGATCGGGTCGAGAGTCAAGGCATCACTCTAGTTTACATATTTTGTTTTTGAAGGTAGATTATGTAAAACAAGGCTTTAGTCGCATTTTGAGAAATTATTTTTCTTGTAAAGTTTGTATTTTTGGATTATGATGTATTGTGGCTTGAAATGCCCACTAAAGTGTTGTAAAACTCTTATCTTTTGATGTTAATGAAATATATATACATTATGTTTTGCTCATGATTTCCCAAGTCTTTATACTGCATTTTCAAATTTTTCATAGGTGTAGGAATTATATTCTAAATTCAAGGGAAAAACTGGATTGACGTAGATAGAATTAGACAAAGTTGTCTTCTAGAAAGTTGTAGCTTATTGTCTTATCTTTCCAATGGTATAAAGTATGTAAATTTTAGGTATTGGAGTTGATAGATATGATCATTATAAGTGGTGATACCGTATAGGAGGTATGTACAGAATAACTATAGTAATAATGAGAGTTTGGGTATGTGATGAGTCATTTGAGTTGAGGTTTGGGAGTTTAATGCAGTTAAATTGGTAATTTAATGTTTAAGGAGTGTTATTGCATTAGAATCAGTGAATTTGGGAAGATTATGAGTGAAAGTAATGTTAGAATGGATGTAGGAAGCATTGGAAAGGCTTTGGATTGGGTATCCCCTATGTCCGTTAGATAGACTTTAGGTCCATTAAATGGACCTTCTCGGGTCTAAAATGGCCCTCAACCTCGTGTATGTCCGTTAGGCGGACATGTATGTCTGTTTAACAAACATACACTGTACACTTATGAAAATTTGCATTTTTGACCCTCTAAATGGGAAAATCTCACTTTGTGGTCTTCAGGAAAGTTGTATATCTAGAAGTTCTCTTTCAAACAGTCAAAACATGATTTTAATCTGAGGTCTTAGGGAAAGGAATGCTAATTGTCCCAAGATAGATACAATATGATTGAGGATATAAACATGTTCGATTCTTTTGGCCATAAATTCATCATCAGACCTCCAAATGAAGTGATTCTTAAAGCAATGGATTCCTAACACATTTTTCCATCCCTCCCATAAAAATTGGTATCTGTTGGTTTTAACCTAAAAAAGATTGACGGAAAGATAGTGAGGGGTTGGTTGAGAGAGCACGACTGGGGCATGAACATACTTTGGCTTTGTAAGTATAACTTCATCTATAGAGCTCCCATTGAGATGGTTCTTGCTTCAAATTAAACTAGTGACTTAGAGCTACAATTATTTTGAAGAAGTCAAATTGTGATTTTGGTGATTAACTGGTGTAGGCACACCACTCTTGTGGGATCATGGCTATTGAGGGTTCTTCGAAATAACCTTACAAGGTAATAGGCTTACGTGTGATGACTCCAAATGTTGGGCTCAAAAAATGGGGTCTAACAGAAGCTAAGGACGAAGCCTTCATGTTGTTGAATTGTCGAGTTAAGTTGTTAATTTTTTCTTGCATCTCTTTTATTTTATTAACATTTATAACTCCTTTTTGTTTTCGGAAGGTAGTGGGTTGTCTATTCCGCTCATTTGTCCATAAGCAGCTATTACCCGCCATCTCTTTGCTTCATCTACTAGCTTCCTTATCAGTGATCCTCCTAAAGCTACATTAATCATGGCTCTCATATGTGGGGTTAATCCATTATAGAATGTATGCAACAAGAACTCCTTAGGTAAGTTATGATGTGGACGTTTTTGTTGCAAGTCCTTGTATTGTTCCCATGCTTTATAGATCGTTTCCCCATCATTTTGTTGAAAGTTGATAATCTCCTTAATAATCTCTGTGCTCTTGGTAAGGGGAAAATACTTGTCTAAAAAGGCAAGAACTAGTTAATCCCAAGTAATGACATTCACTGGGTTGAGGGAGTGGTACCAGGCCCTTGCTCTATCTCTTAGGGTAAAAAGGAAAAACTTAATTCTTACCACATCCTCCAACATCTAATGCTACCAAAAGTTATAATAGATTTCAAGGAAATTTACTATATGTGCATTAGGATCTTCATTCGTTAGTCTATATAATTGCGCATTTTGTTGAAGCATGTTTAGGAGGGTTGGTTTAATTTTTAAAAGGACTATTTGTACAGGTGGCCTAACTACTCCTTGGTTAGCCGCATTGAACCCTAGTCTCATGAAATCCATAATCTTTGTTGACGTCCTTGGTTTGCTTCGTGATCCAAATCTTGTTGAAATTCCTCAGCCATTGTTGCTTTTGTGATTTCTTCTTCTTCTTCGCCCCGACCATTCCTAATTGATCATTCTAATCGAGTGATATCTAGCTTTAAATTTTCACCTGCATGACTCGAACTTCTCATAACTCTTGTTTTCATGCACAAACATGGATTCATAAATAAAAAGAAAAAACATAAAATAAAAAATAAATAAAACTCCTTAAATTAAAGAATTAAACTAATCACCTCCCTGGCAACAGACTTGATCGTGGTTTGATTGTATGTAAGTTTTAATTATTAACCCTCGATAATCCGCAAATGCATGGTTTGTTAGAGTAGTACCAATGGTGTTGATCCCACGAGGAGAGAATTAATCTAATCCTAAAATCTAAGGCCAAAATAAATAATAGAAATTTAAGATGCAACGAAACTAAAATGAGAATTTAATTCAATCAATCAAATTAAGAATCAAATATGAAAATACTAAGAATCAAATTAAGAATCATACATGAAAATACAAAAGAAATTACCAATTGAGAGAAAGAGAATTTTACTTATCCTTAATGCTAATTTAACTAATTATGAATTATTGGATTGTTGGTTCTAAACTATCCTATGGTTGATTACTCTCTCTCGAGTTATAACCATTAACCCTAAATCATAAACTCTAATCAAATTATGGAGGTTGCAATCTCTCAATTCACAACTTGTCCAAAACCCTAATTAGCTCTAAAATTCTCTAATAAACTATCAGAAACCTATGCAAGATTTATCTTTGCACAATTTCTCGATTTGATTCAATTCTAGTTTTTATTAAATTAATTAACTCTTGTTAGTCAAATTTAATCGTTTGTTATTCAATTCACCCTCTTAGTTTATTATCGAATTATGCAATCACATAATCAAACAACAATAATATCCAATAAGCATATAAAGAATCAGATTCTCATTAATTCAAGAATAAAATTTTGAAGATGAGTTTAGAACATCCTCGACATTCTAAATCCTATCATTAACTTTTCAATCCAATTCTTTATAATGATAAAATTGAAATAATAGGAGATACAATCTAAAATGGATGACGAGAGGCAGATACATCTGGAAACCTCCTAATCTGGGAAGTACTTCGGGTCAGCTTCTTCTCCTCTTCTCTCTTCCTTCTTCTCTTCCTCTATCTCTCGATGATCTCTCTCTAGAGTTTCTCAAGGTGGATGATGCAAAAGCTCTCTCTCTGCCTCTTTTGTTGTTTTTTACACATCTTCTTGTGTTTCGGTAACCTTAGGATTTTTTTGGGGTCCAAAATGGCAAAAAAATCTCTCAAAACTTGACGTTCTTGAGTGGTTGCACGTCTACCCGACATAAACCACAAGCGTGGGCCAACTCTGGTGCTTCTGTCATTATCGTGGCCTGACATTCCTCAATCTTGGGTCATTGTTTCAGTTCGAATGTCTTTGAAACTCCTTCGTTCTTCGATATTGACCCTGAAATAATGACAAACACTCAAGGTACCTCAAAAACATAATATTTAGACTCAAAGACTTGTACTAACCCTTAAAACACTTAAAATATAAATAATTAACAAACTAACACAATTCTAACCTAAAGACATACTAAATGATTAAATTAACAACTAAACATATATTAAACTATGCCCTAAAACACGATGCAATTTACCTTATCAACGTGGGCTACCTGTCACAAAAAGATAATGTACATAGATTGCTTCCTTTTGGTGGAGAAGGTTCAAACAAAACTTAGCCACTAATGCAAAAGGATTTGTCACATGTAGGAAGGTCAATAATGATAAAATATATCATAAGCTACCTTTATGTGTATTGATCAACCACATAGTTCTTTCCAAATGCATTATAAAATCACTAGAAAAATTATAAGAGCGTTCTTATGGGGAGGCATTAGGGAGGGGAAAGTGATGGCAAAGGTATACTGGCAAGAGGTTTATGAACCTATGGATGAATGTGGACTTAGAGTAAATAAAATAAGTATTACAAACAAAATCCTAATTGCAAAAAGATCGTAGAGATTACGAGAAGGAAAAGATACCCTTTTGATACGATGGATATGTGTATAGGAGATCAATTCTAAAACAAAATGCTATGGTTTTTGTTTTAGTTAATAAAGTTAAAGGAGACTAGTAAAATTCATCAAATGTAAGATAAGGAATGGGAAATAGCCTCTTTATACTTTGACAATAAAACCAAAGAAGGCTCCTTTCATCAATCTAATATTTGAGTACATATGTCAAATAGATTTCCAAGTAATGCCAAAGTGAAGGAACGGATTGTAGGTAGAAATTGGATCAACTATCCACTAGAACTAACCTAAGCAATCCCAAACTACAACCTACAAAGAGAGATGGAGGACATGTATATTTAGCTACAAAATTCTTCAGTAAAATTCATAAACAACACATGCAGTAAACTAATCAGAGGTAAAAGTGAGAAAGTAAGCTGACATGAGATCACGTGGAATAAAAGCTTTTCTCTTAAAATATCCTCCCTATTATGGATAACTATAAAAAAATGGTCTGACCATAAAGGATAAGATAAAGTTCTAGAATATCAAGACATTTGTATATTGTACAAAGCTAAAAAAAGAGACAATCAATCTATGCTTTGAATGCAAATACATCAAATGGATATGGGACAAAATTCAAGATAAAATCTTTATACATAGGAAGGTCTTCAACCATACAATCATAATCAAATGGCTTTAGGAAGAAAACACATTAAGGAGGGAAGAGCAAGTGACCGGTATAGTTAACTTGAGCTCATTAAGGAGGGACGAGCAAGTGACCGGTATAGTTAACTTGAGCTCATGTATGTATAGGATATGGAAAGATAGAAATCATAGATGTTTCAAGGTGTAGAGGACACAAAACGGTACTTACTATAAGACAACATAATAGAGGAGATGAATAGTTAGTCAACATAAGAAGAGAAAGATGTAAGCAAAGATCATTTACACTATAATAAAGAGTTGGAACATAAATGGAGGAACATTAAGATAGAAAATAAAACATCTTGAAAGTTTTAAATTGGTTAACAATAGGATTTATAAGAGGGTTAGAATGTAATAGATGTGATGATATGTATTGATAAGAACATATTAGTTTCGTCAAGTTACGTACTCTTATCAATTGTATACCCATAATTATTTAAAGATTTTTTAATATAATCAGTTGAAATTAATTTTTTTCTTTTCTTAAGTTGCGAACAAAAGAATACAAATAGTAGACTTAACTAGCAATAGCTCAATAAACTTAATCTTCGGCTCAAAATATTTTCTTAAGATTATAAATCTTAATGAAATTGTTATACTAGCAACACAACCACTTACTCTCCCCCATTAGAAAAAAGAAAAAAGAAAAATACGATAGTTAATTTTTTGTTTGTTACCCACGAGATTTTCTAGGCGGGTCTCAATTATGAGAAGATACCTTTAAGCTATCCACATCCAGACTAATCTCTGCTCAAATTAAGTAAATTCTTTGTGGGAGGCAAAACTCTGATCCTAAGTTTTAATCGGCTGCATTTATGATAGTTAACTTTTAACAAGTCGTAGTCAATAACGAGCCATTGAGCCATTGAATAAAATTAAGACGTAAAGATTTTACCGAACTAAAACAGAAAAATGCTTTTGATGTCAAACTCAACTTCTCATCTTTTTCTGGCACGTGTACTTTCTTCGAGTTCCAATTTGACTATTTTCCCAGTCCCAATCCACTCATTTTCGAAAAGTGAACTGAAAAACGGTAAAAAGGTGACGGAACTAAAACATAGCAACAATGTTTTAAAATATTAGTAATTTAACAAATATACGAATAAGGGTAAAGAAAAGAAAAACTAATTTATAATCATCCAGGGAAAGTGATTGATTACAGTAACAGCCGTCGGATCAGCAAGCTTTCTCCTTCGTTGTGGTTTTGTTTTAGTCACTAAAGCCAAAAGCATGCACCTCTCTCTCTCTCTGTATGCTTTCTGTGCTAGAGGACTCTCCCTCTCTCCCTCCTTTGTTTTACTATAATTTCCTCAACCAAACGCCCATTGTCCACGGCTTTGGTTCTATTATTTGTTCGGTAAGTTTCTTTTCTTTGTTATTGATTTCTGTATGGCGCTCATTTCTTTGGTCTCTTTTTTTTATTCATTAGGTCTTTGTTGATTTTGCTTTCTTTTTATCTGGGTTATTTCTGTTTTTCACTTCTGCTGCAATCTTTGTGTGGTTCCTGAGTAATTTGAGGAGACCTCAGAGAGCAGAGACGGCTTTTTGTTTCCATTTTTGGTTTGCTTCGGGTTTGGGGTACTAAGAATACTACAGATTTGGAACATTAACGTTTCTAGTTTGCTTTCAATCATGGAAAATTATAATTTTCTGTTTTAAATTGATCAAGGTTTTCTTTTGGGTTAGCAAATTTTCTGAGATTGATAAATAAGATTAAATCTTTTGATGAAAATTGTGTTGCCATTACCTATTTGTTCATGTTTGTGGCGATGTTTGTGAATGTTATAGATTTGTAGTTTGCAAGGTAAAGATAGTTTCGATGATGGATGGTAGTCAGTGATCGCTGACGCGCAAATTCTTGTATTGGCGTATCTGTTCTTCCTTCCTCAGCTGTAAATGGGCTGTTTTAGTTCTAAAGTAGCCAGACAGTTTCCCGGACACGAGGATCCTATTCCTCTCGCATCTCAAACTGCCTGTAAGTTGTACTTGTCTAATTCACTTGTTAGTTGGTTCTTTGAACTATGATTTTGTCAACTGCATGGTGTTTTACGCTAGTTCGTAGTAAGCGATAACCAATTCTAAAGCGTCCAGTCTTTTGAGATTTTTCAATTCAGTATCCAATCTTTTAAATTTTTTAATTGAGTGATCAACCTTTTAAAACCATAATAGTTCAAAACTTTAGCTCTATTAGTAATTTGTTGATTTGACTAATGCAACTTTTGTTGTTCATGAGAAATTCAAGTCTACCTGAAAAAATAGTGGCTATAGTTAAACTAGAGTATAAAGAATTTTTTCAAGTGTACACTTACATATCATGAACAACAAAGATTTCATTAGCCAAACCAGTCAATTACTAACAAGACTGATGTTTTAAACTGAATTTTTAAGTTTTTAAAAGCTTGGTCACTCAATTGAAAATTTTAAAAACTTAGACACGAAATTTTTAAAAAAAATTCTAAAAGGTTTTACACTTTAGAATTAGTTATTCCTTTTAGTAATTCACCTAAAACTAGAGAGAATAGTACCCCTTCAAACTGTTGCCATTTCTTATTCAGTTTCACAAAACTTCAGTATGTAGTCTTTCATTTGCTTAAAGATGTGAACTTAACTTTTCATCATGCGCATTTTATTGCTCAAGTATGCCCAAACAATTACACTGCTCTGTTGTTATACATTTACTGGTGGCAGTTTATGAAAAAACAAGTGAAAGCCAAATTCTTAAGAGAAATTCCGATTCTAGCTACAGAGTCAGCTAGAGTAATATTAGCTCCAGAAACATGTGTAACCTGTACTTCCCATCACTGTTTCAAAACTCTCTTACATTCAGTAAAAAGAAAAAAAGAAAAAAGAAGAGAGTATAGGCGCTGGACATGGGAAGACCTCAATATAGGCCACTTATGAATCTGTCAGTCAGATCTGACCCAAAACCCATGCCAGTTTTCCATAGTGGTTATCTGATTTCAATCTTTATGTGCTTGCTTGCCAATATTTCACAGTATTAACTTCTGTTTTATGGATATGATACTTGAGTCTCATATGTTGACTTCTTCCCTTTTTTGGCTTGTATTCATAGGTCAGTAGCTGAGTATTATGTTTTGAGCTGCAACCACCATTAAAGAAAAAAAGAAATTGAGAAAGTTTGCTGAAATTCACTTTCATTGTTCATATTAAGGCAGTCTTAAATTCTCCTTCTTTTATGCAGTGTTCCGTTTGATTTCATCCTCCTCTTTTGCTTTTTTTTTTAATTTTTATTTCTCAATTCCTCAGTCAGTGTCAGTGAAGTTGAAGCCCTTTTTGAACTGTTCAAGAGCATTAGTAGTTCTGTTGTTGATGATGGTTTGATAAGCAAGGTATGCATTTTATAGCTCTTTTGTGTAGTTCCTTTTCATCTGTCCTGGTGTTTCTCCTCTCTACTAGTGCAATTCAAAGAGATATTCCAAGTATGTGATTCACTGAATGTTTTTAATTGAAACATGCAGCATTTTCTTACAAATGATGAATCCCATTTGTCTGTCCTTTATCATTTCAGAAAGAGTTTATATAGCTCATTTCTTTTTGCCAGCAGAAAGGATCTTTTTTGCATTTGATTATGCCAACAGATATTCAATTGACATGAATTGAAGTCTTATCTCATCATATTCATGTAATTTTGCATTGATTGCAGGAAGAATTTCAACTTGCTCTTTTCAAGAATAGAAAGAAAGAAAATCTGTTTGCAAATAGGGTAATGGTCCTTAAACTCTGTGTTTCTTTCTTTATCAATACTTCAAAGGCTTTATATGATTTGATTAACTACATGCATTTGTCCCTCTTTTATCATGTTCATCTTCTCAAACTTTTACTGGATTTTATGAGGCATCAAACCCGGTTTGTAAATTATGGGTATAAAATAAAACTCAAAAAAGATAGTGCTTCAAGAAATGTTCAATCACTAATGCCCTTGTATTCTTACTATAAATTGCATTATTTCAATCACTAATGCCGTTGTTTTCTTACTGTAAATTGCATTATGTAAAATTTCCTTACTGCTTTTCCAATTTGTACTGTAGATCTTTGATCTGTTTGATGTTAAACGGAAGGGAGTCATAGATTTTGGTGACTTTGTTAGAGCACTTAATGTCTTCCATCCCAATGTCCCACAGGAAGACAAGATAGACTGTGAGTTAAAATATATTGAATATATCATTTTCTGCATATTGGTCTTGATCTTTGATATGTCCTACATGCATTGGCATATGCTTACACTTAATGTTTTCATTCACCTTGTAGTCTCATTTAAGCTTTATGATCTGGACAATACAGGATTCATTGAGCGCCATGAGGTATGAGGTTGCTCACTTGCATTTAAATATAATCTATGAAGAAGAATCTGAAAAGTTGCTTGGATGACTTGAATTTTCTTATGGTTGGGTGAACTAGTTGAGGACATTAGTCTATTTTCTACAGCATCCATCCTGTCCTCTGAGAAACAATGCAGAACCATAATTGAAAATTATACAGTATGTAAGTTGTAGCTTGTGTCCTGGTATCTTTTTGGTCCTTTTGGTTAATATTGCAACTTAATAGGGAAATATGTGAGTCTCTCCCAGTTAACTAAATCTTGATGATCTGGTAATATAACAAAAACGGTGGATTTTTTTGGATCAACTTGAAATTGGTGCAATTCATTCTAATCTAAGAAGGGAAAAAATAATTCATATTTTTTGTGGATAGTTAGCATAAAATAAAAATGTTTATTAATCTATCAAAAACATTCTAGTGGTTCACACATTGCTAACCTATGTTTTTTTGTACTCTGTATGGAAAATGCATTTGTAGATCATTATTGCCTATATTTGAATTTTCTATTTGAGATGCAGACAAAAGTTTATTTTATTTTGCTCTTCGTTCTGCTATCTTTTAATGAGTATAAATTATGTTACCTGTTAGGTATAAAGATCTTAGTTATCAGGCCAAGCATTTTTGATAAAGTTCATATCAGCTATCTACCTGAGTGTGACTAGATGCAACTTATGGGTTTGCAAGTTCAGTTATATTGAAGAATGAGTTGCATCTCATCTTCCAGAACTGTTTTGTTAATTGATTATCCTTCTCTTTAAACTTCCTGCAGCCATCTTCATTGACTGTACTTATTGACAGGTTAAGCAAATGTTAATTGCTCTTCTCTGCGAGTCTGAAATGAAGTTGGCCGATGACACAATTGAAATAATTCTTGATAAAGTGAGTTGATGTGGATCTGATTAACTGGCTGTCGGGTTTGCTATTTCTTATAACTGTTCAGACGTTCGCAGTTCTTGTTCTGATTGCAGCTTTTGTTATACTTTGTGGACGGCTTGTTTCTTGATAACCGTGCAACATAAAATTTCCTTCTCATTTTCTATGAATAGACTTTCTTGGAAGCCGATGTGAATAATGATGGGAAGATAGACCAAACTGAATGGCACAACTTTGTCCGTAAAAATCCATCATTGTTGAAGATCATGACACTCCCATACTTGAGGTAAAGAACCAAATTTTGTTAGTATGCAGTTTGATTGCTTTCACAATCCTCAATCGTTATTTTATGTCTAAATCAAATGCAGGGACATCACAACAACATTTCCAAGTTTTGTTTTTAACTCTGAGGTGGATGAAATAGCCACGTGAAATGAAAATATGATGTAACATAAATGATACTGCAATTGGTACAAAATATTGCATCTTCTTTTTTAATTTTTGGTTTGGAGAGAGAGAAAAGGATGTTTTGCGAGGTGGAGACCAGTGGCAGTGATGGTAAATTGCGATAAAATTATTCTGCCCATTTCTAATGCAAATGGTAAAAGCGCAGCAATTTGTTCGATGCAAAGACGGTTCTTTCTCTTTTCTAACATCCTCCTCCTACAAAGTATCTTTTAAAGGAATTATAAATAAAAAAAACCATTGTTGTCTTTAACGCAATTCTCTCGCTCCTTGTTCTGGCAAGCTGGCCGGTAGACATTGTTATTCATGGTTTCCTTTCTTTAACAGGGTACTTGGCTAAAAAGGGAAACCCTGAATGCTCGCTCCTCAATTCACTCTAGTACTAACATCTCTATCGCTTTCTCATCATTTACATTTATAATTAAGTCTGGTTATATTATAATATTTTTGGATAGTTCATTTTCTAAAATATTCAAACTAAACTAAAGAGTACTAGATAATTTAGATGAAGTTAAAAGTCTTTATTTGCTATGTATCACGTTAGTGTTGATGTCGCATGGGTAAATTTTTCTTAGTAACGTGTATCCTACTAGCTCACCTGATGTACATGCAATATAATTGAACTCACTTTTTAAAAATAATTTTAAAATATTATACAAATTTAAATTATAATTTTATAACTATAACTATAACTAATATTTAAAATACAAATTAACTCAAATAATTTTACGTAAACATAATTAACTTTAATTTAATTAAAAAACCTAATTCTCAAGTTACATAACCTAAAATATGAAATTCATCTTCTCCCTTTCACACTGTCTCCCCAAATGATCTGAAAATTGGACCAGGCTGATAGGTTCTACCGGTTTAAGTACTAACTGGACTGCTTTTCGGTTCGGCTTTTACTATTAACCGCTGTGATTGGCCGATTTCTTCTAAACCCTAAGAACTAGATAGTTTTCCCGACGCTCAAACACCATCAGATCAATATAGAAAGATGAGAGTTTTGAATGATTGGCATTTGAGAAATCAACAGTAAAAACTAACATGAAACAAAGATTGAGCAAATGGGTAGCTGAGTTTGGCAACAGAAACAAAAGAAAAGCTTGAAATAGACAAATCAATGGAAAATGGATTCCGCTCAAAGCCAGAGCGTTGATAAATTTTATATCAAAATATTTGAAAGCAAAAGAACAGAAAGATGTTAAAGAGTAGTAGCTACAAGAGAAAAAAGGGAAAGGAGGTTTTGAGTAATATCATTAAAAAAGACAATAAATACGTGATGATAGTTTAATAACTTGTATGGATGTCGTCACTCCCTTCCCTCTTGTAGTATCGGACACTCATCAGTTGAATGGCTTATATTTGAACATATTCCGCATGTTTTTACTTGTACCTATTCAACTGCAATCTGTTTAACAAAAGATATTAGTTCTTCTAAACGATGTTCGATAGACAAAGTACTTACCTCATTTACACGTCCAACGTCATAGCGAATACTGAATTGTTGAGTGTTAATGGCCATCTGCTCAAGTAGAATCCTGGTTTTGATAGGGATCTTCTTACACAGTGCCCCACCACTCGACGCAACAACCAAACTCCTATTCACTGGTAGTAATCCTTTATAAAATACTAGATAAGAAGTTGCTTCAAATTTTGTAGTGAAGGCAGCTGGCACACAGCTTCTTAAAACCCTCCCAGTACTCATAAAGAGACTCTCCATTATGATACCACATATTTCCTGTCAAATACTCATTGTCTTTGATGCTAGAAAATATTCTTCCAGAAATAGTCGCTTAATCTCTAACCGAGTATTTACACTCCAGCAAGTAAATCGAACAACCAATCCTTCGCTGCATTTTTTAGTAAGAACGAGAAAGCCCTCAACATGATTTACTCGTCTATCACTCCTGGAGGTTTTATGCTCAGACAAATTACATCGAGCTCCTTGAGATGCTTATGTGTATCCTCACTTGTAAGACCATGAAAATTAGGTAACTACCATACACCAACAATAACAAACGTTTACAATTAACAAATAACAAAAAGAAACAGTTATAAACAAAGACATACGCAAAACACCAACTAAAATCAAAAACAAAAATTAAATCACCACACTCCCCAACAATGACACCAAATTTTTGATAGCACGTGTCAAATGCATTGCAAAATTTACCTAGCTTGGCACACTAAAAACTTGTAGAAGTTGTGATTCTAGATCGTATCTACTAGAAATGTTTGATTCATTGTCGTAATGAAAATAATTGATGCAAAAGAAATAAAAAGGGAGCTTTGAGTTTTTATGTAATTGAGAAATTAAAGTGAATTAAAGTAGTTAAAATAAATTATAGAAAAAATAAAAAATGATGAAAGTGTTGAACATGCGTAAAGTCCAATGCTAGGATCAATCTTGGCCTAGACACGATTAAACATATCCCATCATTCTAATGTTTTCACACCTCTCTTCAAACTATTAATCGTGGACTAACAATATGCTTTACTAATTCCAGTTTTCTCTTAGGTTGTGTTTAATTAAGAGATGCTCATTAACTAAACCTAGCCATCGAATAACCAATGATATGATCTCTAGATTCAATTGGCAGATGCATTACAAAGTGGAAAACGGATCAATATAGGCAGTAACCTCACACGTTCGGGTTATCTAACCTAAGTTACGTTGTTCCTAATGATCCAAGTTCATTAGTGGCTACTAACAAACATCAAATATAATGATTATAGATTATAGTCAACATTCTAGCAGTAGGTTCATAATATAATAATCCAAATAACGTATCAAGATTGTCTTTACAAAATCGATTCAATCAACATAAACAACAATAAAATTCGAAAAGAGATTCAACATTAACAAGATGAGATGAGCTTAATTGTAACTCAGGCGTCGATTGCACCTTCGAACTGGTGTCAAGATGTTAGCCTTCCATCTTCTCCATCAATCTCCAAAAAGAATAGTTGTTGTTGCCTCTTTCCATCTTAAAAATCAAAGAGAAAATGATGAAGAATAGTTGTTGTCCACTGTTGTCTTCATTATTCCACCTTGAAAATTTAAGAGAAAATGATGATGAATGGCATCTCTCCGCTATTGTATCCTTATTCTATCTTGAAAATCCAAGAGAAATTAATGATGAATGATGTCCTTCCACTGCTTTCTTGTTATTCCACCCCCACCTTGCCGTCACACAACATGTTTCTTTATATATTTAAAAGCTAGGTTACAATCGACAGCTAGGTTAAATGGACGACTGGTGACATTGGTGAATGATATCTCATAGGTGTGAGTGGTGTCTCAAACCTATAAGATATCTTGCATGGGCATGAGACATTTATGTTACAGCCATGATACAACTCATAGTTGTGACATTTATTTTAGCTTAGCCGTGAACCACCATACACCATTCTCCACTTTTATGCTCTATCTTGTCTCTTTTTCTTTTAATCTGTTTCTTCTTTTTGCTCCACGAAGACAATAGAGTATGAACATTGAGAAGATGGCTCAATGAGTGTGCATTTGGTCACTTCCAAAATGTACCTAAAATCAAATATGAGCTAAAGTGACTGTCTTAAGCATTTTAAGGTATTAATCACTAAGTGTAATAGATTAAATGTATCAATATTTAAGTACATGTCAAATATATACTGTCTAATGTCAATGGCCAAAAATTGCATTTATATATGCTATCATATAGTCCATATAAACTTATGGAATTGAACCTTCAATTTATCCAAAACATAATAGACAAAATTGATCAAGTAAAATATGCACTTGTATTATCTTAGTCTAAATGGAATATAAGTGCATCAAAAAAAATATAAAACAAAGCCAATATGGATAGGCACTCTAAAATCCTTCACAAAGTTCCTTTATCCACTTATAATCATAACCTTTCTATAAAGGAAAAAGTAGATTAGAGTTGTTCTAAAACAACTATGCTTATAAATAGGTTTATATATCTAAAGAATGAAATATTAATTACTCTATTGTGACCTGCATTTATTTAAAACAATTAATGTAGTTCAAAAACTAACAATATAATGATACAATGTTTTTTGTCAAAAGGCGTTAACTTTTTAATCCACATTGGGCTCATTATATTTAGAAATAAGAAAATAAGCAAATCATATTTGACAATATAATAATCACATATATACTACCAACACAAATGAGAAAACATATACCTCTTTATAAACACAACTGGAGTTATTGATGATATATTTTTTTAATGATCTGGCATTGCTCTTCACTATATTTGCTCTTTTAGTTCATAAGTGTTCTTCTAATGCTTTTTCAAAAAAATTGACATAAACTTTTCTGCAGCAAACTTGGTTGCATTTATTTACTTCTTCTCTTTTTTCATTATAAAGACCTGTAACAATAAATAATTTTATTTTTTCTTGATAACCATATGGACGTATTTAGATTACTAATTTTTTTAATGAAAATTAAAATTTTTAAAGAAAGAGAAAAATCAATAAAGACCTTCTATAACAAATTATTGATCAATATCCATCAATCTCATTCAATGTTATCTCTTGCACTACTCAAGGCCATCAATTTCGCAAGGCATATTTTATAGGAAATGAATTAATGAAGGTTACAATGTCTTGTATATAGAAGAAAGCATATCTCCATACTTAGCTTTAAATTTGACTTTTCCTAACTGATATGAGCTTAATTGATTATCAATTTAATCCATAACACTTAATGATTATTGCTATGAAACGCTTAAGATATTCACCTTAGTTTATATTTGGTTTTAAGTACAATTCTGAAGCAAAAAAGTCAAAGTGAGCCAAAAGCACAATATTTGAGCCGTCTTATTAAGATTCAGGCTCACTTGTCTTCATGGAATAAAAAGAAGAATGATTAGAGCAAGACGAGACAAGAAAATGCATGAAGATGAAAAGTATACATTACTAAAAATCAAGTGAAGGCATAACATCATAGCTCATGACCATGACAAAGTCATGGGTGTGACACTTCATGCATGCCCATGACTTATTTGTCATAGGTGTGAAGAACCACCATGCATACCTATAACAAGTGATCGAGATGTCCATAGGCAACTATTTAATTAATTTAGCATTTTCAATTCTGTAATTTTTATTCTTTTATCTTTTTATTAAATAAAAAATGAAAAATTTCCTTTTCCCACCGCACCCACATCCTTTCCCCCTATTTTTCCCTCTTCTTCTTTCATTTAATTTTTCTCAGCATTGTGACTCACTGAAAGCCTTACCACTTTTTGAGAAATTGTGACTCCCACCTCCATTCCACACAACACTCACTCTTTTAATTTCCATTCACCGTAACTAACCCAACCCTAAATCATGATTTTGCTGGTGTCATGTCTCTCTTTTGCAAATTTCAGGTCTGCGTTTTCACGAAGTTAGAATCATGCCAAGGAGAAAAAGTGAATCCGGAAGATTGGCCTCTCCAAGAAGGTCTTTTGTTATCTTTTCATCTCCCTTATAACCCACCTCAACCAAGACAATGTCCACTGCCGTAGTACCCATGCAAACCGTGCCACCAATTTCAGCTACAACTCTAGGGCCTTCTACCTGCAATAGAACAAGGAGAGGGAAAGAAGTCGAAAATCGCAGTCAATGGAGCACACAAAGTGATGGTTTCACCTCTTTTCGGCTCCCAGAAGATATGGAGCGTTTTCAACAATTCAGTCAAAGGAAAATCTATCCTTGTAAGTGTATTCTTTCTGATACTCTTAAGCATTGCAAGTCTACGATTCTTTTAAGTAAATGATGGGTCCTATTTATTGGAGTGTGTTTGCTAGAATAACTTGTCCTACCTTTGATGAATTGACAAGGGAATTATATAGTACATTCCAATTTAACCCTTATGAAAAATTTGATGTGCTTGTAGAAGGAATTGTGGAATTTCAGTTGATGGGAAAAGAATTTGCTTTATCGGTGGTTGATTTTAGTGTAGCTATGGGATTTGTTTCAACTGATGAAATTAAAAATGAGCTATTTATCAATTCTAGATGTGATTACCATGAGGAATTTAATACATCAGAATTGTGGATTCAATGGTCTGTTGATCCTAATCCCTACAATGCTAGTGTTTCTAAGAGTTCGTTTTTCAGAAATCTTATTTTTAAAATCATACATTAACTCTTAGCATACAATTTTTCAGGGCGTAGGGATGCTGCAGGGACATTGTATAAAGTGAAAATTTATTTTCTGTGGTGTATGGATAGTCATATTCTTGTAAATTTAGGTTTTTGGTTTTTAACATAATTTCAATCGGTGTTAAACAAGACATTGGCCATTAATTTGGAATTGTTAGATCTTGATAATACTGACATGAATGTGGTGTTTTGCATAGAACCTTTAGATCTAGATTGTTTGCACATGATGAGAATTGTGGATCTTAGCCATGGCCGAATAACTTTAACAGATCTGAGGCCAACTACTCTTTCCACTACAATAACAACCGCACTAAGTCAGGTTTCCACAGTTGAACCGCATCGCCACCAATAGTCCCAAGCCAATTTGGATGACCCCCTTAGTTGCCTCGAACACAAAATGCATCGAATGGAGCACAACTTGATGGCTTATTGGGAGTTTCAAGGATTCCAACCTCTGCACCCACTAACACCATGAATTCGACAGTCACAAATAGAGAAGCATTCTTTCCTCTTTCTTGTATATTTTGCTTATTTAATTTTATGTCTTAACATTGAGGACAATGTTGGTCTAGGTATGGGGGAAGGAATTGGAGTATATATATGTGATTCTTTTCGGTTTTTGCATGGTTGTTATGTATGTTGAGCCATCAAGCTTTATCATATTAGTTTGGATGAGATTGAGTGTGTGCATGAAATTAAATTGGGCTATGTGAGTCTAAGGTGAATCATATTGATTGATTGCAATAACTGATCTTGTAAACTTAGTAAAAATTTTGACATTTGAGTGATGAGGTAATTGCAGAATTAAGGTGATGAGGTAATTGCAGAATTAAACCTATTAGTGGATTTAAGATTTAATGACATCATCCTTATATCATTATATTTCTTTGTATTGCATGATGCTCCTCTAATCATGTTTACCTTCAGAACTTGCACTAAACCAGATTGAATTTGTTTAATTACATGGTTTATGGAAATGATTAAGGCTTTCTTTGTTTTTACACCGTTTAGCTTAAAAATGACCCACCTAGTTATTTTCCATTTGCAAACACTTTTGAGCCTTTAACCTTGTTGTTTTTCATTTAATCACCTTCCATTAAAACCTAAAAATCCCATTAGCCTTACCCTATCACAAGTTGAATGAAGTACTGATTAAGCACTTGATTTTTGAACTTTTGTTCTATATTGTGTTCTGAGATGTTTTTATAGGTACTTCTACTAATGTATTTATTAAATTATGTTGCTATTATTTTCTCTTGTTTTTAGCATTATTCAAGTAAAGAAAAAGAAAAAGAATAAAGTATAGTAACATTAGTTAGTAATGAGGAGTTGTAGTTCTTTGTATTTATGTGTTACCTCAGAATTTGAATTTCAGTTTCCTTTTTACTTGGTACTTTTTCAATGCTTGTAATTAACCCTTTGCCATTTTACCTAACCTTTAAACCTAGCCCCATTACAACCCATAATAAATTCCTTATGATCTATGAACTCATGTAATTTGAATGAATGATAACTGGTGAATTTGTAAGCATATGGTAATGAAATCTATTAGAGGGAGATTTGAGAGAAACACTTTGACCTTAGACATTTGATCGTAAGAGAAATATGTGAGAATAATTCACTTTGGTTTCATACTTGCTTTTAGAACAAAGATGTCTTATTTTGACTTTCTTTATTTGTATCAGTGAAAAGTGATTATGATGTATGTTGCAACCTAAGTCTTGCTAACTCAAGTGAACGGATTGTGTGCATTTAATCTTATGAAGGATGAATTGATAGAGTGTAGTGGTTTCGAAGGTTTGGTATGGGGGGAATTTGTTAAGTTGTCATTTTGTGTTTATTTTGTAAATAAATCTCTTTAATGTGATAAAATTACTATTCAAAATTGATGAATTTTCGTCTTAATTATTCTCAGATGATTTTCAATACTTAAGAGGTGAAATTGAATCAAAGAGATGTAGGGGAAGCAAGGATAATTTGAAATTCCATACTAGTAGAAAATTCAGTGACTAAGTGTGGGCACGTGCAAGGAGAAAAACTATCTGCAAGATCTGTTTTTAAGTGCAGATCCAATTCACTTAAGATTTTTATAATTTTGAGAATTAGATTTCATCCTTATTGATGGGGAACGACCACCTAATTTTGGGGGAAGATTATCTACAAAAGATCATGAAAAAAGGAGGAGATCGAAGGAAATAAAGCAGGATTTGCATTACTGTTCACAGAGACATTAAAGATAGTTTTTACATTTCTGTAGTTTTTCTTCTTTCTTTTGGACAGCCATAGTTAGGTTTTTCATTTTCTACAGTATTTCTCTAGGACTTTTCGAATTTTCTAGGAAAAGACCAGAGATGGAGACTTTACATTTGGTTATTTCTTTTTTGATTTTCACTTCCGTTATGAGTAGTTAAATCCCTTTTCTTGGTTAAAGGAAATCATATTATCATCTATTATATGTGAGATGTTAAAATAAGCTTGTTTTGTTGATGAATATTGAGTTCCTTCTGAATTGCTTTTTATGATTGAATTGGTTGATTTCTAGGATGTACAATTAGGCATTGATTCGTTTAATAGCTAGATTAGCAAGATATGATGTTCATTTTTGCTAATCACAAGTGGCAACTAGGATTACCATCTTTACGTTAGAGTAGGAAATTTGAAGAGGAAAATCGTCTTGATTAAATGCATGTCGTACATGTGTTGTCTTGTTCATTAGTTTCTTAGTTCTTAAAGCTATTACTTAATTGAACTTAAGATCATATCTAAGTTGTTGATTAATAAGAATGCTTAAAATATATGTTTCTATCCATTTACATTTAAGAGAAAACATCACCTAATGAATGTTTGTTAATGAACTAAATTTTACGTCAAGGATCTATATTAGTGTGATAACATCAGTAACCTGAAACCAAGATTTGTTTATTGAAATTTCCATATTTGATTAGTTTTGTTAATTTTTTATTGTTGTCATCTTTTTCTAAAATTGTCGTGAATTAAAATCCCCCTTTTTACTTTGTTTTAGTTTTGAACTCATACAATCTTTGCCATTAAAATTTCTCATGGGAACGATCTCAACTCTTCACTAACTACATTTTTATTGCTAGAGTTGGTATTAATTTGGTTGCAGGTGACAGCAGTACCACATATCATGACTACTCTTCATTAGTGCACATAAGCAAACTCAATTTATGGCACCATCACTCTAAGATAAGTATGAATGCAAAATGAATCTTCCTCACAGTTTCACTCATTTCTCCTAAGTGTTTGATGGTCACTGTTTTGCTCAAGCTCCCTATAGGAAACTACACTACCATAGGCTTGCTAATACACTAATTCTCCTCTACAATGCTTACATCCATAAATAGATCAAAAGGACTTGTTTCGGGTTGTAACGTGGTAAGGGTTAAGGTGGGTCCAAAGAAGTAAAAAGGGTTTAACACAAACATGCATAAAGTAATAAGTGAATAAAGGGATACAAAACATGTTCTGAGATATATAAATGTAAATATACTACTACTTTGCACTTATTGATGTTACTAAAATGTTCTTCCCTTTTTCTTTTCTTTTTCTCTTTTTTTATTTATATATATATTTAATTGAAGATACAACAAACAAAATAGCAACTAGATACACTGTGATCGAAGAGTAGAAGTATAACTCAATTCATCTCGGAATGAAAAAAATTTGTACTAAAAATCCCAATTAGTGCATCACTTAATACTTTACTAAGCTTCTGAATGGGTAGGCTAATGAGGTTTCAAGTTTTGACATATGAGGTGTTTACAAGAAACAAAAGGGTTAAGGCTCAATGGGGCTAACAAGGGATAATAACAAGGGTAGGTTATTTAAGCCAAAGGTTATCATAAAAAAAAGGGGGCCTCAATCATTTCTATTAAGCATGCATCCAGTAGACTCAAATTGCTTCAAAGCAAGTTCTGAAGGTAGTAACCTAAAGGGGCATCACACACTCAAAGAATTAAGATGATTATAGATGGAGTTATATAAGCTCAATCCTCAAATTGGCTGAAATGAAAATTCATTATGCATCTATACACTCCTCGTTGCTCAAGTGTCACATTTTGAGTAAGCTTATGCAACCAACTAGTTTTCATCACTTAACATGATTCACTCTCTACTCAGGTCACGTAATGCAAGTTCAAACATGCATTCAATCTTATTCCAACTAGCATTACATAATCTCATGGCAAAATGAATCAATATGATTCAAGTGTGGTTCCACTGCTTAACAAAAACAACATCAACATCAAACAACAACCTAATATGCCTAAAAACATGAATCCTAATTAGAAAAATGCAAACAGTAAATAAACTAAATTTAAACGGTGCAATTGACAAGGAAACTATCACCTCCCCACACTTGGATAACACATTATCCTCAATGTGATTAAGTAACCACAAAATGAAATCAAGCATCAATCACATAAACAAATAACATAACTAATAAAGTAAATAAAATAATATAAAAAGCGAAGGGTCAGAAAGCTTATGGAGATTGAGGTAGTGAAGGTGTAGGAGAAGTGACTTCAATGTTTTGCTTATGGAAGAACTTTAGGAACTTCTTTTTGATATATTGCTGCTCCCTGTGTACTTGTCGTACTTAGTTGCCAAGCTCATTGATTGGTAGCATCATTTGCAGCCATCTGATTAAGGATTTGCTGAAATAGATCAACATCAACTGCTATTGTTGGTTCCTCTTTGACTGCTTCTTCTTGAGGCTCCGGTGGTGCCTGAAATATGGATGGTTTCGACGTTGTTGCATTCTTACCCTTCCTGTTCTTAATAGCAGTACACATCTAAGGATTTCGAAGCTACAAAGAATGGAACTCTAAAATTTCAGAGTTTCTTAAATATCATACATCAAGCACATCATAATTAGCAGTATGTATAGTATCCAAATCAAAATGATAAAATGAAGCTAAAGCAATGACAATGTAAGCCATACTAAAATATGAGCTCTTCTTATTAACATAACTCATAATAGACCTAAAAATTTGATACAGGGTATTTATTTAAACTTTGCGATCTATGCACCAAACAAACAAAAGTTCTTTAGCATAACACTTATTGCTTTCAGTTTTGTTAAAAACAATTAAGCACATAAATTTATGAAGCAGTGAGTGTTCAGTGCTGCGAATTAAAGTGTTCAGTCATTCCTAGAATCAAACATGTTTTCACCTATAAGGATTTTCCAATAATCACCCACATAAAAGTCATCATAATCATCTAAAACTTTAATGTTTAACATGTCAAAAAATGCACGAATGACTGTATAATCAAGTTTATAACACAACCATCTATTTTAAACCAGAATGTATCCATTTTAGGATTATAACACACAGTGGTAAAAAAATTCAACAGTCATTATAGGGTATATCAGTGCATCACAATGAATTAAACGACCCCAACCAATATTCACAATGAAATGTTCAATATTACGCCTCAAACCTGAAGTTTCTAACAATTCAAAATCAAAGTACCTAGGAGGCAATAACTCTCTATCTTTAAAGTCCTGGAATCTCATACCTTCTTCTGAAAAAATAAGGAATGGGGTGCAAAAAGTGGCCACCATATCCAATTTACCTTCTTCAGAGACTTGGAAGTGCAATTGGCCAATGGATTTCCAAAGGGCGAGCTTCTTGGGGTCCATTAAAGAAGAAAAATTTGCCAAAATTTACAAAAGAGAGGTGAGCATGTTTTATAGAGAGAAAGAAATAAAAAACTTACCAAATCTTTGTATTATGGGTTGTGTAATGTGAAATAAGTGTAAAAGAAGTGATTATTGATGTAAAAGATGAAGAAAGTACCAAGATTTAGGAGAAAAATGAAGTTTTTTTTCAAAAGTAAGGTTGGTGAGAGAGTCGGCTATAGAGAGAATAAGTGAGGGAAAGTGAAGAAAGAAGAAGAAAAGAGGGTTTTTAAAAAGTGTATGTCAAAGGATCCCATGATCGTGGGAATCCCTGTGATTTCCACGATCATGGGTTAAGGCTTCAAAAACTTTCTGGAGTGCCTTCCCACGCTCATGTAAAATGGATCAATTTCCACGATTGTGGGTTAAGGCTCTAGAAAGCCTTTCCATGCTCATGGAAAATGGATCAGTTTCCACGATCGTGGGTTAAGGCTCCAAAATTTTTATAGAAAGTCTTCCCACGTTCGCGGGATTCCAGTTCCCACGAGTGTTGATTATCCAAAATTTTCCAACTTCTTATTCTTCTTCTAAGCTTAACATGCATTCTTAACATTCAATCAACCTACCAACACATCAAAATCAACTATCTAATAAGAAATTTGAAAAGGAAACAAGTTCAAACTCAAACAAAATTCAAACTAAACATAATCAAAACCAAACAATTCACACACATAAGTAAAGAAAATCAAGCAAACAAAAGGTAAATGTTCTAAGTTAAAGTCATTATCTTGACCATTTCACATGCATTCATAATGGAGTAAAGGAAAGGAAAGAGATGATTTCCCTTTCTTGTATTTATGGCCCTTTATAGTATGGCTTGCATCTATGTCCATTGACCTTGAATGATTCACCCTTTTCATTTTCTAACTCCAAAGCTCCTTAAGGAAACACCTAAATAACCTTAAAAGGTCCTCCATCTTGACTTAAGCTTTCCAGGAAATAATCGAAGATTTGAATTAAAAAAAAGCACTAAGTCTCCACTCTTGAACTCTTTCTTCTTGATGTGAGCATCCAACCACTTCTTTGTCCTTTCCTTGTACAACTGGCCATTTTCATAAGCGTCAAACCTCAATTCTTCTAATTCGTCAAGTTATAACAATCTTTTCTCACCCGAAAGCTTCAAATCTATGTTCAACTTCCTAACTCCCTAATACACTCGATGCTCCAACTCCAAAGGTAAATGGCACGTCTTGCCATACATAAGTTTATATGAAGTGGTTCCTATGGGTATTTTGAATGTTGTCCTGTAAACCCATAGGGTGTCATCTAGCTTTATCGCCCAATCTTTTCTTGAGGTGTTCACAACCTTCTCCAAAATTTTCTTTAACTCTCTATTTACCTCCTCTACTTGAACACTAATTTGAGGGTGGTAAAGAGTTGCCACTCTATGATGAACATCATATCTCTTCAGAAGAGCCTCAAATGGTTTGTTGTAAAAATGGCTCCCTCCATCACTTGTAATGTCTCTGGGAACTCCAAATCTCGTAAAGATCTTCGTAATGAACTTTTGAGCCATCTTGCCATCACTAGTTGAAATAGCTACAGCCTCAACCCACTTGGAAACATAGTCAACTTCAACTAATATGTAAGTGTCACCTAAGGAGGATGGGAATGGTCCCATGAAGTCTAAACCCCATACATCAAATATCTCCACCTCTATGATGTTTGAAAATGACATCTCATCCTTCTTCGACATATTACCCACTCTTTGACACTTATTACACATTATCATAAAATCTCAAGTGTCCTTAAACAAAGTTGGCCAATAGAATCCACACTCTAAGATCCCAGCTACAATCTTGTTGGCTCCATAATGTTCTGCATAAGGTGAACTATAACATTGCATCAGTAATTTAGGAATTTCAACTTCGAGCATACACCTACCAATTACACTATCAGTGCATATCTTATAAAGTACAGGTTCTTTTGTTGAAATACAAACCACTTCTTTTGTTGATAAGAGAGATTAGAAGGAAGAATACCACCTGGAAGATAGTTTGAAATATTTGGAAACCAAGGAAGAAAAGGATTGTCTACCATCATTAAAGCCTCATCAGGAAAACCCTCTTCGATTTCTTCTTCTTCTTCATGATGCCCTCCCTCAAGTCTCGAGAGATGGTCCGCTATAGTATTTTTTACTCCCTTCTTATCTTTAATCTCAATGTCGAATTCTTGGAGTAGAAGCACCCACCAGATAAGCCTAGCCTTGACATCATTTTTTGCAAAAAGATATTGCAATGTTGTGTGATCTGTAAAATCAATAACATATGAGCCTAAAAGATAAAAATGAAATTTCTCACATGCAAATACCATAGCAAGCAAATCCTTTTTTATGGTTGTGTAATTCAATTGTGTTCCCATCAAGGTCTTGCTTGCGTAGTAGATGGCGTGCAGCCTCTTTTCATTCCATTGACTAAGGACAAAACTAATGGCATGATCACTTTTATTACACATAATCTCAAAAGGAAGAGACCAATCCGAAGACGTTAGAATGGGTGCTGATGTAAGTGCCTTTTCAACCTGTTAAAAGCATCCAAACAAGCATTATAAAAAATAAAAGGCACATCTTTAACTAATAAATGAGTTAAGGGTCTAGCAATAAGAGAAAAATCCTTGATGAACTGTCTATAGAACCCTACATGAACAAGGAAGGCTCGGATGCCCTTGATGTTAGTGGGAGGTGATAACTTTTCAGTTACTTTAGTATTAGCTCGATCCCCCTCAATCCCTTTGCACGAGATCTTATAGCCCAATACAATTTTCTCTTGGACCATGAAATGACACTTCTTTCAGTTTAAGACTAAATGACACTCCTCACATCTTTGAATCATTGTGTCTAAATTCAACAAGCAATGATCAAAAGAATTTCCAAAGACAGAGAAATCAGCCATAAATACCTCCATGAAGTTCTCATTCATGTTTGCGAATATGGTCATCATGCACTGTTGGAATGTGGCAAGTGCATTATATAAATCGAACCACATCCTCCGATAAGCAAAGGTCATATAAGGATAAGTGAAAGTAGTCTTCTCCTAATCCTATGGGTATATAACCACCTAATTGTACCCTGAGTATCAATCAAGAAAATAATAAAATGCATGGCCAACCACCCTCTCTATCATTTGGTCCACAAAAGGTAAAGGAAAGTGATCTTTGTTGGTGGCCAAATTGAGCTTTTGGTAATCAATACATACTCTCCAACCTGTGATGGTCCTAGTAGAAATCTTTTCACCTTTTTGATTTTCCATCACTATCATGCCTCCCTTCTTAGGCACACACAGTACCGGACTCACCCACTCACTAGTTGAAATGAGATAAATAATCCCTGCATCCAACAGCTTTACTACCTCCTTCTTCACAACCCCTTGCATGTTCGGATTTAACCTTCTTTATGGCTCTCTCACTGTTTTGCAATCTTCTTATAGGTTAATCCTATCCATCACCATATTAGGGTTAATCCCCCTAATATCATAAATTTGTCATCTCATAGCTCTCATCCTTTTCCTAATGGTCTCTACCACTTTCTCTTCTTGCTTAAAATCTAATTGGTTCGAGAAAATGATAGGTAAGGTATGGTTTTCACCTAAACAGGTGTATCTTAAATGAGAAGGTAAGGGTTTAAACTATAACATAGGGGGCTTAACGAAAGAAGGTTGTGTAGGTGTGTATGTTCTCTCCAACTTCTCTAACTCAACTTCCTCACATAAATACTTTTCTCTCATAGTTTCATCCTTGAGCACTTCAGTAACTTCCTCCTTAACCTTCTTCATATAAACATCTACAACATCAATCTTCGAACATATGTTACCATCCCTCGGCTTCTTCAAAGATTTAGACATATCAACTCAACCTGCTCATAACCAATCCTCAAAACAAGTTTTTCCTTATGCACGCCAACTAATACCCTACTAGTATTCATAAAGGGCCTACCCAAAAACAATGGACAATTTTTATCAGCTTCAAAATCCTAGACCATAAAATCAACAGGAATGATAAATTTATCTACTTTTACCAACACATCTTCTACAACTCCATATGTTCTCTTGATGGACTGATCCGCAAGTTGAATCAGCATGAATGTTGGCTTAACATCTCGTAGTCCCAAAGGCATCAAGTTAATGATTGCACCTAAATCACATAAGCATTTAGAAAATTCAAAGTCACCAAAAACACGTGGAATCGTAAAAGTACCTGGATCTTGTAGTTTTGAAGGCATCATGGTTGAGATAATTGAACTACAATTCTTTGTCAAAGTGAACATTTGATTATCCTCCCAAGTACATTTATGTTTCAATATGTCCTTTAGAAACTTCGCGTACTTGGGCATGCACTCCAAAACTTCCACCAATGATAAGTTGATCTAAAGCTTCTTCAGTTTCTCCAAAAACTTGGAAAACTGAGTCTCCACCTGATGTCGTCTCACACTTTGTGGATACGGAAGTTTGGGCTTGTATGGTGGTGGTGGTACATAATACCTCTCTTCTTCTTTCTCTTCTCGAATATCCTTACCTTTTCCTTTTTCTTAGCAATCCTTTTTCATACTTGGTTCCTCCATCTACTTGCCACTTCGAAGTGTGAGAGCCTTTAATTGTTCTCTTGGTTGGCCTCAATATTGCTTAGTAAGCTACCAGCACTTATAAAAGACATGGCATGAGCAAGTTAACCTACTTGTACCTCCAAGTTGTGGATGGATGATGCTTGATTCTTCACTATCTGATCAAACTTTTCCTCCATGCTCTTTTGATTTCCTCTTAACTTGAAATCATTCTCTTTTGGTTCTCTTCTTGATTTGCCAGTTTGGACCCCAAAACATCCATCAACTTGTCCATTTTGTTTTTCAAAGATCCAAGTCAGTCTTCTTGAAATCTCGGAGGTGCTTGATGTCTTGCTTAGCCATTTGCATTGTTAGTATTCTAAGAAACATTTGGGTGGTTTTTCCACCTTGAATTATAAGTATTCGAATACGAGTTGTTACCTCATTGTGATTGGCCCAAGTAACTTACCTGTTCAGTGCTACTAGCTCTCAACAAGAAACATTCTATTGTGCAATGTTTGTCCTGCCCACATAACTCACACTGTGATTGCATAGCTTTGGTTGTAGATGAAGATGCTCCTTGCATGTTTCTCAATTACTTGGTGAGGACTGTGATTTATGCCTATAAAGTGGTAACATAGTCAATTTGGATCATACCTTTTTGCTCCTTTTGCCCTTGCCTACTCCTTTACCCCATAATAGAATGTTTGCATGAGGAATTCCCTTGGAAGGTTATAGTGAGAACAGCTTCTCTATAGTTCTTTAAACCTCTCCTAAGCTTTATATAAAGACTCCCCATCTCTTTATTGAAAATGTGTGATTTCCTTAATGATCCTTTTCGTCTTAGTCAATGGGAAATATTTAGCGAGAAATGCCTAGGCTAGCTATTCCCAAGTATTAATTTGCCCTGAGCTGAGTGAATTGTACCACGTCTTTACCCAATCTTTCAAATTGAACGAGAATAATCATAACCTCACAGCATCGTCTAACATCCCATTTAAGTGGAAAGTGTCGCATATCTCCAAAAAATTGGCGAGATGGACATTACGATCTTCATTGGACAACCCATAGAAGTACACACTACTTCAATGAATGTTGAGAAGTACTGGTTTGATCTCGAAATTGTTAACTTGAATCGCTTTAAGGACTAAATCCTAGTCTCACAAAGTCCATCAGTGTCCTTTCATCCCCTAATTATTCTCCTTCTTTCGTCAAATTTCTTTTTATAATGTTTTGGCACTTCACTCTTCTCATCTGTCGTTCATGCCTTGTGATATCTACTAACTCTTTGTTGCAAAATTCAGTATTCCTTTACGTATTCCTTGTGTTCATGCACCTGCAAAGACATAAGGAAAAGTATCACAATTTCTTAAATCAAAGTAACCCAAAATAAACAAGATGTTAAATAACAATCCCCGACAACAGCGCCAAAAACTTGTTGAATGCAAAACACGCTACTAGTCTTACAGTCAAAACCACAAGTATACGAATCGTACTTGTAGTTAGAAGCAGATATTGATCCCACGAGGATTCTGCTTAGGAATCATTTAATTCATGTTATTCTTTGTTTAAGAAATTGTTTCACTCAAATTTAAAAATAATAAATAAAATAAAGACAAACTAAATGTAACAGGAAATAACGCAACCCAAACCAAAATCGTAAACTAAGACTTGAAGAAAAATCATGATTAAACATTAGGACTTGTCATTATCCCTATTTACGCCTCTCTGATTAATTGATTCAATTTATGTTTGACCCAAGAGTTCCTAAAATTCTAGCTACCCTTTTTCAAGGTGTAACTAAATGTCACTAGTTAAATAAATTAGAAGTAACTTCTAGATCTCTCGATGTGCAAAGTCTTTCTTAAGAATTTAACTAGATATGAAGATATCCTATAGGCATTGTATTGATCTATTGAAATCTCTTCCGAATAAATCAATAACTTGTTATTTATGTTGATTTATGCCCTACAGCCAATCGCTTTAGTTATAGTTTAGTGACAAATTATTTAAAGGCACTGTTTATCTTGTACATGTTTAGATGTATATGATAAAGTTCATGGGATAATTGTACATTGCAAATGAAATTATAATGAGATTATAATTATGAGATTTATATTGCATTTACGTATTATTCCTAAATGTTCCTAGTTATTGTTCTATTAAGATTGGACATTAATAGAACGTAAAAAGACTAACACACATTTTGTTTTTCCTTATGAAGGCTAAAGTATAGAGATACTTAAACAAATGTATGGGTGCTTGCTAGAGAACAAGTTCACTAAATAGACCCAATATGAGAAATCTATTTGGAACATTACTTGCATATATATGGAGTTCTCATTCTGACGATTGTATAAGTGGTCCTTTAACTTGAGGTCATCAAAGTTATCTTGTATGGGGATTGCTATGTTTTGATACTACTTATGATCTATTTAATCATAGGTAGTTTAATCGGTAGTCATTGGATGTAGCATGAACTATATGGAGATAGTTGAATGATCAAGATAGGATTTATCACCCTAAAGCAATTAGGGAGAATGTTTCATTGTTCTCGATTAGTATTGATTCAAGAAATCCTTACCCAAGGTGAAATGATGTTTTGTAAATAGTTTACAAATGTCATTAATTGAATCGATAGCTAATGGAAGAGAACTAATATGATTAGACTTAAAATAGAGTAGACATTAATTTTATGCCCTATGTCTAATTGGAACATTGTATGATGAAAGGATTCAAACATACAGAAAAAATTATGCACGAAAAGGTTAATCAAAATTACTTTGACATTCTTAAATATTTAGGTAGTCATGATGCGTTGCTAGACGCCAATCTTGATTTATGATTATAAATTTTTTAATTGGCTAATTGAAGATAAATTAAAAGGAGTTTTAATTTTTCTAATTTTAATTATAAATTAAAATTAGATTTTATAATCATTGCCAACATATTTTGGAATCTAATGAGTCTCACATATAGAATGGGTTGAAGAGAGCAAAATTAATTTAGTCAAGTTAGACTTGACTGTAAACTTTGAGAAACTTTATGATTAAATATGAGATATTTCATAAATAAGGATCAATATGAGATATTGAATCTTATATAGACATAATTGGTATTTAATTAGAATTATTCGTAATTCTAATTAAAGTTTAATTGAAATTAGAATTTAATTTCATTTAAATTACTAAAACATCCAAATCTTATTATAAATAGGCTTAACCTTTATGGAACTAGTACTTGTTGCTTAACCCTCTCTATAAGAGTTATAGAGTTTTCTCAACTCATTCTATGGATATTAATAAAGGCTGGACGTTTGTGTAGCTATGGTGGTTGAGATAGATCAGTTTTAGAAACAGTTCGAGGGATAAAACAAGATAAAGATTAAGCTTTAGAATAAGGTACAAATTAAGTTATCACTTTATTATGATTTATGTTAATCATTTTATAGAATGAAATAGATCTTGATTTTCGAGAAATCAAAAATCACAAAAAAAATTTTGTGATTATTCTGTTGCGGTCGAGATCAGATCTCAACCCGGTTTTCCAACAATTTATAGGTTTATTAATCATCAACTCTCGTTTTACAATTAACACATAATACCAAGCTCACTCTCTCTATTTATTACAAGATTTAAGCATAATAAATAACACAAATATGTATATCATTAAATTGATAATCAAAAGTTCACAAATTGTTCAAACAACAAACCGTAAAAATTGTTTTGCCAACATAATATCCATAACATCCCCAACAATCAAATAACCCATGACAAACAATCTAGAAGAGAAAGAAATTGAAATAAACTGGATGGGGCGGCTCCTCCTCTTCTTTGCCCGAGTCTGGAAAATATGGATGACGGGGTGCTCTTTGCCTAATCAGGAAATAAACCTTGAATCTCCACCTATCTTTAGGATCTAACTCTATCTTTTCGCTCTAGGAAGAAAATGTTATGACTCTCTGACGCCTCTCAGAATTCTCTTCTTTATAAACTCACGAAAACCTAAAAAACTAAAAGAAACTCGCGTGTCCCTTCGACTTCCAATTTCCACAGTAATGGGAATTACACTTGTGCTTCCCACGATCGTGGGTTAATATGGCAG
>JANSVA010000217.1:29737729-29780382 GCA_025504915.1 Erythroxylum reticulatum | reverse complement strand
CTAATCAGATTATGCTTTAAACCTTCAACTAGCAGAACATTATCTATAGACGCAAATGAATCTTTACCAATTTTTCCGATTCAACTATTTTGCCCTACTAATTGTCTCCAAAAGTTACTGATCCTCCTTGCTTATTTTGGATCTCTAGGAACATAGACCTTTTTCCTGTTAGGTGTCGCAAGCATCCACTATCCAAGTACCATTGGTGCTGGTTGCTTTTTCCAAGAAAGGAGATCTGCAATATGTATTATCTCTTTTTTAGGTACCTATATTTCCTTGCGTCCTTTGGGGCTAGTCTCACAATTATTCCTCGAATAATAATAAAAAGATTGTTTCTTTTGCTTCCTATTAGGAACAGAACTCTTATTATAACAAACATTATTATTAGTGAACCCTAAACCACTCTTATCATTCGGGTGTCTATATTTTCTAATCATATCATGCATCTTTTTTGTACTTTCAGTAAATGTTGATATTTCTGCTGAAAGACATTAATCCTTTGTTTCAATTGACTAATTTCTTCATATCTATTTATAGCTACTTTCTTTTTCATATTGTCTACTTGCTTCTTAAGGTAGACGTTTTCTTTTTCCAACAATTCCGTGTTCTTCACATTTTCAACAAATTTTCTTTTTAAAGCATTATATTGTTTTAATATAGCATATAAATCTTCTAATAATTCTAAATATGCTTCTTGTAGTTCATTAGAATTAGAAGTTACCTCATCGTCGCATTCCTTCTTAGCTACTAAGCATATATTTGCGTGTACTGATGCTTTTGAGTTGGAATCAGATTTGAACGAATCCAAATCTTCCCAAGTTGCCATCATGCTCTTTTTGTTTTCTTTACTTTTCTTTTGTTTTCTTTTGAGCAATGGACATTTAGACTTGTAGTGTCCTGGTTTGTTGCACTCATAGCAGATGATAGAAGTTTTTTCATTCTTGACTTCGTCTTTGCTATTTTTCTTAAAAGAAAAATCTTTATTTCCTTTTGCTTTCTTTTTCCACATCCTTCTAATCTTTCTTGAAATGAAGGATAGTTCATCATCTTCTTCATTTGACTATCGATCAAATTCACTGGCATCATCATTCTTGATTTCTTCAATCTTTAATGCTTTTGAAGATGTAATTCTACTTCTTTGTTTCTATTGATTCTTCTGAACAACCTTTAATGCTATAAATTTGTCTATTCTAGGTTTATTATCTGCATCAAGCTTTACTTCATATATCTTCAAAGAACCAAGCAATTCATCTAGCTTCAACAGGCTTAAGTCCTTGACTTCTTATATTGCTGTAACTTTAGGTCTCCATCTTTTAGTAAGACTCCTAAGAATCTTTATGATACGATCTTAATTATCGTAGATTCTCCCAAGAGCATTAAGTCCATTAACGATAGTTTGAAAACATCCAACCATCTGATTAATAGACTCATCCTCTTTCATCGTAAACAGCTCATATTAATGTACAAGAATGTTGATCTTGGATTATTTCACTTGATTTGTGTCTTCATGTGCAATGGATAATGTGTCCCACATTTCCTTTACAGTTTCGTGTTATGAACCTTATCATATTCACTTCTGCTTAGGGCATAACTCAAGAAGAACTTGGTCTTTGAATTTAATTGAAATTGAGCTTTCTGATCGACTGAACATCTATCATGAGAAATGATATTGCCTTCATCGTTTGTTGGTGTGTATGGACCATTCTCGATGATATCCCAAAGATCAATATGTGTGGATTCTATGAAGAGCCGCATCCTATCCTTCTAATAATGATAATCCTCACCATTAAACGCAAGAGGTCTTGTGACCCAGAAACCTTCAGCTATAAAAAAATGTGATTCAGCTATGGATCTTTGACCTCACTTTGTAAAGGTAGTTTTTGGAAACCAAGCTTTGATACCAACTGAAGAAAATCACTTGTTAATATAGGAATCACGTAAAGTAAACAAAATACACAAGAATGGGGGTTGAATTGTGTAATCTTTTCAAAATTGTTAATCTTTTGAGATTTCTTGAATATATTTACAACTAACAAATGCATACCAAAAATACTTTACTAAAAATTGATAAGTATTGAAATCGCAAGTAACTTTATCTACTCGTATAACAACAAGAAAATTAAAGTATGAAAGTTAAAGAATAGACACCGCAATTTTATACAAGTTCACCCCAAACCTTGGGCTACGTCCAATCCTCAGAGTTTATCTGAGATTTCACTATACTTTTCAATTTTTACAAGTATTCTTTCTTTCCTTCAAGAGCCCCTTTAGGTCTCTTTAACAAAGTATTCTTTCTGCTATCTTAGCCTCTCTAAGCTACAGCCTTTTCTTTCTCTCTCTAAAAAGATATCTTAAGCTTTACGTTACAGTAGGATTCGCTCTCTTGTTTCGCACTTTGAATATAGAATTTTTTCTAAGTATTGTACAATCACAGTTTTCTCTCTTGTAAGGAAAAATTATTTTAGTTTTCAATTAGTACTAGTATTTATAGCCTATGTCTCCACTGTCTTCTTGAAAACTGTTTCTTGAATCTTTAAGAGAATATTATTTATTTGAGTTCTGTAACTAACTCCAACTAACTAACTGTCTGACATTCCAGAGTATCTTTCTTTTTGTATCATCTAATATTGTCGCTTTGTCTATTTTTTTCTTTTTGTCTGTTGTTTTCTCTTCGTCTATTGTTTGTACTTCGTTTGTTGTTTGTTCTTCGTCTGTTGTTTACGTTTCGTCTGTTATGACGTGTATCGTCTGTTGCTGACCTATCGTCTGGGATGACTAAGTGTTACTAACATTTTCTGCACACTAAATAGTTCATGTACTTCTAAGTTTTTTTTTTTACTGTCACCAAATTTAATAGAAGTAAAGTTTACTTGACTTAACAGGGAGGGTTGTGATTTTTGCTTTGAATGTGAATTTTACATATTATTATGTTAGTGTGTTTAGGTTACATATTGTGAATTGTGTGAATGTGTCCATAGCTTAGATGGATTGAAATTGATTTAGCTTTGAACATAATCTATTAGGTTGTCAAGACTCATTAGCTTGTGAAATTAGTAATATGAGTTCTTTGGCTAAATATGCAAGTTAATTAGGATTTAGTGTTAGTTTATCACCCTATAAATTATCACATTCATTCATAATTTTAGGTCTTTTGATTACAGTAACTTTTCTAGTATTTTTCCATGAAAACTGGTATCTAAAGCAACAAGGTAGGCGTTAAATAACACAAAAAATGTGTTTTGTAAATTTTAAATAAATAAATATTCCACTAGCCTTTGGGTTATGAATAGAGCCAATAGCCAATTGGGAACATGATGTAGTCGAGTAACTGGATCGATAATCATCATAAATATGTGTCTCTGCATCAAAAGGCTATGATGATGTTCTAATCAAGCAACTTAATAAAAAGATGATTTAGTCGAGTAACCAGAATGACATTCATCACCAATTATTTCCCCCGTGTAAAAGATTAGGTTTGTGTCCACAAGAAAAAGAAAGTGAAAAAGTGGTTTCTAATAAAATCTATTGAATTTGTAGGTAGCTTAACTTTTTATGAAAACATACTTAGGAGTATTTACAAAGATTGAAGGAACATATAATAATTATTGTATGTGTATAATTGAAAGGGTGAATAACTTAACATTTGGGTTTTGATTAAATATGTATATTTAGTCCAAAGTTCTTAGACGCGGATTTTACACATTAATGATTTGGAGCAGCTTGAATGATTGTTTAAAGTTAAATTTATTTAAAAAAGTTGAAGCCATTTTCTCATTACTGCATTATGTGCTTTGTGATTTTTATGTGTTTGTTATTTTGTTTACTTGAGGACAAACAAATGTTTAAGAATGGGGATGTTGATAAGTGTAAATTGCATCATGTTTTAAGGATTAGTTTGATATGTATTAAATTGTTAATTCAATCGTTTAAAATGTGTTTAGGTTAGAATTGTGATAGTTTATTAATTATTTATGTTTTAATTGTTTTATAGGTTAGTACAAGTCTTTAAGCTTAATTATTATATTTTTGAAGTTCCTTCATGTGTTTGTTAGTGTTTTAGGGTCAACATAAAAAAATGAAGAAGTTTCAAAGACACTTGGGCTGAAACAACAGTGCCACGACAAGCCACGATCGTGACAGAAGCACCAAAGTTGGCCCACAATCGTGGTCCATATGCCATGATCTTAACAGAAGCCCAGGACATTGCCCACGATCATGGCTTGCAGGGCCATGATCGTGGCTTATGTCGGGCAGACACGTAAACACTTAAAACATCAAGTTTTAAGGGATTTCTTTGGACCTTTTAAACCTAAAAAAAACCTTAGGCTGCTTAGAACATAAAAGGTACTTAAAAGGAGAAGAAGGGAGCTTTTGACATTAGCTACCTTGAAGAAATTGTAGAGAGAATTCATCGAGAGATTGAGAAAGAGAAGAAGGAATAGAGAAGTGGAGAAGAAGCTGGCTCGATGTACTTCCCAAATCAAGAGATTTCCTAACATTGTTGCCTCCCGTCCTCCATTTTGATTGTATTTTCTATTTATTTTCAATTTTATCATTGTATAGATTTGGATTGAATAGTTGATGATAGGATCTAAATGTTAAGGATGTTCTAAACTCACCTTTAAAATTTTATTCTTAATTTAATGAAATCTAATTACTTTTATGCTTATTGGACTTATTGTGATTAAATTATGTGATTGCATAATTCGATAACAAACTGAAAGGGTGAATCAAATAAAAAATAATTAAATTGGGCTAATGAGAGTTATGTGATTTAATAGAACAACAGTTAAATCAAATCGACAATTGTACGAAGAGAGATCTTGCATAGGTTCCTGATAGTTTATTGGATAACTTCAGATCTAATTAAGGTTTTAGATAAGTTGTTAATTAGGAAATTACAACTTCCATAATCTGATTAAGGTTTATGATTTAGGATTAATGGTTATAAATCGAGAGAGAGTTATCAACCCTAAGATCATTTAAAACCAATAATTCGGTAATTTATAATTAGTTAGGTTAGAGTTAAGGATAAATAAATTCTTTCTCTCAATTGGTAGTTCCTTAGGTTGATTCTTGGCTGTGTGTTGCAATTGCTAAATTGTTAATATTTTTATGATTGATTCTTTATTTAATTTGATTGAGTGAATTGAATTTTCATTATAGTTTCGTTAAATTTTGAATTTCTGCAATTTATTTTGGCCTTAAATTTTAGGATTAGATTATCGCTCCTTGTGAGATCGACAACTTAGGTACTACGCGGACAAACTGTGAGCTAGCGGATTATTGAGGGTATTTATTAAAACTTACACACATCAAACATCCTAATTAATAGGTTGAACTAAAAGAGAGTTTAGAGTCACTCGGCCAAAAATAAGTCCATCATTAATGATCTAGTGGAAGTGACATCTTGGTCATTGATGATAGATTTTTACAAGTCCTGTAATTTGAAAACTAATAAAAGAAGAGACAAGCCATAAATATTGTTGTATTCAGATGAGACAATTGAAGGAAGTGAGCATATTTGGAATAATGGTGCACCACCATTAGTATACTTTTTGGCCATGTAAAGATGGAAGGCCATCAATGAAGTCCATTTTGATATGTGTACCTGATCAAACAAAACTAAAGATTACGAGGCAAGTGCGCATATTGTGCTTATAGTATAGCTTAGTAAATATGGGTATCAATCCCACAAGTACTAATGTTAATTGTCTTTTTATTATTTAATCTAACAAAAAATGATTAAATTAAAAAAGATTTAACAAAACTAAAATAACTAATCTAGAATAACAAACCAAAGTAATGAATAAGAAAGGAACAATCAAATTATAATTAAGATTTATAATCTCTTTAGAACCTTTATTTTCTTAAATTCATCTTGATTCAATGATTAACTCTAATTGCTTGGACTAGTAGAAATTCAAATTATAGCTATATTTTTTTGTCTAGAGATATTTTTAAGTTGACTTATTAAAATCTCTTTTTGGTCAAAATCTCTAAGAATGCCTTAACTTGTTGTTTAGGAACTTTTATAATATATTTGACTTGAATCTATAAGATTTATGTACTCCTATTCTTTACAATTCCATGCAACTCTTGTTATTCTTTCCAAGATTTATTCATATATATAATTTCTCAAAATTATATATGAAATTCAAAATGAAATAAAAATAATTGCATATTTGAATTTAAATATAAAAACTAATTACGAATATTTTACAATAATACTTAGGTTTTTCATTAAATAAAAAATAAATCAAAAACTATTTTTACGGTTCATCCCATTTATGTTTATCCTAACGATGCTAAAGAAATATGATGGTTTTCTCCTCAAACAATTTTGAGAAGGCTATAGTGATTTGTTTTAATTAGAAACTTCTAATCCTGTAGGTATGACCTCCAATGCCTAATTGCTTTTGCTAACCCACTAACCCAACCAAGGGTGAGTCTTGATCTCTTTGAGGAAAGGGACGACTGTAAAATGCAATTTGATGATCTTTTTGTTAAAGAATAGTCATGATGCCCTACTCAAAAGTATCATATTTGACATAAAAATCATGTTCAAGTCAAGAAGAGCCAATACTAAAGTTGATGAAATTGCAAGTTTTAAAGCTTTAAAAGTTTTTGAGGACTAGATTAAAAGAAACTAAAATTTTCCTTAATATGTTTGTTAAAGGAGCTATAATGGTTTCATAATTTATAATAAAATTTTTACAATAGCTTGTGAGACCTAGAAATTCCTGTAAAGCATGAATAATACTTAGTTTTGGATATTAAAACATGCTACTTTTTTTTTTGTTTGGTTGTAACTTTGTAGGAGGAAACTAAAACTAGATAGGGAATTTACGTCTACCTAAATAAGAATTTATATTATTTTAATTATATGCACTGTTGTTTCAACAATATGAAAACAATTCGAAGGCATTGGATGTGTTCTGCCTTTAGATGACTACATATTAAAATGTTTTCAAAGAAACCCAATAAAAATTTCTTAGGTAATGTTTAAATATACAATTCATGAGAGCTTAAAAAGTAGATAGCGCATGGGGCAGACCAAAGGGTATGAAAAATTCAAAGTGTCCATGTTGGGTGCAAAAAGTTATTTTCGTTGCATCCGTTCTCATTCTGACTTGATATACCTTAATCACAAGCCCAACTTTAAGAAGTAACAAGCCATGTGTAATTCTTCTAGTAATTCATAAATAATAGTTACAAAAAAATTGTCCTTAATCGCATAGAAATTTATTGCTCAGTAGTCTCACAAAATCTCTATAAATTATCAACCTTCTTCACTAATAAAATAGGATAAGAGAAAAGGGACTTACTATCTTGAATAATTGCTTGTTTAAGCAACTCAACACATTGCCTTTCTATTTAGTTTTTTAATATGTGACTTAACGATAAGGGCAGATAGCTATAGGACTGACTCTTAGGTTTTGAGTTATACAATGGTCATAATTTCTGAATGGGACAGGTCTTGTGGCATGTTAAATATGAGTTGGAACTCATTAAGAACTCTTTAGAGTTTTACGTCCCTACCCGATTCTAAAGAAGAAGTGGATAAGGGAGAAATTGTGTAGTGGAGGAGTCCTTCATTTCATTCGATTCTACTTCTTGATTATGACATTTAAATTTCATCTTCATATTAACAAAATCCCAAAATTTTGGGTTAGGCATTCTAAACCAATTAACTCTTAAACTACACCATATTTGTAAAGAGGTAACATATATAAACTCAAACAAAAGATTTTAAGTCACTAACTATATGGCCGTCAAACAACATATGCCCAAACAACATAACTTTTCTCTATTAGACACTATAACCCACAATCTAACCTTAGCTTCCATGGGAATTCTCAGTTGTCCCACTAATACAATATTCATAAATTTGTGAGTGCTCCTAAAGTCAATTAGAATTATTAAAGGCATATTATTGAAAATTTCCTTCGGTTCCATCAATTGAGACTTATGCATTCCTATTATAGCATGAAGAGATACTACTATTTCTTCAAACTTATGGCCATATTGTAGAAGAAATTGAATGCACTAATAAGTAACAAAGGGATGAACTCAATCTTGTATTTTTGTTGTGTTCTAAACATGCAACTATGTTCAAACTAAGTTTACCTAAAATTGTTCTAAAACTTCTCTAACTCGATTTTAACTTGGCTAAATTTATTACTTCTTCAATGGAGAGCTAAAATAGGGCTCATAACCAAAATATAAATTAAGTGCCAAATTATATAAATTAAGCATTTGCATGTTTTCAAGTAAATCAATTTCATTATTCTTAAGTTAAATGGCAAGTAACTCTTATTAAATCATTTAACAAATTAAATGCATCAATCAAGACTCTCCATTATTCATTCAATTGCAAAGTTTATCAATTTTTAGGCGTTTAGCTACTTGCATCAAGTAGTAAATTAATTTAATTCACTATAAAACCCTTTAAATTCAAATTCAATTCCAAAATTTTAGTCTAATGCATATAATAAACATATATAAAAAAAAATTTCAACTTTTAAATATTTTCATATTCTTTGTTGAAAGAAAGGTAAAACACTAACTGTAAAATAACATGTAAGAGCATTTAGAAGTTTTCTTGAAAGCTTAACCATAAGAAAGATTTTTCAACTTTTAAATATTGTCATAATCTTTATTTAATGAACATTAAAACACTAATTGTTAAAAAACATGTAAGAGCATTGAGAAGTTTGCTTGAAGAGTCACCTAATCTTTTTGAAGCGAGAGTAAATATCTTGTCATTAATTTATTTATTTATCAATTAGGTTACCATTTTAAATGGTTACTAAGACCACTCTTTAATTAAACCTTTTTACTTAGTTTGAAACCATCAAAGTAATAAAGTTTGACCTTTTTTAATGCTATTAATATATGTCTTTGAGTTGATGAAATATGCTTTGTACTCTAGTGCTTCGAGATAATATTACTTATATAGTTTGCAGAACTCTATTAACTCTCATCTCAAGTAGAATAATCATGATCCAATAATGAAAGATCATCAAAACAAACTTAAAATCACGAGTTCAAAATTAAAAAGACAAACTAAAACTACAACTAAAGATCCCAAAGGCTACTAAGTTAAAACAAAAACACATAATATTGGGTTGCCCCTTAATAAATGATTCTTTATATCTTTTAGTTGAACTTCTTCTTAAGTCCATCACTCATTCTAGATCTATAATCAAAGGCTTATTTTCACTCTTTTTTAGAATCCAAGGTTTATTAGTTTCCTCAGAGTCTGATAGACTTGGATCGTCCATCTCCCCTTCTTATACTTGTAGGATATAGGAGCACTCTTTATTTAATTTAACCTCTAATAGCTCCTGGAACCTTTTTCTTGTCGGAAATGAGATTTTAACCTTTTCCTTATCAGAAAGGAGAATTATTAAAGTATTTTGTGTACTTTGATATTTACAAAAGAGCTTCAACAAAAGATATTTCAAAATGTAATTTTTTAAGAAACTCTAGAAACTTATCAAATTTATCTTCTTTTCTTTCTATTTCAAGTATGCTCGAGCTTGGTATCTTTAGAATGTCCTCCTTGACCACTTTTGTCTTTAGCTCCTCATCCTTCCCTTCTTGTTTCTTCGCATCATTTTTCTCATCCTACTCTTCTTAAAATTAGCCTTCTTCTCTTTGATCTACATTTCTTCAACTTGTAACTCCTTTCCACTCCTCAAAATTATTGCTATCATTTTCTCCCTCAATTTTGGTGTTTCGTTACTCGGTAAACTACCTTGTAGCCATTGAGAGACAATTTACCAAGCTTATGGTCTAAATTTACAGGTTACGAATGAAGGCTTATTGATTCGAAGAGATTCTTTAGTACTCTAAAAAAGATCTTCGATTGTGTTGATAACTTTTGTTATCAGCTCCTCAAGATTTGACTTCCATTGTTGCTACAATTCTTATTAAAATTTGTGTGGAACTTGATTTTTTCATGTATAGTTGGATAGTGTCTCTATCCCACATTGTAAGTATCATTATAGGAGATGTTTTGATGCTATCTCCTCATAAAATTAAGTTGCTTATTTGGTTGCAAATGTCGTAAGATACTTGACATTCGTGATGGGGGTGCCACACCTCGTACATCACAATACATTACTATTACTGGTTTTTTATGGCTCTTATTCTAAGTTTTCAATGCTGCTATAAGCAATGTTATAATAAAATCATAATCGAGTATTGTGCTCTTTAGCATGCCATTATGTTTGGCAATTGATATAACCAAATACCTTAATCCTGAAATTTATCTAAAAACATAAGATCAAGAAAGGAAGCTATAAATTATTAATGAAAAATGTCTAAATTAATAAAAAGAAATAATGGAAAAAGAAATGGATAAAATAGGGTCTTTTTTATTCTAGTCCCATCAATACACCAAAACTTAATGTAAATAATGTGAGACATTATACAATATTAAAAGAATCATTAAAGTAAGTGCATCTACTATTTTCTATAGTTTAGTGAGTGAGTTGTCGATCCTAAGAGTTTAACTATTAGTACTAACCGTCTTTTAATTATTGAAACTAAAATAATAAATAAGAAACAACTAATCAAGTTGATAGATAAGAATAAATAAGTAGTAACAATTAAATTTAGATGAATAATCCCCTTGGAATCTCTTCTATGATTGAATTTATTTTGATTTAATGATTAACCTTAGTTTCTTAGATCAATAGGAAATCTAAAGTTACAACTGTATTATTTTTCAAGACATGTAACTGCTATCTTTGAGTTAATTGTTTGAAATTTCTTTCTAATCAAAACTCTTAAGAATACGTTAATTTATCTTATGAATTTCTATAATAGGTTTTACCTTAACACAAAAGATTTACGTAGCTATTTCTTATGGTTTCATACAACTCTCATTATTCATGCTTTGACCTTACCATATATATGATTTCTTAATTCCTATATATGAATTTTAATATTGAATCTTTTATGTTCGTCACTTTAATTCAATGCAATAAGCAAACATGAGGTATTTTTATAAAAACTATATTCTTGTATTAACTAAAAAATGAATTCAAAACAATAAATCCTAGGGATCAAAACCCACAATAGATAATAATGGAAAAATCAAATAGTATACTATTATCGTGGATTTGAAACTCGATGTTGCTAACAAATCTTGATGGCTTCTTGCTTTTCTCTAAGGTTACTTTCTTCTTGATGTGTTCTTAGTTCTCCCTTAGTCATCCTCTCATCCTCCGATTTTCCTTGGGCCTTATTTTGACTAGTTTTGGATCCTCCTTTAAGGTTCTTGCTTTTTCTATTCTTTTTCTTCAACTTTTATCTTAAGAAATCCTAAAATTTTGTCAAAAGCATTATAAAAATAGGTTTTAGTGATCTCGTGTCATTAGAAACCCTAATTTACTTAAACTTTACTACCAATGCGAGTTAACAACATGGTACTATATTGACCTTATGATAGGTTTGCTTCTCCTCTATTTTGCCTTTAAGAATTTTTACTTAGAACACGGGTTTGAAGTCAGGGAACACAGTACTGAACCATGTCCAAGTTGTGCTCTTCATGTAGCCAAATTTCAAAAAAAAATTAGTGCCCAATAATCATCATAGGGATAAACATGGTCCTGTTTTTTCAATGTACTAAACATAGGACCATGTTCAACCTATGTTCATCTAAAATTGTACTAAGATTTCTTTAACTTGACTCCAACTTGTTCAAATTTGTTTCTTTTTCATTAAAAAGTTAAAATAAGACTTGTAAATAAAATATAAACTCAAATAAGTATTAAATTATATTAAACATTCCTCAAAACACAAGCTAAATGCTCCTAGCATAATGCCACCATTTAATCCCTCATTCTAAAGAAGCATCTTTTGAGATTGTGATGTAGAATAAAAGCTAGTTTAATTTTTCTTATTAGAAAACAAATATGTTATATTTTATTTTGTGTTTAAGATTTAATAAAAATTCTTTGTAGAATAGGATTTAATTATGTTTTACAAATCTTCAATGAAAAGAGATTGATTTTCTCTTTAAATTTTGAGTTTTGAAATTATAAGGTGTGATGTTTTTTTCTAGAAGTGATTTATCTATTTTAAAAAAGTAATTTTAACATTACCAATTGCTAACTTATATATATTGAAAGAGCTTCACCATTTGCATATCTTAGGATCTCTATCTCTATAATTACAATTACTTACAATGATTTCCAAGTTCTAATTGATAAAATTAGGAACAAAGTTGGGAATTGGTGTAGTGAGTCACCATCCTATATTGGGAAACTATAACTAATATCTTTAATTCCTAGTAATCTTTACATACACTAGTCTACACTCCCTATTTTCTATAAGAAGATTTATAGGAATATTTAGAAGCTCTTTAGGAATTTCATATGGAGTAGTGAAAACCTTATTCCAAGATCAATTGGAAGGCTATATTCTTATTGACGTATAAGGGAGGATTGGGAATCCATTCTAATAATGATAGTTAACAAAATCTTATTAGCCAAAAGAGATTGGAGATTACTAAAGACAAGGAGTCCTTGTTAGTAAAATCGGTGCATAAGTATTATTTTTAAAAAAGGAGCTTTTAGACCTTCAAACGTGGGAGTGATGCTTCTTGGATCATGTCATAAATCCTTAAATCATCTTTATGTAATGAGTAAAATTGGTAATGGTAACCCTTATCCCTAGTTTGGAAATTGGGGTATCTTGGGATCTCTCTTACTTCCTAACTACAAAAACCTTAGATTTCTATTACTGGAGAATTCTAAAGTGCATTGATCTTTGGAAACTCCTAGCAGTGTGTCAATAGAGGCAGTATGCTATTTAAACTCAATTTTTCAAACTATTAGCCTAACTTTAAAATGGAGTACAATATTGTTTGGAACAACCATTTCTTAGGTTGCTTTTCAAATAACTCTTACAGGGAAATACTTCAGATCCATACTCCTAAAGTATACTAGTTTAAGCTTATTTATAGTAAGTTTCTCTCTACTAAATACTCAATTATATTATGGTTTTCAAATTTGTTTAAGCACCATGGGTAGAATTTAAACATTAATTCCAGTCAACCAAGTATGCAATTTCTTTCTCAATTCTATGAAAAAACATGACCATTTATTCTTTAACTACTTTTACTCAAATGCCTTTTGGAGAACCATCCTCTCAAATGTTAAGGTCTTTTCCTCTACACTATGGATACTATTAGAGGTTTAACATATGGACAACTTATAGTTGACAGTTTGACATAAATGATTTATGTAAGAATTTGAATCAGGTATGTTTCAACCTTTTTATTTATGATTCATATTTTTCAAGTTATTCAATTAAAGAGATTTGATTAAAAAATTGTAAAAATAATTTTCTATTGTACCCATTATTAGATGACGATTAATTTCCTAATATAATTTGGTCAATAAACTCTCCATCCAAAAATCAATTGTTGAAGAATTAAGAATTAATTATACACCTTAACAACAAATGGTATTAATAATGAATAAGTTGCATTGCATTAATTCCTAATTTTATAAAGTTTTTTCTCAACTCCTAAACTAGAAAAAATAAGAATGGTCAAAGAACATAGTTTTTGGTGGGATAATTGACAAATGACCAAAACTCTAATAAGGTCAAAAAGTAGGAGTAAGGGGATAATCGTCAAAGGATAAAGAAGGGCAATGGTCAAACAACAAGACCAATTATATATTTTAGGCTAGTGAGTATGGATAAAATGGAATACCAAATATCTTCGTTATGAGACTATAAGGAATACTAAATATCTTCCTCATTAAACGTTGTTGGAGACAAACTTCCTAAAAACCCTTTGAAATGTCATCCAATATATAAAAAATTATTGACATTTGTATAAATATTAGTGAAAGTATATTCAAGAGTCATATATGATGACCCTACTCTAAGAAAAAAAAGCAAAGTAAACATAAGCAAATGAACACGCTTAGCTATATATCTTGAATAGATATTTCGAATAGATGGATAAAGTCCCTTATCTTTGCTAGAAAAGAGAAGTGCATAGATACCAAAGGATGAATAACCTCAAATCATTATATGCAACAATGGATACTCGAACATAATCAACAAACTCATATATAGATAATATAAAAAATTATATCCATATAAAAGATAGAAACTTGGCCTAAGAATGGGTACCTTAATGAAAGAAAAACTAGAAAAAAGAATAATAAAAGATTATATTATATATTAAATATAGAATTTTACCCAAATTTTACAATACTAAACAGTATTATAAATTATATCTATCAAATATTCAAAAAATTAATTTGTTGCAAATATATGTGAAGCATCATATGATCAAATCCATTCCACATTAACATATAAGTAATTAGCCACAACTCTCTATGTCTTATAAGGTCGAATGTTGTCACTTTTAACTCTAACTATTCTAAATTCCATTTATAGGAGTTTTTGTAGTGTTAGCTACATTAGGTTAAAACACTTTAAGAAAAAGGAAAGTAGGTTGTAAAAAAAAGGAATCATGTATGCTTACTCTTTTGCTTTGCTTTGAACTTCCTAGCTACAATTGACTTACCCTTTTACTTATCTTTGGACTTTCTAGTTCTAGATAAAATAATGATGAGATGATTAATATCACTTATTAAATAGTATGAATATGATTAAAATACAAATTCATAAGAACCTAGATCTTGCATTTAAGGAGTTTGAGATGAGTAAGATTATCATGTAAGAGTTAGACTATCTTGGTGTTGCTTATCAGTGGTAAGTAATGGAAATAAATGTTGTAACATGAGGAAGATGATGGAAAGAATGGTCTAACATAACCCAATAAGATGAAATTTCTAGAATATATGAACATTTGTTTTTGGTCTAAATTGGTTTAGGTTAGGTTGGGTCAAGTTCATAAATTGGGATCAATCTAGATGGGATGAACCCTATAACTATTTGTTAGGATAGATTCCTTCATTTAATGAAAGATCTAAATTTTCTTATGAATTATTCATGACTACTTTTTGTATTTAATTAACAATTTTTATTTTGATTTAATTTCTAATTTCATATATAAGGATTGAGAAATTATATGCATGAATATATATTATGACAATAATTAAAGTTGCATGGAATCCTAAAGATGGAGTCATATAAGTCTTTTAGGTTAGAGTAAATCTAATAAAGAAATTCCAAGAGTAAGTTAATGTGTTCTTAGGAATTTTGATTAAAAAGAGATTTCAATCATTTAAACTAAAGATAGGAGTTGTATTTCTTGATAAAGAATATGGTCATAACTTTGGAATTTTTACTGGTCTAAAAAATTAAGGTTAAAAATTGAATCAAGATATAATCGAGAATAGAAAGATTATATGGTAATTCTACATCTAGACTTGTTTATCAACTAATTTCTTCATTCTCATTTATTGCTTTGGTTTGTGATTTTATATTAACAATTTTCATTCAGTTAGTCACTTCTATTAAATCAATCTTTCGTTTTATTAAATTAGATAATATAAAGATAGAAACAAAAAAGTACTCATAGCCTTTGTAGGAACAATACTTGTATTCACTGGGCTATAGACTGTAACAATGATAAATGCACTTACCTTGTTAGTCTTTAGTATTGATCAGAATTTATACATCAATATACTTGGTAATTCATTAAATCTAAGTATTTCTCTAAGGATCATTTGGTCAAGCTTCAATTAGACTACTCATTAATGATAATTTTTATTAACTTAAAGGTAGTCTCACATATAACGAATCACTTTCATTACCACAATGTCCTTATTTAATTTCTTGAAATTTGAACTCCCTAAACTAAACAAAATTAAATTGAAAGCTTGTACTAATTTCTATTAAAGTTGCTAAGGCTTAATATAATCCCTCTACCACATTTAAGTTGTACATTATCCTTAATGGACTAACATAAAAAAATTAAAAAAAAACTAGAGAAAGAAGTAAATTAAAGATCAAGAAACTTCTTTGAGCCTCGGCATATAAGTTGCTTATTATAAATTTTAAGATAAATCTGGAAGTCTTTGGTGCCTTACATAAAAATTTTAAAAAATATAAAATGCAAAAGGTATTAGAATACAAAATCAAACATAGTAATTACTAAATAAAGAAGAAATATCATTATTGGAAATCAAATTACTTTTACAAATAGATAAGGGAAAGAATCAAAAACAAAAATAAAATGGACAAAAATATAAAAATAGTAGATCATGCATCCTTCAAATTAGCATAAACATTTGTCTCATCTTTTCTCTCCCGAAAATGAATATGATGAAGGTATATGTGGTTCCCCATATCCAACATGGAGAAAATTAGCATTCATAGCTAGCTTTGACCAACTTCCTATTTTATTCTTATAAAAGGCTTTTTACTCGTCATCTTTTTCAATTTTTTCTCCATAATCAGAAGGAACTTTACCTAAAACTTCTAAAAACCCGACTTCGAAGGTAATGTTCTTTAGATTGAAATTTTTAAGATTTTTCCTAAAATATGTGTGAACTCTAAGTTTAGAGGATTGAGTATTTCAAAATGTGTTTGAACAAGGGAGAGTGAAAAGATTGAGAAAATTTAAAAGGAGCCAAAGGTTCTATATATTCTATCTGTTTGTTATGCTAAAAAAATTATAGGGAGACACTATAAAAGACTTTTAACCATCATCCTTTAGAATTTTGTGCTATATTATTCCCTAATGACGCCTAAGTGGAGTGAATTGGATGAATTCAAGATTGTTACTAAATATACTAACTTGTAAAACTAGTGCCTATAAATTATCACAAAAATAAGAATGAAATAAAAGTAAAAGAATTTAACTGTGCTTGTAAACAATAAAGTAAAGAGTGAGGGAAGAGAACACAAATCGATTAATAGTGATTTGGTAAACAATCCTTGTTTATATCTACCTCCAAAACTCTTCTTGGATTTATACTATAATTCTTCTATTAAGAAAGAGAATAACTTTTGTACAATCTTTTATTTGGAAAACAGGAATCTCCTTTTCAATCTTTCTTCGTGGTAAAGAGGAACCTCAAAACATCTTAGGTACTCCCATCCCAATGATCACAAACCCTAAGAATAGCTTAAAACTCAAATTTTCTCTCTTGATTATTTTGATAATTACAAAAAGGCTCACACACTCAAAATAAGACAATGAATGGTCAAATAATTGAAAAATACTTAGAAATGTGTGTAAAAAGTATTCTAAAACCAACGAAAAAACACCTATTTATAGTTTTTTGAGACCCTTACTAACCATTGGAACAAAGAACTACTCATTACAATGACCATCTGTAAAACACTAGTCAATCAGTATAGCATACTGATTGACTAACATGTATTAAAGGTACCAAATTTGCTAGTTATGGGAATACTAGTCTACTAGTAAGCATACTAATCGACTAGTAGGCATATTGGTCACCAATATAGTACATTGGTCGACTAATACATAAACCAATATTATAATAAACTCATAATTCATCGAATTTAACAACTTTAACCTATATTGCTCAACTACTAACCCATATAATTTGACCAATCACCACAAAATATAATTTTAATAACTTCAAATGCTCAAAACTAATTTGGTTAATCCAATTATAGTTTAAAATTTTCCCAAAATGTTAACTAAATGGTGTTTTAAAGATCAAGAGATTTTTTTATTAATATCGAAATCTTCAATTCCTCTTGATGAATGTAAAGACTCGTACAATAAAGTCAAATGAAATATTTATGCATGGTGAGTATTTTAGAACATCCAGTTAACAAAGTGAGATTACAATTAATATTAAAAACTAAAGATTAACCTTGATAAGTCTTGGTCTTCTGTTTTTCTTGATGTGATCTTCATTTCAAAGGTTATAAACTTTAACTTCTCTTTGTCAATTTCGTAAGCTATCTTTTTAAGTTTACAACCCTATTTTGTTCTTATATTACTTTTCATAAACTTGTTCATAGTAGTTATGTTTTTTATTATCAAAATACTAATTGAAACCTCCTTTGATTCAACAATCTCCCCTTTTTTATGATGAAAAAATATTTATGATATTAGAGAACAATAATAAAGTTAAGCACACAAACAAATATCAAATTAGTGATTAGCTCCTTTTTAATGCGTGTAAAAAAAACATAATTCAATATGAAGATTGTAATTCAATATAAAGAACAAAAGAAATAATCAAAATCAAAGAAACATACATACATGAAGATAACATAAATTTCGTAAGCATATCACTTAAAATGAAACAAAAAACAAAAAACCAAAAGTCAATATTCCCCTATATTTCATCAATATAATGTCACCAATCTTTCTCCCCTTTATGGCATCATAAAAAAGAATCATTATTTGAAAATGAATAATATATAGTGCCATGCTTCAAACTAACTTGGTAAAAATAATCAAAATATATTTTATTATGAATGATAAAATTCCTCATTAAAGAGTGCTATCAAATACTTAAAAATTCAAAACAAAATATCAATTTTGATAGAAATGTACCTAATTGTGTCTACTTTGAAAATTCCACAATTTTGATATTATGCTTAAGTTGAAAGATTCAATTCAAGAATTAAGGGGAAATTTTTTAGAAAATTAGAGATTGGAATTGTAATAATAAAAGCATAATTTCCATATATAACAATCAATTTCATTAAAAATGTATAATTTATAAAGCCTCAAAATTTCAAAAAATTGAAACATGAAGAAAGTTCTTAAAATACAAAAAAATAGAACAAAATTGAAGATGTAACGATAAGCCTCAAAATTTCAAAAATTGAAACATGAAAAAGTTCCTAAAATACCAAAAATATAACAAAATTAAAGATGTAACAATATAATTGAAAGGGAAATAACCTTAACTCATACAATTTAACTATAGAGGCATCAATTTAAAAAGATATCTTTTAATTAAGAAAGGATTGAAAATCTTCAAATTTGAAACCCAAAAATAACGAAATTTCGATTTGACGTAATTTGATATGTTTTAGAAGATAACTTTTTCATCCTCGTAGTTTCAAGACTCTCAATAAGTTCATCATATGTTAGATCAATGTCACTATTATTATAATGTGGTTTGAAGTTAGAGAGTACCTCATTATTACCTTTTTTCATAAAGCACATATGAGCTACATCTCCTTTTGATTGCTCACTGATGGAGTCATTTATGTCATCTTATATAGGGCCTTCGAGAGACTTATTTTTTCCTTTATCCCTTTTATCCTTCTTGTTATTTCTTTCATGTTTGTCATTTTATTTGAGAAAAGAACATTGAGACTTCGTATATTCGAGTTCCCTACATTCAAAGCAAATAATGTAATTTGATTTACGTTTTGAATCTACCCTACCACCTTTACAATCCTTTCTCCTTAAGGAGTTCTTCTTCAAGAATTTCTTGAATTTTCTAGTGATAAGAAATATCTTCTTCATCACTTTCACTAAAAGATTTCTCTACTTCTGTTGGAATGAAAACAAAAGCATGTAAGATTTTGCAAAATGGTAGATTTCAAAAAAATTTTGAAGTCAAAACGCTGTGGAAATAATATAACCAAATTAACATGTTTCAGCATACATGATACGATATAAGGAAAATAATTTACATAAAAACAAGGTGATGGAAATATAATGACTCCTTGCTACAGCTTTGACTCCTCGCTTTTGTATCCTCTCTGAATCCTTGCTATAACTTTGACTCTTTTGTATCCTTTCATTTGTCAATGTATCCCCTCCTTGTTGTTGTATTCTTGACCAATCCGATCTACCACTTGTTCTTCTTGGACAACTTGGTTAACAAGATCCTTCAGTGGGAAAAGAGAAGAAATATTTTGAGGAGATTTTTCTTAGAAAATGAGACTCTTCTCATTCAAGTTTCAACTATAGAAGCATGAGAGGAGAGAGTGAGTACAAAAATGCAAGAACACTTCTTACTCTCCTTGTCAATTTCAGTTATCATGAAAGAAAGAAGTGATGTGCATCCAATGCATCACCTCATTCTTTAATCAATCATAAAGAAACCAATAAATGGGACTCTTCTCATTTGTTTACAATGGCTATATGAAAAGACCAATAACCTGAATGAGACCTTCTCATTTTTGGTGATGGACGAAATAAGGAAGAGTGAGTACATCAAATGCACCTCTTTCTTTCTTTAATCAAATGAATGCTAAAAGGTTACATTACATGCCATCATTAAAAGACAACCATTAAATCATTTAATGATAAGATCATTACTTCATTTAATGATGATCAAAGCATGATAAAAACCATCTTTAATTTAGCAATCCAATTCTAAATGTTCAGCTACACATTTAGCTATAAAAAACTGAAATATGCCCTCCTTCTTTCTTTAATAACTTTGTTTCAATTTAATTAATCAAATTAAACTAAAGTCAAGCCCAATATTAAATATTGATTTGGGCTTCTAATTAAAGTAAGCCTAACATTCAATCATTGGTTTTAAAACCTCTATTTATATTTCTTACTTTGCTTGATAACCTTCCTAGAAGCCAAGTGGGGGATCTAATTGGACTTAGATAATTCAAGCTCCAATAAACCCATAATTAATTTAATCTCATTACAATTAATTTCAACTTATTAATCAAATTTCATTCCACTAAAGAAAATTAATTAAACTCTTGAATTAAGAAATATTATGAGAACATCTATTTCAAATAAGACGTCCAATTGTAAACTTTATTATGAACCATATTATAGCCATCTGCATAATAAAAAGTAAATTATCATTTTTTCCCTTATCTTGATTTTTCCTTCTAGATCTCTCATTTTTCTCTATACGGTGATTAAAACACAAGATCTCATCTTGGTGCTAAGACTTGATGGGTAGCTAGTCCATTAAATTACTGGTGCCAGATTAATCACTAAACTTTGTAAAACATCTAGAAGTGATGATATCACTATAAACTCTTTATTTGAGTGAATGTTCCTTAATACATGTTTCAATTAATAATTCCAACATATAGACATTGGATTGATACTCTGTAAAAATTCATTCCGATCATATCAAGAATTATAATGAAACACATATAAGTTCACCACTCATAAAGATTGTGATTTGTAATAAAAGAATGCTAAGGTGTATGTTTTACGATTAAAGTAATAGCCCACTTTATTCTTTAAAAACATACTTGATTTTAGATTCATTTAATAGTGCCATTATCGATAGTCAACTACTATCATGATATGAAACTCATCATTCCTTTCAAGTAAACTCTATTACTTACACAGAGATAAATCGCAATACTACAGTCTAAACTATAATCGAGCGACCAACTTGATTATTCAACTGTGAATCAACTAATTTAGATTCTAATAATATACATATTTCCCATACATCTCTATGCATATGTATATTACTTACAAAAAAATCTTAGTACCTTATGACTAAATATATAATGCTTATACAAATAAAACCAAACTCTTTTGTTTTATTAATAATAAATATTTTCATTAAAAAAGTAATTGGAAGAAAATTAAGTTATATGTAAATACACTTAGTTTTCAGGGCACTATATTTACATAACTCCAACATCCTCTTCACTTGATTCTTCCATTGAAGCATTGAATACTAAATTCTTTCTCTCTGAAAGCATCATTTCTTCTTGTGTCTTTTGGATCCTTATTTTGAATGAAAGAAGAGATCTAACAAGCTCCTCTAGTGATAGAGTTGTTAGATCCTTAGCTTCTTGTATGACTATCACTTTAGCTTCTTATGGTTTCTATAGTGACCTAAGTAACTTCCTCACCATTTCAACATTAGTGTAGAACTTTCCAAGACCCTTGAGAGCATTGATAATTTTAATAAATCTAATATATATGGTAGACATGTTTTCACCATATTTTGTTTGAAGCAATTTATATTAGTGAGTTAGTATGCTAACTTTGCTTTCCTTCACTAGCTTTGTTCCATCATGAATGACTTCTAGAGTATGTCAAATTTTAGAAGCCATTTCATAAGTAGAAACTCTATTGAATACATTTCTTCCCAATAAACAAAATAAAATGTGGACAACTTTGCTATTTAAGAAGATTAAACTTTTATCTTGAGGATCCCATCCATCTTTCAACTTGGAATTTTTCCATCATTTATAATTTTAGTAGGGATGTATGGATAACTTGAGATATTCCTATAAATCAACATTTTCGACCATTACAAAAAATCTATTCTTATTTCCAATAAAGGCAGTCATTTTTATCAAAGAAAGAGTCTCTACTAATGTTTCGACCTTCTTATTTAAAGGCTAATGAATATACTCCTAAGAAAGTCATTATGACAGTGCTATAGTAATTCATTGAAATATTAGCTCTATAAACTTGCTTTGATACCACTTGTAATTCCTTAATGGCACCTAAAAGGAAAGATGAATTGAGTGAATTCAAGATTTTAATTAAATAATACTAACTTATAAAAACAATGCCTATAAATTATTATAAATGCAAGAATGAAATAAACGTAAAAGAATTTAACTATGCTTATAAACAGTGAAGTAAAGATTAAAGAAAGATAAATGCAAACTACTTTATAGTGGCTCAAAAAACAATCCTTGCCTACATCCATTCACAAGACTTTGTTTTAGATTTTCACTTTAATTCGTCTTTTAAGGCGAAAGATAACCTTTATACAATCTTTTATTTTTGGCAAAAAAGTAACCTCTTTTTTCAATCTTTCTTTAAGGTAAAAAGGATCTTCAAACCACTTTAGGTACTCCCAATACAATGATCACAAACCCCAAGAATACTTTACAAGTTAAACTTGCTTCCTTGATTATTTTGATAATCACAAAAAGGCTCATATATTCAAAATGTGACAATGAATATTCCAATAATTAAAAAAATCACTAAAATGCTTCTTGATGCTAAAACTAATGAGAAAACACTTATTTATAGTATTTTAGGACCACTACTAGTCATTGGAGTCAAAAGCTAGTTATTATAATGGTTATTTACAGAGTATTGGTTAACCAATATAACAAACTAATTGACCATTATGCATTAAAAGCACAAGATTCATTGATTGTTTTAACATTGGTCAACTAGTAGGCATATTGGTTAACTAATATGATACATTAGTCGACTAAGGCATCAACTAATATAACAACACTCAAGGTATATCAAAATTTGATAACTTTGACCTGTATTCGACGACTGCTAACCTATATAATTCTACCAATCACCCCAAAATATACTTTTAATAACTTCACATGCTCAAAACTAATTTGTTTAGTCTAATTATGATTTGCGCACTTCCCCAAAATTTTCCTTAGTGTATTTGAGAGATCAGGAGAATTTTCTTTTAAATCAAATGCTTTAATGCCTCCTGATGAATGTAATAACTTATGCAATGAAGTGAAATGAAATGTTATACACAATCAGCCTTTTAGACTATCAAACTAACAAAGTGAGATTACAACTAATATTGAAAAACTAAAGAATGACCTTGATAAATCTCAATCTTCTTTTGTTTTTGATTTGACCTTCATTTTGACTATTATAAACTTCAAATTCTCTTTATCAAATTCATAAGTCTTCTTAAATTTATGATTTCATTTTATTTTTCTTATTTTTCAACAAAATAATAAAACTCATTGTAGTAATTATATTTTGTTATTTGCAAAACATCTTTTAGAATCTCCCTCGTTTCAATATGCTATGTGGTCTTCATCTCATAATATTTGTGTTTCCTCGTATCTATGTATCCTTGTGCTTTGTGGCATCCTCATAACTTGCTTAATGATATCCTAAAAAATTTTGTAAACTTTAATGTGTATTGAATAAGGGCGATAGTACTAATTATCAAAAGATAAAAGATAGTTTATCTCATTGAATATATTAAAATTCTCCTTAGTGTTCTCCTTTCTTTTAGGAATTAGCATCATGTTTCCATTAGCATCATAAAGATCTCTCAGCTACCAACCTAGCTAGTTGGTCAATCTAGTTTTTATGGTTATGTATTAAAGTGTTCTAATTTTGAAACCAAGATTCCTTTTCTTCTCTTAGTAACGCTTCTTACAAAATTAGCACTTTGAATTGCCTAATTGTCCCACGATATGGATAATATCCCCACTCTGGATTATCTACTTTGCAGTGGGGATGAGTTTGAGGTTGCCGATAGTACCTTGAATAATTAACTTTAGTTAACTTGGCTAAATGACTCACCGATTTGGGATATCAATAGATTTAACTATGAGTCTAAATTTAAGTGTATTCAATGAGCCAACCCATTGGTCAAATTAGGCATAAAGCAATATGAGATCCAACTTTTCTATAAAAAAAAACGACAATTTTTCTTAGAAGAGTTCAGACTGAACCTAGACAACTCAAACTCAAGCTCCATTAAAAAAAGAGAATTATTTTATACTTTTAATTTTTTAAAAAATTAACAACACCCACCCATTATCATCCCTACATTTGACAATAATTATTATTACTTCTCCCCTATACAACTCAACTCGTACCATAATATTTTTGGTCTTTTTTTCCACTTAGATTATCCATTTTACTCGTGAAAGCCTCTAATTAAGCTACCAGAGCGGCGGTAGCATCCATGATATACAATTGTGCATACTCATTGTGTTGACTTTGATTGCCAATGACATTTGTCCATTTCAACAAATTCCCTTCTTTTTTTTTGAGGTCTTTCAGCTCAACGTAATATTAGATGCAACTTTTACGAGCTTCTCCAGTTGCCTTTTTCTAGCTTCTTAAATCGATGCTGCTGCCTGAATTACACCATTTGGAGCCCCCTTTAAGGTAACAATGGATCCCTATTTACATCTTTGTACAGCAAATATCGTGAAGGGGTCTTACCAAGTGCAGCATACCTGAAAAGGTGGCAGTTTATTATTTATCCTGCCAATGTCTGCATTTCCTAGGTGAACATAAACAGAGTTTAGATTCTCACCATTGAGGCACAAATGGAGCCATCCATATTACATCTCCAGCTTGAACTGGATACCTGCGACAAAAAATTTGCAAAATCAGTGGAGCAGATCGTATACAGCTATTAAACAAGTACGACTCTTCACTTATTACTTCAAGCATTTCATTTCTTTTATCTGCTCTTTCTCATTATATGCAAACAACCTATTCATGACAAGCCTCCGTGTAAGGGCTATCCTCCAGCATTCTGCAGTTCTTTTATCAATATGAAATCGTGGATCAACTGCAAAATTTAATGTTTTTCTGTATAGGCAAATTTAATAGTATCACTGTTCAGTGTCCGGTCAAACATTGGCGTGAATTTGGTGCACCTAACAGAGCTACTATGTCATCAGCGAAAAGTGTCACTCTTTTACATGCCAGTTCAAAGCATACTCCCCAAACCATTTTATTTCCAGAAGGGAAATTTATATAAGATAGAGAAGCAGTTTATGGATTTAGATGCAAGTTACTCCATGCAGTCTATACTAAATTAATGTGAAAATAAGCTTTCAAGTGATAAAAATAAGATTAATTTTCTAGAAATTCTAAAAGAATCTTTAACAGGACATTCAAAAGAAAAAAAAACTAGAAGCTGACATTTCAAAAGACTGGTCAAGACAATGACTAATGCAACACTAGCAAGCAACTCATAAATGAAGTCTTACCAGCTATCCCCCAAGCGGTAAATACCCTGTCCCTCCAATAGCAGCAGACCATGTTGATTATAATGGACTTCCTGCGAGATGAACCAGAGAATGTTTCATTATTCTTCTCACATGGTCCACCAGGACGGCAGCTCAAGAAGCTTTAAAAATTGACAACGATTCATACATTCTCAGAATCATGCTTACAACACTCAAGTTGGAAAGCAAACCCCAAGATACAAGAAAAGCCTAAAAACATTAACATGAAAATATTGCCATACTTTGAAATCATATTGACATACATACTCGAACAAAATAGAACTTATAAATGTCCAGCTCATAAAATATGGAATAGTGCAAAACATGAAAACGTCTTGCATGTTAGTTCTGATTCAAGAATCAACAGTGTACCAGCAGAATGTCTTCAACTAGTTATATAAATGCATACCTTCACATTAAGAAACTCTCCAGGTTGAAAACCCATGATCTGTCAAAAAGGAAAATCATATGAATATCTTCAAATTGTTTTAACCTAGTAGGGTCTTCAAAACAAGTTTTATTAACATCATAGAGAAAATACCACACAGCATGCATTTCATAAATTAAATAGAGCAGTTGAAACTCACAATTAATAATAAACTGCATACCTGCTAATACCAAATAGTGAGAGATGAAAGTTAAAAATATTTGGTTATATTCTTTGAAGCAATGGAAGGAAGGTCTAAGTTGCTCAATCAGTAGTTCCTAGCAAATATCATGGTGCAGAGTTTAAAACTATTTATTTGCAAACCCAGAATTAACCAAGTTGCAGCAAGGTGGCAGCTTGTGGAATTAACAGTTGTCATAAGCTAGAGGAGACAACAGTTCTTAGTTAGTTGGTATCTGAAGTTAGTTGGTATCTTAATGAAAGAGGATTTATATAAAAAATGGGACCATAATCTCTTAAGGTTTTCAATTGAGATATAAACCTCCCTGTATGTGAACCATTCCTTAAAAAATTATGAAATTCAGCCAATTTCCAAATAAAACAATACAATTTCTCAAACAAGAAGTGCAGTTAAGAAAAAAATGCTTACAAATGACAAGTTATAAGGCCATAATAGGACCGAAAACTTGGTAGAGCTAGATGTTTGAGAGTAATGTGCTCACAAATGGCTAATGAAATATGAGAATGGACTGGAGATTTATCGATCATGAAACTTGATTTGCATAATGATGTCCCGATGGCATTACACTTTCAAGGAACAAGAATGTACTACATAAAAGGGAAGCATTAAAAGCCTTACTATGTCAACAATAACAACAATATCCCTATAGAAATTATGCTGAGACGCAGGGTTTGGAAAGGTCCAATAGTACACAACTTTACCCCTAACTATATAGAGACTATTTCCAATAAAAGCCTTACTAAGTCCATATTAGAAATAAATAAAGGATTAGAGTGGTTCATATACAATAACTGATTGATGGTTCATATACAATAACTGATTGATAACCAAATGTCTTAAGGTTTTGGGTAAAAATATGCATCTTTCTTACATATGAACCACTTCAAAAAAGCAATATAAAAATTTACCTATGGACAATAACTTTCTATGTCAACTGTCCATTCTTAGGAATGAATTAGAAGCAATAATTAAAATTATTTAATTATTAGGACTTATAAACAAATATGGGAACATGACCTAATGGCATAAAATTTTAGGTTGATATATGAACCTCCGTGTATAGACCTCTCGTTCGCTAAAATAAAAAAATTACAAAATTTAACACTATAAATTAGTTAGCAATAGCCTAAATGTAGTTATTGATGGTTACTACCATTTGGGCTATAAATAGTGAAATATTTCGTTTATATGGGATGTTTTAGGAATCAATGCATATTTCTCATTGTTTCTTCCTAGATTGTCTCCTGCACAAATTCTCCCAAGCCTCTTAATTCTCAAGTTCTATTTAATTCATTTTAGTGCATCGCATAGAGACCAAGACGTGCTAGCATACAAAAGGGGGAAAAAAAAAGCTTAGATATGTACAAATATTAGGTTATTATAGACAACCAATGACTTGGGTTCAATTCAAAATATTTGGTAGTAGTATTAGATGCAAGTATTGAAACAAAGGATTACGTGAATAATCTTTTTCACCTCATTTTCATTGATCATTCTCTACAAATATATACAATTGAAGTAGGAAATAATTAAGGGATTACGTTAAAATATCTAGAAAAATCACCCTAGAAATCTGTAAGTAAATAAATTTAAATATGGAAATCACTAAAAATCTGGAAATTGATTTTGGATCCCACTGATTTAGGCAATCCTAGTCAACTTTCCAACAAGTATATCATACATTCCATGCAGATCCCCAATCTCTGTTGATGAGAACCAAGCTTGGCCTAAGCAAAGCTCCAAAGGATTCATTGGGCATTCAAGGAGGCCCAATTACAAGAGCTGGAGCCAAGACGATAAAAGAAGCTATAAATGGGCTAATTGAAAGGATATGGACTAACAAGCTCTAATTAGCTTGGAAAGACTTCAAGGCCCAATAAAATCTTATCCAAGCTGGGTCAAGAAGTCCAGTGAGTATTTAAGTAATTCCAATCTGTTCCAAGCATTCCAAGGCATGTTCAAACTGACCAAGATTTGTGGGAAACATTCAAAAAATGTGCAAGTTGTCCCAGCAAATTAGGAGTGGCTTTAGGCATCTAATAATGTGTTTTATGCATAAAAAATGTTTGCAAGTTGTCTCAAAAAATTAATAGTGATTTTATGCATCAAATAATATGTTTTCCCCTTGTTTCTTGTCCAGACCAGTTGTTAGGATTGTATTCATACTATGATTAGCTTAAATCATGGTTTTCACACTACTCAAATGAGGAGGAGATTCATCCCTAATCACTATTATAGGGATATGTATCAAAGGTTGCAAGGCCTTAATAAAGGGTATGTCTAAAAGTGTTGAGGACTACCACAAGAAGATGGAGATTGCAATGATTCAAGCCAATGTCGAGGAAGATAGAGAAGCAACCATGGCACATTTCTTGCAAGGGTTGAATAGAGACATAGCCAATGTGATGGACCTACAACATTATATGGAGCTAGAAGATATGTTGCACATGGCCATGAAAGTAGAAAGACAACTCAAAAGGAAGGGTCCTACAAAGTTTGGCCAAAGTTTGGGTTCCTCTTCATCATGGAAACCGAATTGGGGTAAAAAGGAAGGCAGGGCCATTTCCAAGCACAAAGATGAATCCTATAAGGCCATGGATATGAGTCCACCAATGGTAACGATTCTTCCCAACAAAAATGAAATAGGGATATTAAGTGTTTTCGATGTTTGAGAACAGGTCATATTACCTCTTAATTTCCAAACAAACATGTTATGATTTTGAGAGAGAATGGAGTTGTTGAGACTAAAAGTGAATCAGATGATTAATCCATGCCACCTCTGGAGGATGCTACTGACGAGGAGTACCTTGTTGAGGGAGAAGCATTGGTTATTAGGCATGCATTGAGTACACAAGTGAAGGAAGATAATGATGAGCAACGTGACAATATCTTCCATACAAGATGCCACATCAAACACAAGGTATTTTTTAACATGCTCATTGATAGTAGTAGTTGCACAAATGCAGCAATTGGTGGAGAAGCTGAGTTTACCTACTACAAAGCACCCACGGCCATATAAACTTCAATAGTTGAATGACTGGGGGGAACTTAAGGTAGAAAAGCAAGTGCTAATTTCATACCTAGGTCACAAGGGGGAAGGATTCAATTTTTGTTGTTTTAGGTTTACCTAGGTCAAAAGGGGGAAAGGATTCTCAAAGACGGCTCATTTCATTCCATGCCACAAAGCTGATGATGCAACACATATAGCTGATTTGTTTTTCAAAGAGATTGTGCGTTTGCATGGCATTCCAAGAAGTATTGTTAGTGACAGAGGTGTGAAGATGTTAAGCTACTTTTGGAAGACTTTATGGGCAAAGATGGAAACTAAGTTATTATTTTCAACTTCTTGTCATCCCCAAATCAATGGTCAAACTGAAGTTGTTAATAGGACCTTATCTACCTTATAAAGGAATTTGAAGAATTGGGAGCAGTGTTTGCCCTATGTTGAATCTGCTTACAATATGAGTGTCCATTCGGCAACAAACTACTCTCCTTTTGATTTTGTGTATGGGTTTAATTCATCAACGCCATTGGATTTGATACCAATACCAATTGAGGAAAGGGTTAGTTTGGATGGAAAGAGGAAGGTAGATTTGATCAAGGCATTGCATGAGAAAGTAAGGCTGAATATTGAGAATAGGACCAAGCAATATAAAACTCAACTAACAAGCGGCGGAAGAAAGAGATATTAGAACCTAGTGATTGGGATTGGGTTCATTTGCGCAAGGAAAGAATTCCACGACGAAGAAAATAAAAGTTGCATCCTATAGGAGATGGTCCATTTCAAGAGCTTGCAAAGATCAATGACAATGCCTACAAATTGGATCTTCCAAGTGAATATGGTAATGTAAGTGCTACTTTTCATGTTGCTGATTTATCTCTCTTTGATGCAGGTGATGATTTGAGGACGAATCCTTCTGAAGAGTGTGGGAATGATGAGAACCAAGCTAGCCTAAGCAAAGCTCTAAAGGATCCATTGAGCATTCAAGGAGGCCCAATTATAAGAGATAGAGCCAAGAAGATAAAGTAAGTTATAAATGGGCTAATTGAAGGGATATGGACTAAACAAGCTCTAATTAGCTTGGAAAGAATTCAAGGCCCAATAAATCTGATCCAAGTCGAGTCAAGAAGCCCAATGAGTGTTAAGTTATTCTAATATATGCCAAGCATTCCAAGACATGTTCAAACTAACCAAGATTTGTGAGAAACATTCAAAAACTTGTGAAAGTTGTCTCAACAAATTAGGAGGGGTTTTAGGCATTAAATATGTTTTATGCATCAAAAACATTTGCAAGTTGTCTCAACAAATTAGGAATGATTTTAGACATCAAATAATGTGTTTTCCTCTTGTTTCCTGTCCATACCAATTGTTAGAATTGTATTTACACTATGATTAGCTTAAATCATGGGTTTCACACTACTTAAATGAATTTTAAATTTTTCTGAAGTGTCTTGAACAATACAATGCTTGCCTCTATATAGGCATTTAGTTTTCAATTAATTAAGATACGAAAACACCTTAATTGAATAATTTGACTAGAATAAAAAACCACCCATGATTTAAGCTAATCATAATGTGAAACCCATGATTTAAGCTAATCATAGTATGGACACAATCTTAACAACTAGTCTGGACAAAAAACAAGAGGAAAACACATTATTTGATGCCTAAAATCACTCCTAATTTGTTGGGACAACTTACAAACGTTTTGATGCATAAAACATATTATTTGATGCCTAAAACCACTCTTAATTAGTTCGGATAACTTGCACACATTTTTTAATGTCTCCCCCAAACCTTGGTCAGTTTAAACATGTCTTGGAATGCTTGGAACAAATTTGAATAACTTAGACACCCATTGGGCTCCTTGACTCAGCTTGGATCAAATTTATTAGGCCTTGAATTCTCTCCAAGCTAATTAGGGTTTGTCTAGTCCATGTCCCTTCAATTAGCCCATTTATAGCTTCCTTTATCTTGGCTCTAGCTCTTGTAATTGGGCCTCCTTGAATGCTCAATGGATCCTTTGGAGCTCTACTTAGGCCAGCTTGGTTTTCATCATCTATAGTTGATAGAACTACCATATACCAAAGTTAGTAACAAAGCATATAGGAGAGAAGATGAGGGAGATGAACTGTCTTCTAAAAACATATAAATTTCATCTTCAAACTTCCTAATCTTGGGATCTCTCTCTTTTTACATTTAGATAATACAACTAGAAGTTATCCATTTGGTTAAAGATCCTTTTCTCATTCAAATAAATACTATTGGAGCAATCCCTTCAAGGAAACACTTATTCATGACAGCTAAACAATTAATTGAGATTGGCTTCTCCCAAAAAGATCTTTAAAATTTGAAGACAAAATAATGGCTTACATGGATATTGAAGTCATAAGTCGATGATTCGGGAAGAAGCTTCCTTAGATCAAAGACCTATCAAAAGGTGAAAAATGGGTCATCAAAATATGAAACATAATAAAGAAAACTAACAAAATAAAGAGAGAACATCTAATAAGTGGTTACGTGTGTTCATTAAAACCATGGTATGTCTCTTTATGTGTACGTATGTTGTCTAATATAATATATAGGAAATATAATAAAGGTCAAACACTGTTCATAAGAATAGAGATTTCAGAACAGTGGTCTAGTCAGTAGCACATAAGGATGATATGTGAAAATTAAGTGGTGATTATGCACAGGATGTTTCTAACTGGAATAGAATGATTAATATGCATGATCCATATAAAACGTAACATGGGAAACTAAACAATAACCTACACTCTTTGAGGTAAAAAAGATGGGCTTTTTACATTCAGCTATTATAATTTATAACAAGAGCATCAAAGAAGAAGAGCAAGGTGTATGGGTCACTACTCCAGTAGGCTATGTCTTCTAATCTTAATTCAGGAGGCTATGTCTTCTAATCTTAATTCAGGTTTTCTTTGATATAATTTTATGATCAATATTTTTCCCTATGATGCTTACGAAGAATTTAGGAACTGTGACTTTTGGTAAGAGAAGAAGAAAACTCGAAGTCAATACATTGTCTTCTAGTGTTTGCAAGGACCTTGGTAGCATCCATCTTTCAATTATTTCAACTGCATTTTAAGGTGCAACATGAACATTTTGTTTTCCTCCTATTTCCTGTTATGTATAAAGAAGTAAGTTCAAAAGTTAATCTTAGCAACGAAAGAGGGAAAAGGATGGCAATAATGATGTCAGGTTCTCTAAATTTGGAAATAATACAACAAACATAATTTCTATTTTGTGTTTGGATTAGTTTTTGTATGACACCAGTTTTGCTCTATAATGTATGCACATACACAGAAATACACACCTACACATGCAATATGATATGTATTATGGAGAGAACATGTATTTGCATGTAGTCATGTATTTTTTTCAAAATCTGTCCCTAGCATTTTGAGCTACTGAACAAACCAACCCAACTTACCTCACCAGGAGTTTCAAGAAGTGGTTGTGTATCTGTGGAACCAACCACTGGCTCAGTCGTACTAGTTCCCAGTGAAGCATATCTAAGAATCCCAGAAAGTCTTTTAGGTTAATAATTATAAAATTAAAGTAACAGCTACAACAACATATGCTTAACTGTTGTAATTCACCAAAATGTTACGTCCAAGATAGATTTTCTAGGTTTTAGTAATTTCCTAATGTTAAAGCTTTTAAATATAGACAACATTCAAATACCATAAAGATAACCGAAAGAAACTTCTCCAGATAATTATAATTGATATAAAACTAACCTCCGCTCTACGGTAACAATGGTAGCAGATGTACCACCCTCCAATGAATGATCAAAGTTAGGAGGTAAATAAGCAAATGAATCAACCTACCGAAATAAAAGGAACCACATCATAATTGTTTTGACAAACAGATATGTTGCTGTTCAGATAAAAAAGGTATAAGTATCTAATATAAAAATTCTAACCTTCAGTTGATGGATTTCACCAGTCGCATACTTAAGACTTGCAGAACCCTGAACCACAAATATGAACCTAATAAAATTTGGAAGTATCAGACATGATTGATACTTAAAAGGTCAAATTAACAATGAATGCTAATCAAGAATTTAGAAAGAAACCCTACACCTCTCTATATCATAATCAGGAAGCCCCGAACTTGAATTTTCTGCAGAGCATATAATCTGGTATTAGTTTTATTTTTTATATTATTTGAGTAATAGCAGGAGATTTAACAGAAACTTTTTGCAAAATTATAACATTTCTTAAAGTTCAGCTGTTGTTCGCAATTCTACAGACAAGATATTTAGGTAACATGACAATATGTTCAAGTTCAAACACAAAAATGTGCCGCTTAACTTGGTGCCAGAATACATAAGGAAAGCACCATTACCATAGAATTCCAGCTTCCAGCTTCCACATGACTATAACCTAACAAATTGTAGGTCTTGCAAAAGGAGAAAGGTGTTATTTTTGTTGACTAAAATGCTAAGCTCATAAAGCATGGGAAGAGAATTGCTAGAAGCACTATGGCTAAGAAACAATCCTTGGAATTTATAAATGACAATTATACAGTATCAATAGAATTATATCTTTTAAATAAGAAAATAACAAGAATTTTAAAGAAAAATTTTGGCTCTAACTACAGCTGAGAGAAATATGTTAACGAACTACAGAATCACAGTGAAAAATAAAGCAAAGGCATGTAACGTGCAACAAATGTGATGTAGGACAAATAGAAGTATTAACTAGTAGCTAAAAAGCACAAAATTAGGATATAATTTCAAGGCTAGATTTTGGTTATGAATGCTAAAATCTCATATTAGGTATAGTTGAGTTTTTAGGGTTTGTTTGTTGAAAATTTATGCTAGAATTTTAGGGTTTGATATGTTAGAATTTGAGGTTAGTATGGCTATAATATAGGATTTTGATTGTTGGAACTTTAGTGAGGAACAAAAAAACGGAAAATGGGAAACTAGGAATCATTTTTAGGGATTGAGAGTCACTCTTAGAAGAAATCATCACACCTTCCAGTTGAAAACTAAAGTTTGTATGAAAATTTCAAATTGCTTATCATTGAAGGACTGAATATACACATACTTATAGAGAAGTTTTTAGAACACTTATTCTAATAGGAAACGGTTCTCAACAAATTTAAATCTTATTCTAATAAAAATTGTACAAGTCCTAACCAACTAGGATAACATATCTAAAATAGAATAATATATTTAACTCACTACTACTTCCTATCTAATAAGGAATTCTAGCAAAATCAAAATTTCAGCCTAGATCTTTGATGTCAACTCAATTTTCAATTCTCATCCCACCAAATTAAGGCTTGTGGTTGACTAATTATTCCTTTTATTTTTTCTACATGCTTTAAGCTCTTTTATTTTTTCTATATACTAAGTATTAGCACTTATCTTCTTGATGATCTTATAAGGTCCAACTTTCCATGAAGTTTCTATAGTTTCCCTTCGAAAAACACTCTGGATGAATCCTAACCATCACCAAATCCCCTTCATTGAATCCACCAATCGACGATATTGACCAGCATGTTTTTTATAGGACAATTTGTTGGTTGCTATCTTTCATCATATCTCATCAAAGATGTCCCTCATGTGTTGTGCAAAACTTTCAACTTTAACACTAACTCGTGGTGTTTGTGATAAAGGAACTAGATCAATAGACTTCCTTGGTTGAACTCCTGAAACTATATCAAAAGAGCTCTTATTTATAGAACTGCTTTATGCCAATTCTACCACAGGGAGAGTTAGGTTCCAATTTTTTACATTGTCTTGAACCAAGCATCTTAACAAGTCCCCCAAGCTTCTATTCACTACCTCTATTTGTCTATCAATTTGGGGATAGAAAGAACTTGAAAATTGAAGCTAAATGTTTAATGTTTTCTATAGAATTCTCCAACAATAACTTATAAACTTCACATAACAATCATAAACAATGGTTAAAGGCAATTCATGTAGATGTACAATCTCTTTGAATAATAGTTTAGCAGTATGGACAACATTATAAGTCTTGACCAATATGTTGAACCACAAGGCTTCTCTACAACATAGGAATCAAGAACATACCCTATTGTTGCTTCTTGTAGTCAAACGCACTACCTTGCCACCATTTTTTAATTTTGACTTTGCAAATGCACACACAACTTTTTCTTTATTTCTATGTTGTACTAATTGCATATCTTCATTCAAGCCCGCTTCTCCTTCATCAACCACTACAACACAATCTTCATTAGCAATACTAAGGATATCCTCAAGTTTTGAGCCACTAAGCTCTAAAATCCCAAGTAGCCACTGGTTAATCTCTTCAGCTCCTTGTTTTGTTATTTTAGTCAACTATCCTTTACTTTTGTAAAATTCAGAGAATATTTAATTGAGGGTTTGATTCAAACTCAAGACCCTTGTATCCTTTATATAGATGTAATTACATAAGGAAAAGATCTATGGAATAAAGAGGAAATCACACAATAAAGAGGGAGATCATACTCTCCCTAATATAGATATTTCCTAAGATCTAATATTGATATTTCCTAACACCCCTCCTCAAATTAGAGCATACATATCATAAGCTCCAAGCTTGTTACATGTAGGTTTCAATTGAGACCCGCCTAATGCCTTGGTGAGTAAGTTAGCAAGTTGATCTTCTGACTTGACATATGGTGTCTCAATCAATCCTTCTTGAAGCTTTTCACAAACAAAGTAACTATCCACTTCAATATGTTTGGTCCTCTCATAAAAGAATGGATTCAAGGCAATATGAATGGTTGCTTAATTATCACACATCAACTTCATTGGAGTGGAGTGCTCGAAACCAAGTTCCCCACGAAGATGCTTCAACCAAATTAGCTCACATGTAGTATACGCCATAGCCTTGTACTCAAACTCAGCACTTGAACGTGCAACAACTGACAGCCTTTTACTTTTCCATGACACCATGTTTCCACCCAAAAATACATAGTAGCTTGAAGTAGACTGTCGGTCATAAGCGCCTGCCCAATCTGCATCTATATGCCCTTGAATCAGAATGTGTCCATGATTTTGGTAAAGAAGACCTTGCCTTAAAGAACCTTTCAAATATCTCAAAATTCTAACAACTGCATCCCAATGACTGGTTCATGGAGATCCCATGAACTAACTCACTACATTGTAGCAAAGAAATATCTAGACAACTAATAGTCAAATAATTTAGTTTACCAACAAGTCTTTAATACTTACCTGGATCTTCCAACTGCTCTCCTTTATCAGCATTAAGTTTTACATTTCATTCCATGGGGCTCTCAACTAGCTTTGTACCCAACAGACCCATTTCCTCTAGAAGATCAAGGACATACTTTCTTTGAGATAGACAAATCCCCATCTTCGACCTTGCTATCTCGATACCTAGAAAATATTTTAGTAAACCAAGATCCTTTGTTTGAAATTTAGTATTTATGAATAACTTTAAAGACTGGATTCCTACTTTATCATCTCCAATAATAACAATATCATCAACATAACTGATCAAAAGAATTTTACCAGCCTAAGAGCAACAATAAAACACAGAGTGATCAACATCAATGCAAACCAAACCCCATAACCACTGTACTAAAGCGCCCAAACCAAGCTCTCGATAATTGTTTTAGACCATACAAAGATTGTTAAGGCGAGAAACTAGATTAGTCTCACCTTGAGCAACAAACCTTAGTGGTTGCTCCATAAAAATAGTCTCCTGAAGATCACCATGAAGGAAAGCATTTTTTACAATGAGTTGATGAAGAGGCCAATCACAGGTGGTTGCTAATGCAATGAAAACACGAACGGATGTCAATTTGGCCACAGGAGAAAAGGTTTCAATATAATCCATACCCATACACCTATGTCTAACCCTTAGCTACCAAATGAGCATTTAAACGATTAACCGTGCCATCAGAATTAACCTTAAGATTGAATACCCAACGACAACCCACAATTTTTTGCCCATGTGGAAGAGGAACTAAGTCCCATTTATTATTAGCTTGCAAAGCCAACATCTCTTCTTCCATCGAATGTTTCCATCCACGATGATCCAAAGCTTCTAAAGCAGACTTAGGTACAGGTACAGAAGACAAAGTGGATACAATAGCAGCATATGATCGTGATAATGAGTTATAAGAAAAAAGATTTGGAATAGGGTGGGATGTACAAGACCTTTGTTTATGGAGAGCAATGGGCTAATCAAGATCATCATATGATGGAGTTGAAGACGGAGAAGAAAATGGTGACGAGCATGAATGGTTTGGTCCTACTTCATGATGAGTGCGTCAATTATAAACCTACAAATTAGGACGAGATAGACGTTCCAAAGGAGTAGGATTAGAATCAGGAGAAACATAATTGGGAGTTGTTTGGGAAGGAACAAAAGGAATTGGTAGACACTCATCAGTGTCAATAGAGATAGACTAGGCATCTAAAAAGTACGGTGTGTCTTCAAAGAATGTAACGTCAGCAGACACAAAAAACAATTCAATAACGGGCTGAAACATTTATACCCCTTTTGCAAACGAGCGTACCCAAGAAAAATGCACTTTATAGCTTTTGGATCTAATTTATCCGTGTTAGGTTGAAGTTGATGAGGAGAACAAACACATTCGAATACTTGAGAAAGATTCTTGGTGAATATTTGATTCCAATAAGTTAGCTAAATCAGATAATGATCACATCATGTACAACTGTAATTAGCTACGTCAAATCAAGACCTTATCATTTATAGTTGTAAATTCCTAGAATAGCAATATGTAATGTCTATATATTATGCGACAATGTAAAGTGAAAGTAGAGTAATACCTACTCCTCTATTCAGGTTCTATTTTCTATATGGTATCAGAGCACCCTAAACAAGAATAAACCCTAGATGCCATCCCTCTAAGATAGTTATGTCTAACATTATAGAATCCTCCAGCCACCCTACTCAACCTATTACTACTCATAATCCTACCTCTGAATCCCACTCCATTCCGGTTACCTCTATACGGCTGAATGGAGAAAATTTTCTTCGCTAGTCTCAATTCGTACAAATGTACATTCGTGGAAGAGGAAAAATTAGCTACCTAACTGGAGACAAGAAGGAACCGACTGTAGATGATCCTGCACATGCAATATGGGATGCAGAAAACTCTATGGTGATGACATGGCTGGTGAACTCAATGGAGGAAGACATTAACTCCAATTATATGTGCTACTATACGGCCAAGGAGTTATGGGACAATGTCCATTAGATGTATTCTGATTTAGGAAATCAATCACAAGTGCATGATTTAACTCTGAAATTGGGTCAAATCAGTCAAGGTGAGGATAATGTTACCAAGTACTTCAATTCCCTAACGTGTGTATGGCAGGATCTAGATATGTTTAAAGTTTATGAGTGGAAATCTCCTGATGATTTTAATCATTACCAGAAAACTATTGAGGATAGCAGGATCTTTAAATTCCTAATCGGTTTAAATGTTGAGTATGATGAGGTGAAAGGCACGACCATTGGGAGACAATCACTCCCTCCTATTGGAGAAGTCTTTGTTGAGGTGAGACGTGAAGACAGTAGACCTCAAGTCATGCTTGGAAAACGGCTCCCCAATCCTAGTATTGAAGCCTTGGCTATAGGCAATGTTGGCAACCTTGGATATAGGCAATGTTGGCAACCGTGGCAAGAAACCTGAAGAGAAAGCACGGGTCTGGTGTGACTATTGTAGCGAGGCAAAACACACCCTAGAAACTGGAAACTCCATGGGAAGCCTGCCAATTGAAAGGGGTCTCGTCAAGGTAAATTCAATAAAACCCTTGTTGCTAATGAGGTGGACACCGGACCATTCAACCAAGAGCGGATTAATCAAATCCTAAAGTTGCTGAAACCTAAATCTGAATCCACACGTGCCCCTAATGCCTCTATTGCACAAACAGGTAGTAATCTCAATTCTTCTCAAGCTCTATTGTGTTCTTTCCCATGCTATTCCAATACTTGGATCATTGATTCAACAGTATCTAATCATATGACTAGTCATTCTCATCTATTTCATACTTACAATCCCTATTCTGGTCATGGAAAAATCCGTACAACAGATGGTTCTTTTTCTCCTATAGCTGGAAAAGGTCTCATTCAATTGTCTCCTAATATTTTCCATAAATCAGTCCTTCATGTGCCTAAACTTAGGTGCAATCTTCTACCAGTTAGTAAACTTACTCAAGAATCTAATTGTACTGTCACTTTCCTTGATTCTCATTGCGTGTTTCAGGACCAGACTGCGAGGAGGATGATTGGCAATGCTAAACTTATAGGTGGTACTGAATAGTTCAAAACAAGTCTTGGCACTTTTTTGAAAGATAAAGGCATTGTTCATAAAACAACTCGTGTTGACACACCTCAACAAAATGGAATTGCTAATAGAAAAATCACACCTTCTAATTAAAAACTCATCTTTGTAGGAAATTTCAAATTGCTTGCCATTGAAGGGCTGAATATACACATATTTATAGATAAGTTTTTAGACCTCTTATTCTAGTAAGAAAAAGTTTCTAACAAAATTAAATCATGTCCTAATAAAAATTCTATAAGTCTTAAACAACTTAGATAATATATCTAAAGTAGAATAATATATTTAACTTATTACTACTTCCTATCTAAGAAAAAAACCTAACACAATCTAAATTTCAGTCCTTAGTCTTACCAAATTAAGGCTTGAGATTAACTAATTATTCCTTTTTTATTTCTTATATATACATTCCTTATCTTTTACATCAAAGCGTTTATCAGATATAAACTAAGAGTTGGCTCAAATTCGAAAGTCACAACTTTCACCAACATTAATCACAACTTTTGCCCAACTAAAGCATTCAAGTAAACCAAAAGCATTAAAAGTCCATAGTTGGATTAACGAGAACACTTAATTCATTGAATACCAACACCAAAGGACAAAGATAAGTTCATTAATCAAAATCAAAGAACCTTGCATTTTTGCTAGGTACATCACAAAGTGTGAGCCCATAGCTGGTGTGATTAGGTATGCCCCCAATGTGTTTTTCCTGTGAAAAAACTCAAATGAATTAACAAGCTAAAATCAAGTCTCATCTTCTTTACAATAAAAATTCAAAACAAGATCCTTATTACCACTGACGTAAAGGACTGAATACATGACTTTCAGGTGTTATTAAAGCATGGTCTCTTTTGTAAACACTACGAGTAAAACCTGGCAAGTCTGCAAAAGACCAAATTTAATTAGTGGTGAGTTTATTAGTAAGGAAAAAACCAGAAATATGTCTAAAGTATCAGCTTAAAGTAATTATAATTGATACTAAAGCAATTTTTATAAGAATCCCAGACCATACAACCACTGAATTCCAAAAAATGAAAAGAAAAATAATCTATTCTCTACAATTAATATATATTTGGCTTGAATTATTCCTCCATTCAGTTAGTTTAAAAAACCAATAGCAGTGATCACACCAAAATGTCCCTTCCCTCTACTGGATCCAAAGCTTCACATATAGAAGATTTGTAATGGAAAGATCTTGCTTCATTTTCTTTCATCTTCTTCAGAGACTAGCTATTCCGCAAGCAAATTGCACAATAAAGTTAGCAAGTTGTTGCAATACAATCGTTAATTCTAGGAATCAATAAGAACTAGGACCTTCCTCTTCCAGAATTAGACTTAGAACTTGCCTCGAAGATGAGAAGGAGACAAAGTCGGATTTATGACTTTCCAGTAGAGAGGTTTGGAGTTCGGTTCAGTGTTTAGTAATGTAGGTGCAGAGCAGAACCCACTATCAGTCCAACCAAGTTTCATTGAACCTGTTAAAAGTTCAAAGTATAGTGTCAAATACTTCCCTTAAGAAGATGAAATTTTAACGTTTACAACTTTCAGTCCAATGACAGCTTTGTGAGTTTAATAAAAAAATCTTGAAGCAATCGATGGCCTGCTCATCTGATCTCCAGTATACTTGGTCCGAAAATTGAAAAGCAAAGAATTCAAAAAGTTATGGGATTTGAATGAAAACAAGTAGGGCATTCGACAAAGATTACAAGTTGTGAAAAGGGATTTTCCACTCCTCAGATATGGTCATACCGACACAATTCATTCGATGTATTTTCTCAGAAACCAAACAAAACAATGCAAATAAATGAAGGAAATAATGGTTTAGAAGGGAAATACCTAACGTTAATAGAGAGATGAAATAAAGGCAGAAACACTGCATTGTAAGCTGCGAAACAGAGTTTGGAAGTGCGTGGGACTGATTTCCTCGCGAGTCAGATATCACTTTGTTGTGTTTCTTTTTGTCCTCTTTTCTCCTTCGGCATTTTATTTTTATAACACAAGTTGGGAGCAGATCGTCAGTCTCACTTACTCAGGCCCTACTCTGGACCATAACAAAACGTCTACGTTGAATAACGTTTCATTTTTACTAAACCAATGTTTGCATCTCAGCTCATTTTTAGGTAAGCCGATTTGTTCTTCCTTTGATTTTGCTTCCCACGTCAATTGTTTACTTCCCCTTAATTCATAGAACATCTCAGATCAAGCTTTAGAATTCTGAAAGGTTGAGGTACGCTCTGTCACTCTCTCGCTTTCGCTTCTTCCATAAGTCTCGCATACCTTGTCTCTCCCACTTTCTCGCATTCGTTTCTTCTACTTTATCGCACACCTTCCTTCCAAATGGGTGAATTCTTTTAATGGTGAGCGAATTTTAACAAGGGTATGGGTTGAGGGAGTATCATAAAAAATTAGATGTGGTTTCAAGAACGGTGTTTCCATTTTGTGAGAGCTTTTGTTTCTTCTGTCCTGCACTACGTGGAAGATGAAGACAACTCATGAAGCATTACAAGAAATTGCTTGCGAATAATTTTCGTCGTTCTCCGATTAGCCACTATCGCATTTTAAATCCTTAGTTGTATTTACTGCATGTGGGTATCTTCTGTTGCAAGATCTTCAAGAGAAGTGTAAAATAGAAATTGGGTGTACTGATAAATCTTGAATTTAAACTTTAGGGCATTTAGTTAGCTTACTTACAGGTCGTTTCATCATGTTTGGGGTTTGGAGTACTGATTTTCATTAGTTCAATCTGCTAACTTAAGGGTCTAGTTTTGGGGAGCAGATCGTTTGTCCCACTTGCAGCAAAATATTTTGCTTTTTCATGCCTAATTATGTACTTTTTGTGATTTCCAGGTGTTTAGGTGCACATTCTAACTCCTTAAGTTTTAAATGCAACTCTGTTTTCTTTTAAAAGGTTTTGGGGACTCCAACCAAGGAGGAGATTAAGTGCATGAACCCAAACTATACTGAGTTTAAGTTTCCACAGATAAAGCCTCATCCATGGCACAAGGTACTTATATCTCTTCTTTTGTCATGACATCATATGTATTGTCTCTTAAAAGTTCTAAATTTATTAACACCTTAATATTTTTTTA
>JANSVA010000217.1:29719733-29737629 GCA_025504915.1 Erythroxylum reticulatum | reverse complement strand
AAAATTAAAAATTCACAATAATTATAAAAGTTGAAATTAATAAAATAACTAATTAAAAAAGTTTGAAAAATGGGGAAGGAGAGATAAGAGGGAGAGAGGGAAATTTTAAAATTTTTTGAAAATTTTGCAAAAAAGTTCTCCTATTTTTTAAAATTTTCGGTATTTGCCGATATTTAGATTTTTAATATTTTTGCTCTTCAAGTTCATATTTTTCTTTATTTAACGATTTCAATTTTTATTCGATTTGTAGGGATATAATTAGAAACAAAAAGCCAAATTTAAGTTATATTCCATAAAATACTGTTCTATACTAAACACTATAATAAGAATCCACCCAACTTTTCTATTAGAATTCTTATAAGTATCCAAATATGTGAATATCTTTATTTTTTATAGATTTATTTTTTAAAGAATCATATTCCAAATTCACTTTATTTTTCTGTCAACCAATCTGGACTAATTGCATTGTTGTTTTACATGCAGTTGATCTAAGGTAAACATCATAAGGTTGTCCAAACCTAAAAGTCAATCTTTTCGACCATTCATCTTAATGATTCTTAAGTCCTCTAAACTAGGTTTTTTGCTCCTTATAGAAGGATCTATAAGTTATCCTTAGTTATGCTCCTTTAAAAATTCTCAGGAACTAAGAATGAGTTGACAAGAGAAATGGGTGGACATGAGCATTTACAAAATATCAAAATAGTTGATGGATTTCCTGTTGAAGCAGTATAGCAGCTACCTCATGGAACTACTTCTAAATGGTATGAGTTAGAAAAAAATAAAAGAAAGAACCAAAATCTAAATGGGCATGTATGGTATAAAACTCTTGAAAAAAATTTAATTAAAAATAAAAGAGAGAGAAAGCTCACTAGATTGAAAATTAGAAGACAATAACCTAAGCAAAAGTTAGATCAAAAAGATTAAAAACGTGAAATAGGGAATTGAGAAACGAGATTCACTTGACTCATATGAATCCATGACTGCCTCTTAAGCTCCCTCATCTTAAATATGTAGAATATAAGTGAACCTTAGTGGATTTCAATGAGATTATTAGTGACCTTTGGGATTGATGGAAGAAATTCATGCTGTGAATTTTGACTTTTTGGGAAGATAATGCGTTTAAAGGAAACATATGTGAATGAGTGAACCACATCTCACACTTCTACTACTGAGGGGACGACAAGTGTTAGTGAGTTTGTGGCAAGTGTCAAGCAACAGTGTAGAGGATTAGGATGTGAACATAGGCATAATATAGTATTTGGAGTAAGTTTAGGCTAGATTGTATCTGTTTGTTAAGCCATAATTCTTTGCTTAGAGTAGATTAAATGTTGATTATTCCAGAATTTGATACCTATTCCATGAAATTCAATTTATTTTCCATAAAAGATCATATCAAATTAATTAAAATAAAACTAAAGAAGAAGAAAAGAAAAAAAATCGATATAAGTTGGGAATGGGGAATAACAATTTTCAAAAGTACCTAATAAAAAATTAAACTGTAAGGTCTTAATTTTCTTTTGTTTTATTGGGCTTGTAAATGTTAACCAATTTGCAAGTAAAAAGCTTTTTTAAAGATTTATTGATCTGATGACTTCAGTAATGAAATTCTTCATTATTAGCTTAATTGACTTATGTCTTTATCCTTTTTTTTAAATATAATTGAAAGGCCTTTTATCTCAGTTATCAATTATAGAATTCTATTTAATTTTTTTTAATATTTAACCTCGATAACCCGCAAGCATATGAGTCATTTGCATAGTACGTAAGGTATTGATCTCATTATGAGGATTAATCTAATCCTAAAATCTAAAGCTAAAACAATACGTAATATTCAAAATGTAACGAAACTAAAACAAGAATGCAATTCAATCAAGTAATTCAGCTCAAGAATCAATCACGAAATATTAGCAATTAGCAATTGCAATGCACACACTAAAAAATGAACCTAAAGAATTATCAATTGAAAGAAGGGAAAATTTTTACCTATCTTTAACATTAACCTAATCGATTATGAATTATTGGATCATTGGTCCTAGACAATCCTAGGGTTAACTACTCTCTCTCAAGTTATAACCATTAACCCTAAATTATAAACCCTAATCAGATTATGGAGAATTGCAATTTTTCAATTAACAATCTATCCAAACCCTAATTAGATCTGAAGTTTTTCAATAGACTACCGGGAACCTATGTGAGATCTCTCTTAACACAATTACCAATTTGATTAATTTCTCATTCTTATTAAATCACATAACTCTCATTAGCCCAATTTAATTATTTTTCATTCGATTCACCCTCTTAATTTATTATCGAATTATGTAATATCAGAAATCAATCACAATGAATCTAAATAATATAAAACAATTTGGTTTTTATTAAATCAAAGATAAAAACAACTCAAAAGTGAGTGTACACATCCTCAACATTCATACAATCCTATCATCAGCGGTTATTCCAATACTATGCATTAATAAAATTGAAGATACACTAGAAACATAATCTAAATGGATGATAGAGGCAGCAACGTCAAGAAACCTCTTATTTTGGGAAGTACTTCGCATCTGCTTCTTCCCCACGTCTCTCTTGCTTCTTCTTTTTCTCAATTGCTCGATGAACTCTCTTTAGGGTTTCTCAATGGTGGCTGATGCAAAAGCTCACTCTTTTATGTTCTTCTTGTTCTATTTATGTTCTTTTATTTTTCAGGTTAAACTAGGATTTTTTCAGGTTTTGAAAGGTCCAAAAAATCCCTTCAAATGTGAAGTTTGGGAGTGGCTACACGTTTGCTAGATGTAGGTCATGATTGTGGGCCATTTTTTGGTTTGAATGTCTTCTAAGACTCCTCCGTTCTTCGATATTGACCCTAAAATACTAATAAACACATCAAGGTACCTCAAAAACATAATATTTAAGTTCAAAGACTTGTACTAACCCAATAACCACTTAAAACATAATTAATTCACAAACTAACACAATTCTAGCCTAAACACCTACTAAATGATTGAATTAACAACTAAACACATATCAAACTAAGCCCTAAAATATAATGAAATTTACATTTATCAACATCCCCACACTTAAACGTTTACTTGCCCTCAAGCAAACAAAACAATAAACACACAAAATCACAAAGCACACAAGGCCATAATGAGACAATGACTTCAACTTTGTAAAATAAATTTAACTTTAAACAACATCATTCAAGCTGTTCCAAATCATTAACATGCAAAATCCACGTCCAGGAGCTCTAGACTAAACATGCATATTAATCAAAAAATCAAATACCAAGTTATTCACCCTTTTCAATTATACTAACAAATTAATAATTCTTTGGTCATTAAACTTTATAACTACGCCTAAGAACATTTTCATGAAAAGTCAAGTTATTTATAAGTTTGGAAGGTTTATTAGAAAATATTTTTTGGACATGGACCTAATCTTTTACTCGGAGGCAAACATTGGTGATAAATGTCAATTCAGTTACTCAACTAAGTTATGTTTTTAATAAGCTGCTTAGTTAAAACGTCATTATAGCCTTTTAATATAGAGGCACACATTTATGATGTGTGTCGATTAGGTTATTCAGCTACATCAAGTTCTCAACTGGCTACTATCTCTATTCATAACCCGAAGGCCAACGAAATAATTATTTATTTAAAATTAACAAACATATATTTTTTTAATTTTGATTGCCTACCTTGTTGCTTTAGCTACTCATTAGCAAAACTACTTTATTCAAAAAAAGCTAAAATCATGAATGAATGTGATAATTTAGAGGGTGGCAAACTCATACTAAATCCTAATTAACTTGCATATTTAGCCAAAGAATCCAATTCACTAATTTCACGAGCTAATGACTATTCACAACTTAATAGACTATGTTCAAAATTAAATCAATTTCAATCCATCTAAGCCATTAACACATTCATATAATTCACAAAATGCAACCTAACAAATTATCATACAATATGCAAAATTCACACTCAAAGTAAAACACATAACCTCCCCATACTTAAACAATATTGGCGTCAATGTGAGAGGGGTACAAAAACACACCAAGAGAAATAAAACACGAAATACGAAAAACATAAGAAGACAATACTAACAAAAATAAAAAGAAAAGGGTTAGAACACGAAATCGTTTATGGTGATAGAGGTGGTGATGGCAATAGTGTTTAGACCAAATCTGCTTGAAATTGGGAGTATTTCCCTATCTTATTAGTAATTCAAGTCAATTCACACTCTAATAATGACTATATGATCTTAGAAGCAATAGAAAAAGAGAAAATGTTTATTTTTTTTGTTTGATTCTCTCTCTTTTATTAAAAATTTAAAAACAAGTAAGAACAATACATCTTAAAAACACACATACATATAAGAAAGAAATGCGAAATGTAAAGGAAAAGAAATGAAATTGGTTTAGGTTGCCTCCCAAGCAGCGCCTTTGTTTATTGTCATTGGCTCAACTCCTTGTTTTCCTCATATGACAAAATTATGATCTTCCAGTGGCACAGTATACGCTCTCTCCACATAAGGTTCTTCAAGATAGGCCTTAATTAATGATCATTCACCTCTGACGTCATCCCTATCTTCAAACTTCCTATCTCTACTGAGTCCATGCACTCTAGAAATATCTTGAATATCTCTTCACCTTTCTATTTTTCATTTAATTTCTCTAATCTGCTATGTAAAGGTGAAGAGTTAATCTTTAAAATAATTATAGACTTAGTACTCACCTTTGAGTTAAAAGATATATCCATGTCTCCTTTAAACTCCTTCTCTACTTCTTCTTCACAAGCAACTCCTAGAGTAGTTCATCTCAAGATTCATAAGCTCCTCTTCACTCTGTAAGGTCTATGCACTAGTGTCCTTTGGGCGCTTCTCAGGTTGATATGGCTACTCCTCTTCGCTCTGTGGTTCTAGGTGGTTGATATCTCCCCATCTAGACATTGCATCTTGCTAGAATTGTTTCATATATGTTGAAATTGTAAAGTATTAGTAGCGACAACATTAACTAATTCTTTTAAGGATGTACCTGAGTTTTCCTGGCTCTCCCAATCTTGGAAGCTAGAAAAAATTTATCGTTCATCCTGCTGGAATTGCAAAGTATTAGTAGGAACAACATTAACTAAGTCTTTTAGAGATAGACCTAAGTCATGATAAGAAGCTTCTGGTCTATACGGGATGCACTACAAACTATCATGGAATTAATTTTGCTGGTTATCCAATCTATAACTAAAATTTATATGATTTCTCCAAAAACAACTATTGGATTGAGAATATGAGTTATAGAAAAAATTACTTCCATCCATGAATTATTTTTTTAATAAAAAAGTGAAAAGATCATGAAATAATTGAAAAGAAACTAATTATAAATAAATATGTACAAAACACCAGCTAAAATCATGAACAAAAGTTGAAACATCACACTCCCAAATAATGGTGCCAAAATTGGCATAGCGCGTTGTAACACTACTTAAAATAACTAGACTTATAATTATAACAGTAGTGAGTCTAGGTTGATCCTATAGAGAGTGCTTGTAAAGTTTTTGAAATGAAATCAATTAGTGTAGGTCATGGGGTTTTGGTATAATTTCAAATAAAAAATAATGAAGACGAATTAAAGAAAACATTAAAAAATGATGAATAGGTTAGGGACCCAGTCATCGGTTCAATCTCAGCTGACACACAATTAAACGTACTTCATTAAGTTGTTATCCTTACACCTCTCCTAGCAACTATTAATCATAGGTTAACGATAAGTTCTATTAACCCCGATTTTCCCTTAGGTCATGTTTAATTAAGAGACGCTCGTTAATTAAACCTATCTATTGAACAACCTAAGATAAACTCTCTAAATTTAATTGGACAACTGCATTACGAATTAGGAAAATAGATTATTCAAAGCGACAATCACATACACTCAAGTCATTTAAACTAGTTATATTATCCATAATGATTAAAAACTATTAGTTGACACAAATGAATGTCAACATAACAATTATGGATTATATTGAAACTCTACAAATGGTTCATACAAAAACAATTTAACAATAGTAAGAATAAGATCATTCATATATGAACACCTAAATCTGTAAGCATAAGATAGCATAATCAATCCCTATAGAGAGAAAGAACAACAAAAATAATGAAAGATATGCTTAACCAGGTTCTTCGGTGTTGATATCACCTCCGAACTTGGTCGGGAAGCTCAGCACTCCATGGGTCTCCTAAAGATCTCCTCTATTGCCCCTTTCTTGTTTCCTAAGCTCCTAAATTGTTTCTTTTAACTTTCATCCCGTTTCTGTCATCAAAACGATGTATTTATACTCAAAACTAGGTTTTGGGATGAGCTGGCAACATTTCATGGGTGTGCTTTGTGATGTTATGGGTATGCACGTGAGTCATGGGCATGCATGGTGGTGTCACACCCATGACTTTTATGTCATGGCCATGAGTCATTTCCAACACTCTTCATCTTGATGTTTTCACCATATAATCATCATCTTCATGCATTTTCTTGTTCCATGAAGAAAAATGATTGTGAATCTCCAAAAAATGGCTCAAATATTGTGCTTTCAACTCACTTTAACTCTTTCATGTCTGAATTGTACTTAAAACCAAATATGAACTAAAGTGAATGTTTTAAACATATCATGTCATTAATCACTAAGTGTTATGAAATAAATTTATAATCAATTAAGCACATATCAGTAACCACAACCCTAAAAGATATAATGGCTAATTTTATTCAATAATCAAACATAAGACATTAGGAAACAAAGGCATGTATACAAAATATAGTGAATTGGATTGATAAACTAGCGAAGATATATCTGACGAGATGTAAAGGAGTTTATCTAGTCCTACTGAAATAGACCCTAAAGAATTTTGAATGGAAATCACCCATAGGAGTGGAAATGAGCTTCTAGAAGAAGACAATAAAAAAGCCTTTATCCAAGAAGAGGAAGTAGAGAAGTGGTAGGAGTTAATTTGAGAAGACGATCCAGAAACCTTTATCTAGGAAGAAGAAAAAGAAGAATGGACAAAGATGGTTGAGGATGAACTAGTGAAGGAACCAAATAAAATAACTACTAATGAAGCATCAATAATCACCTTAAGTACAGAGGGTTCCCACTTCCTCAACGACAAACTTTTCGAGTCAGCCAAAGATTTAGGGATTTTCATTATCTCTCATTTTATTAATAGTTTATCAGTAAAAAGAGCATTAATGCAGTTGATAGAATTTATTAATTTGATAAATTATGCTCTTGCTATTATCTTTCAACGTGTGTCTTAATTACAGGCTACAAAGCCCTTATATGGAGAAATGAGTGGAAGTAAGCCCCTGATTATAGACCTAGGATAAGGGCGACGTATAGGATATGTCAAGCTAATGACATTAAATAAGCGTTGCATGCGAGGCAACCTATGAATTAAGATAGTTTTATTTTAAAATTTATCTTATTTATATTTTTATATTTCATATTTATTTATATTTATATTTTCTTTTATCATTTTATCCCCTTTTCTTTCTATTTTGCAAGGATGTTAATTTAATATTGGATAAATTAGAATTAAAAAATCATCTTACTTAGGAAAGTAACAACCTTCTCACTTATTATATATGCTTATACTATGTACATTAAAGATAATGTACAACTTTAAGTGTAGGGTAGGGGTTGATAATTTTAATGATTCTCTTAAGTTTATTATAATTTTAGTTATTAAATTTTATAAACTGATATCTTGACTTAATTGAAATCTATTTATCATTACTATATTTCATTATTGAATATTGATTTGAATTAGTATGCAAAAGGATGATAGTTAGACTAAAATTACTTTTACAAGTCATATTTTTAATAGCATTGAAATAATCAAGTTGAATGAAATTGCATATTACTTACGCATATAAACCATCTCTTTTGTGAGCTTCTGAACCTAAGAGTAAATTTTGAAAATTTTTAGGCTCTTTTTATTTTATCATATGTGTTATTATGCCTAGTTGAATGATTATAGAACTTGCTTTTATTATACATATTAAGACCATAATTGTTAAATTAGAAACATTGAAATGATGAAGGCATTTAGATTTAACAATTTGTTTGAACCTATTTCTTTGATAAATACCTTACCTAATTTTATCCCTTAGGAATAACCAATTTTGAGCCTCGACCTTTTAAATTGATTATACCCAATCATTAGCCTTTATCATATTTTTCTTTCAATCATTTTTATTATTTTAAACCCTTAAGGTTATTTATATTATTTGGTTGTTTGAAACTTAAAATTTTGAAATGTCTAATATCTTTTTAACAATGGTATATGATGAATGTTTGAAATTATTTTTCTTGATAAAAGAGAGCATAGAACAAGAAAATAAGAAAAAATTATATAGTTCCATTGGTTTTATAATGAATGGACCTACGTATATTGTGAACAAGTTTCTTACAATGTCCCTTTAGTAAGTTTCCTTCACATTAACCCTCTTTATTATCCCAATCATACTGTACCTAAACCCTATAAAGACCTTTTGATTTTTGTTTCTAATTTGTACATAAGTGGTGGAGATATGATAATATTGCAAGTATGTGATAAAAGTTCCATTATGCATTGATTGAGAGATTGATACTTTTCACCCTAAACACTTGAATATATTTAAGTGAAATCTTGGTGAGGGTGTAAAGGTTTATTCTTTTGATTTCAATAAGATTGTTGATATGATTATTGTTAATATTGACTTATAAAGTTAGTTTTAAGATAACTTGACTATACTTGTATGTTAATTTGATTAATTTGATATTATGGTTTAAAGAATGAATGGATAGGTTGAGTTAACAAAGAATGGATGTTATAAAATTAATATTTTAGATTATGATTTGCTTGAGGACTGGAAAAAGCGTAAGTATGGGGTATTTGATAGATGTATATTTGATGTATTTTGCTTGATATTTTATAATTTGTTGTACTTTTGGTATTTAATTTGCTTCAAGTGTACTCATAGGTGATAATTGCCTTCATGGACCAAAAGGAGAGGAATTCAGGTGAAATCGTGGCATAAAACGAAGACTTGGAGCCATTAGGAGATACATGGTCGTGTATATGTTAATGTAAGTCTCTAAAAACGTGAAAAGTCATCATTTTAAGTGTTTACCCTAAATTTTCCTATAAAAGGATGTGAACAGAGGAAAAAGGAGGAGAGTAGATGTTTTAAGCCAATTCCAAATGTGGAGAACATTAAGAAGGGATGATATTGATTCATAGACGTGGAGAACGCGAAGAAATCATCAAAATATCTAATAGATTGCAACATCAAAACTTAAACTTGGAAAAACAATCAATATAAAAGAATGGAGATTTAGGATTATGAACTCTTCGTTTCCTCATTTTTCTTCCAGTTTATCTTTGATTTCGTTTTCTATTATATGTAGCTAAACACTTTTTACTGTCTAGGTGTGATGAGCCCTAGTTGGGATAACAATATGTTTTGATTCTTTTATTTAACACAATTATTTTGATTGATCTATTGTGACTCAATTATGTGTTTTTATGTATGTTCTAATAAATTTGGAATATTAGTACATAGTCTTATTTTAGAACATAAAGATTAAGAAATTTTATGTATGAATAAATCTACCATAATTAAAAGGAGTTGATTGCAAACCTACAAATATGACGATATAAATCCTCTAAATTAAAGTCAAACCTAATAGCAGAATTGACAAATTGATAAAGCAATTGTAGGAACTTTAACCTGAATAATTTCTATTAGTAAACTTCCGGATTAGTTGTTAGTGGTCTCAATAGAGCTATTAGCATAAGATAGGAATTCCCACGATCCAATAGTCAATAGAACAATTGCATGATAAAAGGTTCATTCTCTAATGGTTTTAGAAGGATTCATTACCTAGACATTAATTTTTAATATTGATTGTTTTCTAGGCAATTTTCCTTTGTCTTCTGCCAACGATACTGTTTCCTGTTTATTTTAATTCTTTAACTTTTATTTTCTTTATTAAAACCAAAATTCAATTTATAGGCTAGATAATAGAAGAAAGAAAATTACTAGTAATCATTGTGTTTGTATGATCAACTTGTATTATGATAGTTACACCTACATAGTCCACGTTATTTCAAATAGTGGTCCTAAGTTTAGAGCCAATCATGTTCCTTTTTTTATATAAAACTTTTCTTTCACATACAGTTGATCTTTATGCGGTTAAATATTATTGGATGTCTGCTAAGATTCACGCATTTTATTGAGCAAATACTTTGGATGAATGTTGATAATTAATATACATTTAAAAATTAAAAGTAAAGGGATTTACAAAAAGTTATTTTAGTTTTTATATATATTTCATGTATATCTTACAAAAATAGCACTTTTTAAACCAGAATTATTATAGGGATATCAAATTTATAAATGCTTAATTTTGTAAAAAAATTTAATTTATGGTGCAAATTTTTAAAGTTTTTAATTCAATAACTAACCTTCAAAACTTACATAATTTAGTTAAAAATGTTGTCTCCCTTAGTTTTTTGTATTATGGACAAAAGATAGACATTCACGTCACAATTGATGGACACGCCAAGGGAGTGAAAACCTAACCAAAAAAACATTTTGACCTAGGCTTTGAAAGATTAGTTACTAAACCAAAAATTTTAAAAGATTTGGCTAAAAATATTTTAAAAAAATCCAAACGGTCATACATCTTTAAATTTCTTTTCCTTTATAAATTCATAATGCAAAATAAAAAGAAAATTTAAACAAAAGAAAAAGGAAATTGTAGAATGTGGTGATGAATTTATGCGAGGTTTTTTCTGCTTCTGCCCTGTCGGCTGTGAGACACGAGAATTTCTTCATCAGTTTCCGAACCAGCAGAAATTACTTTGCAAAAGATGATTGACATCGTAGACCGGGGAGACATGCTAAAGCTTTTATTTGCTTTTCTCTAGCGCCGAGAGAAGTTTTGGCTTGGATCCTCTCTTCTTTTGCTTCTGAAATGTTGTTGACTTAACCGCACAATAACTTTTGGAGATATCAATATGAACATATATTTCAACAAAAGCCATTAAATTATTTATCTCACCTTCATGCTGTTCATAACAACTTGAAATTTAGTCATCCCAGAGCTGGGCCTGGAGTTCTTCTTTCTCTGACTCTGGTTCTTGATTTGGACACTTGTTAAAGATGCACAGAAATTTTGTAAGAAGAAATTGCCAGAACGAGCTGGAGTGCTGTTCTTTGACTTTTTCGTGGCAGCAACAATCTACCAATGTATGGGATTGATATCAGCCAGTTATAAGTCGATTAATGAAGGAATATAATTGGTAAGATTTAGGTCTAACAATTTAGACAAATCGAAAAGGAAAAGTTTTGGTGATCAGTTACATCTTTTCTAGGAGGCTGCTGCAGGCGGTTGTTTGAAGCTGGAATTGGCTTTCGATCAAAGAAGGAAGATTTGGGCAGCGATCTATCATCATGAAGATGAACAGACTCTTCTCTGTGTACAGTCACCTCTTGCTTCACGCAATGATGGACGTAGTGGTGATGGTGGTGATGATGGTGGACGTCTACATTTGGCTGGTTCCGGTGGTCGTTTGGATGGTTCATGTTTAACTTACTTTTTGACGTCTTAGTACTTGGCGTCTCCTCATACACCTGCACTATTACTGCCTTCCCTCTACAGAACTTTGGCTGAAACAAAAGAGGACCCCATCAGCATTCAATTAAATCGTTCATTTCAAACAACCCTGTAATTAACAGCACATCCAGAACCGGACCGAGGATATTACCATTTTTGTGCTGATGTTGAAACGACGAAGCGATCACTTTATTTGGTCTGGTTTTGTACCTGCGAGGGCTTTCTATGTATATATATATATGTGTGTGTGTGTGTGAATTGTAAGAAACGGTGTCCATTAATGGTCGTAGATTGGTATATTAATACAGACACACCAGTATAGTACCAGTTTTTGTCAGCATGCATGACTAATATTTGCTATCATTTAAGAATGTGGAAGGGAAACAGAGAGAGGCTTTATGAAATGTTAATTTGGAGTTGAGACCAATGTATCGTTCATGTAAATTACTAAGAGTTAGGTATTATCGAAATGAACAAGTCAAAGAAGTTAATGCCTGCAAGGTATTCTTGATGTATGACAATATACTTGTTGTTCCTAGAAAAATAAAGGTTTTTTAACTGGAGGAAAATTTTTCTGGATAATAGTTAATTCATATATTTTTCATATTTTGGAGGGATATTTTATATTACCCATAGTTGCACTTACAACTGTATAATTGTTGTATATAAATACATAACAACTCCTACTTCAGAAAACTTTGTCCGTAAGATTTGAACATAAATTATCAAGAAGGTTTACTGAATGGATAAAAAAGAAACACCTTTTTATTACCCTTCTCCAATTCCCCAATAACATTTTGATTGTTATTCTCCTTCTGGTGATTATGAAGGTGGAGAGTGATTTTAATTTCTCTGCCAAGTTGTTCTCCGTTAACATCAATGGTGAATGAATCACCAATTTGAGACTTCCATATGCTTTGCTCCTTATTAATGTTAGCATCAACGGCCAATGAATCACCAATTTAAGATTTCCATACATGTTGCTCATTGTTCTGTTCTGTAGTCATCACAGCACTCATTCAAGTTGCTCCCAAGGAACAGAAGAGAGAATAAGAAAGAAGAAGAAAGAAGAATCCACAAGGAAGAAGAGAGAAAGACAATAGCTAATTTATATATTTTTCATATCCTCGAGAAAGGGTAATGGGGGTATTTTGTATTATCTATGGTTGCATTTATAGTGACACAATTAATGTATAAAAATATGTAACATAAGATTTCAACCTTTCATTACGAGAATAGTTTTTGGATTAAAGATCATGTGATTTTAGCATACAGTAAAAGATTTTTCTATTGATAGTTCTAATTATAAAGTATATGTATATTTACGAATATTTTTCTTTATTATTAAACTAAATTCGATACATTAACAATAACCAAATATTGTTAAAACATTACCTATACTTAATATCCATTTTTCTTTGTATCAAAGTAAATTTCAATACGAGATATGTAGTTCCATCCAATTAATTCCAATTTGTCTTGTTCCATTTTACGTCAAATTTCACTATATTAAGTTTAATTTTATTTTTATCATATCTAATTTTATTCATTAAATTCACAACACTCCTAATCAAATTTTACTTTTGGATAATTATCTATAATAATGTTTGATTAGTATCTAATAATGTGTAATTGAAGTTTTTACACATATGTTGCCATTTTGTTATCAGGGTTTATTAGGATATTCCTTTTAATTTTATTAAAGGAATAAATGTAAGCAAACAAAACGACAAGGGCAATCGCATAGTTTGATACATAGATATTTCTAAGATTTCTTTTAGAAGTGAGAACTTATAACGGAACAATTCTTTAGGTATTTCTAAGATTTCTTTCAGAAGTGAGAACTTATAAGGGAACCATTTAAAGAACTAGGGGAGAAAGATTAGAAACAAGAATTTGTTAGATCAAAAGGAAAGATCAAGGTCATTAGAGAACCTAAGATAATTTAATCTTCTCCCATCCATTTATATGAAATCATATGTTTTGTTTTCTAAACCATAGCATTTCATATAAATGGATCTCATTTCCTTAAACTATAGATTTTCCTCTTTTTTCATTATCTTGTAACTATCAAGTAGAGTTAGCAATGGTCTGGGTCAGGTTCGAATTGAGGTAACCTGAGCCCAACCTAAAGCCTCTTATACACAATTCGAGGTGAATCCAAAACTTAATCACACATGTCTCATGATGCCCAACCCTAACCTCAGTTGAACTTTGAGCAACTCAAAGCTTATCTATAGCTTGAATATACCTGAGTCCCTACTTAAACTGACCCAAGATGCCTCCAGTACTTTCCAACTTTAGATTGTCATCTTTTTAGTAATAACACACAAACAAGCTAAAAATTTCCAATAATACTCTTATATTGATTAACTCACAGACTATGAAAGAAGATCATTGACCACTTTATTAGTAATACTCTTATATTGATTAACTCACAGACTATGAAAGTAGATCGTTGACCACTCTATTAGTAATATTTATTAACTCATAAGCTTCAAGATCTTATTTTTTTAACTAAGGTGGAAACACAGAAAAGACAATGAAAAAAATATGACACATAACATCAATCGACAAAACTAAAAGAAAATAGTAAAAAAATAAAAGAGAGAAGAGACAATATAAGGGATGAGAAGAAAATAAAAGAAGATAACAAAAGTGTGAATCAAAATTAGAATAAGAGATGAGAGAAAAACACAAAAAAAATAAAGAGAAAAGAAGAGACAGGTAGGTGCAATAGAGACAAGAGAAGAAGTAACCCTAATTATTTTAAATGTTGGGTTTTAGGGCAGGTCAAGCTTTGGAGTATGAGCTCAAGTCTAACCTAAGCCTAAATTTTGTTTTCTAAAAGAGTTGAAACTAACGTAAAGCCTTTTGACTTTGGGTTTGATTAAACAAATTAAAGTTAAGTTCCACTCAAATCTATGTTCTCTCAAATCATCTATATACAAATTAATACCGAATGTGATCGTGAATTTTAATTAAATCCAATTTATGAATATTAAAAATTATTTCATAAAAGTAAATCCCTCTTCATAAATATTTTATAAATCATGAAAAGGGCAATACTAAAGCTTCTCTTATCTAAACTTATATAGAAAATAGCCACAAATCATGTATACACTAATAAATATAAATGATAAAATAAAATATATTATCTAAAAATAGATCTAGATGAAATCTTTATATTCCAATCAATTTTGATATGTTGGAATGATATCCAATTTCCTTCTCTATCAAAAACTGGTTCAAAGTTGGTCTTCAAAGGGCTTTTATACCTCCCATTCGCAAAACCTATGTTAAAAATTAAAAAAAATAGAAAGTGATGACAAAATATCACTAAGATTAGGTTTCCTTGTCACTTATATAATCTTTTTGTAGTTAGACATGGTTTGGAAAATGAATCGAACATTTCCTCGTCATTTACCACTTTTATTCAAAGAAGGACGTAGGCTCTGATATGCCTAAGTCTTAGGCTATACATCTTTATGTAATATTTTTAGAGGGGCCTATGGATTAAGGCATGGTATTAAGATGGAGGTTGTTGAAAGGATCTATGTGTTATGGAAGTATGTGGCTAGGTTCTCTCGTATCTAATCAATTTGTCAAGACTAATACTGAGCATCTTTTAGTGGTTTAGTAGATTCTTCCAATGCTCCCATTAGTTTTTATGAAAAAGACATACTAATTCTCCATTTGATGAATCTACCACTTGATGCCTTTCTATAATAACTATTCTAATGTTAGTTTGAGATACTCAGTCTCCTCTACCACCATTGCCTCTACTTAACGTCTTACCTCATATAGTTTAACCTTTGTAGATGCTATGTATGGATGCTCTACTCTACCACCATTGCCTCTACTTAAGGTGCAACATTCTTATATGTCTACCTTCTTCTTTATTCTTTTATGATCCAAATAAATATTGAAGTAATAACTCATGTGTCACAACTTATGCCACATTACAAATTAAAGATAAAATAAATCCTAAATAGTGACCATACAAGTACTTGCTTTTCTCCTTTAGATTGTACATGAAATTAATGATTAGTTTCAACTACTATTGAACATCTTAAAATGTATTCCCTTCTATAAATTAACTATGCACTAACTTAGGCAAGTGCACTTATCATTACTAAAAAATATAATATAATTTAGGGTTTGATTTTATTAGGAAACAATATGGATATAGAAAACTCTCCTATCGCTAACTAGTATAAAGAATAATGGATAATTGATCAAAATTTGAATAAAAAAGTATAAATCAAAATGTAAAAAAGAAACCAAGAGAATGAAAAGCAAAAAAAAATTGTCAAATACAAAAATTAGTTACTAGATAAGTACATCCTTTAGTACCATATTTGAAGTCCTGATTCAATTAACATAAAATCTATATATTATTTGGATAAAACCTTTTAGACACTAAAATTAATGCTCTCAAGCTATAACTATCTATTCTTTAGTTGGCTAGCCCTTATCTCTAACAATCAACACGCCTTTGAATGTTTTAAGATACGTGAAATTTCATGAAATGTTTCACTATAACATTAGAAAGATCATATAAGTTTGTCTCTTGCACCTAATTCATCTCTTTTTATCATATAGTCTACCTCTGGTACCCAATTCAACCCTTTCTATCTAATTCATATCCACTTATAAAAAAGTTCTTTAAATTATTCATAAGTGAATTTAGATCAGATTTAATCATTTATAAATATATATCTTATTTATAAATCAAACTATGATAGCTCATGTGGAATGCACTGTAAATTTTACCTAACTTTTCACACTAAAAATTTATGACTATGGTGAGTTGGGATCGTATCCATAGGGAATGTTTAGTTAACTTTCGCAATGACAATAATTGATGTTAAGGAAATAAAAAGGAGGCTTTGATTAGATGCAATTGAGAAAACAAAATAAAATTAAACTAATGTAAGCAATTTATCAAAAATAGTCAAAAATGATAAAAAGTGATGAATATGTGTGAAAGCCAATTTTTAGACATAATTAAACAAAATTTCATTGTTATAATGCTTTCGTGCCTCTCCCAGGACCATTGATCGTAGATTAACAACACATTATGCTAATCTCGTTTTTCCCTTAGGTCATGTTTAATTAAGATAAGCTCGTTAATTAAAACTAACTACTAAATAACTTAGAACATACTCTCTAAATTTAATTAGGCAGCCACATTACAAAATCGAAAATGGATCAATATGGGCATTAACTCACAAGCTCAGGTTATCTAACCTATATTACATTGTTCCTAGTGATTCAGGGTCATTAGTGGCTACTAATGAATCTCAAACACAACAATTATTAATTATATTCAGGATTCTAGCAATGAGTTTATAATAAAACAATCCAATGAATGCATTAAAATCATCTTTAAATAATAACCAAGTCAATCAACATTGAACAATAATAACAATCCAAAAGGAGAGATTTAACATTAAATAATGGAAATGTATGCTTAAACGTGACTAAGTAGCCAATTTCACTTTTGAATTGGTGTTGAAAAGCCTAGCCCTCCATCTTCTCCATAGGTCTCCAAGGAATAGATAATGTCATCTTTATTTCTCCTAAAACCTAGAAATATCAAGAATGAATCATTTCTACTATCAACATAATGTATTTATAACAAAAACTAGGTTGTCCAGTGAGCTAGAGGTGTGACTTGTAGTGTCACGACTGTGACTACCCTTTGTAGATAGCTCACAGTTATGAATTATGGTGTCATGTGACAAATCATGTCACGCCCATGAAATTTTTTAATAGGCATGACATGAGTCTGATGACCATGAGTTTACTATTTTTCATTATTTGGCACTATCATGTCTCTTCTTATTCTAATCCTTCTCCTTTTTGTTCCATGAAGAAAATTGATTGTGAATCTCAAGAAGATGGCTCAACGAGTATGCTTTTGGCTCTCTTTAGCTATTATGCTTACAAATTGTACCTAAAATCAAATATGAACTAAAATGAGTGTCTTAAGTATTTTGAAGCATTAACCACCAAGTGTCATGGATTAAATGTATCAAAAATTAAGCACATATCAAGTTCCCCCATATTTAGCTTTTGACTATCCTAGAGCAAATCATCAAAATCAAAGTCATAAACTAAAAGCACTAATTCATTTTCCATATTTCCCAAGAATAGATAGTCATAAGCAAAAATGAATAAATTTTAAAAACCATAATAAGAACTTAACATTTAACACTTCTACTCATGAGCAATTAATATTCATC
>JANSVA010000217.1:29681525-29692904 GCA_025504915.1 Erythroxylum reticulatum | reverse complement strand
GGAATGAAGAAGACTATCCAAGACTTTGTCAAGTCTTGTGACACATGCCAACGACAAAAATATGCTGCAACATCTCCCGGGAGTTTGCTACAACCCTTAGCAATTCCTAATCAGATTTGGGAAGATATTTTAATTGATTTCATCACGGGACTTCCAAGATCTAAAGGATTTGAGGCAGTGCTGGTTGTGGTGTATAGGCTCTCGAAATATGGCCATTTCATTCTCTTAAAGCATCCATATACTGCTAAGAGTGTGGCTGAAGTATTTGCTAAAGAAATAGTGCGCCTACATGGAGTCCCTTTGTCAATCGTAAGTGATCGTGATCTTTTATTTGTAAGTCATTTCTGGAGAGAATTATTTCGCCTACAAGAAACCATGCTTAAAATGAGTTCATCTTATCATCCGAAAACGGATGGACAAACTGAGGTTCTCAATAAGTTTTTAGAAATCTACTTGAGATGTTTTGCTTCTGAATGACCTAAGCATTGGTCCTATTGGATTTCATGGGCTTAATTGTGGTATGATATAACTTTTCATATCTCCACGGGTTCAACACCGTTTGAGGTGGTGTATGGGAGGAAGCCACCTACACGTGTGGTATTTGCAAGGTGAGACAAGAGTTGAGGCAGTGGCTAGAGAATTACTGGATAGAGATGAAGCCTTAAATCAGTTGAAGTACAATCTGCATAGGGCCCAGGAGCAAATGAAGAAGTATGCTGAAAAAAAAAAGAACTCATCAATCTTTTCAAGTAGGGGAGTGGGTCTTCCTAAAGCTACGCCCTCATAGACAGCTCACCGTGGCCAGACGCATCAACCAAAAACTAGCAGCAAGGTACTTTGGTCCCTTTTCAAATTCTAGACAAATTGGGAGCAGTAGCCTATAAACTCAAACTATCCCCCAAATCTAGAGCTCACCCAATATTCCATGTCTCACAACTTAAGAAGGTAGTGGGCAATTATTTGGTGGAGGCCTCTTTACCTGAAGGTATGGAACTAGAATTGGAAGATATGGTGGAACTTGAATGTGTGATGGCCAGCAAAATAGTTACTGCATTTGGGGACTCAACACAGCAATGGTTGGTTAAGTGGAAGGGCCAGACAGTGGAACAAGCAACATGGGAGGATGAATATGTGATTCGGAGCCAATTTCCTCACTTCAGCCTTGAGGACAAGGCTGCTCTTTCAGGAGGGGGCAATGATAGAACTTACGCGGGAGAGAGTGATTTAGCAAATGAGAGGAACAATAGAAAAGGGAATAAATCATTAGTGTAGAAGGTGTATTCCAAAAAAAAGAACAGTGGGTTAGGGGAAAGTTAGTTATCAGCTGAGGTGGCAAAAATTAGTTAGGCATAACAGAATGTACTTGGGGAGGAGATTTATGAAAGGGAGAGAGAGAAGGGAGGAGGTAGGCAGAAAAGAGAGAAAAGTTTGTGACAGAAGGATATTCATACCTTCTGAGGAGCAATTCAGCTCTGGTTAGGGAGAAACACTATACTTCTATACTGTAATGATATATACATTACGGTCATATTGCAATGATACAGTAAATCTCTAGTATCTTACAACTAAAGTTCTATCAACATCCTACAAGAAAGCTGAGACAATTTCCAAAATGAGAGGGCCACCTCCCCACTGTGTCAGCCTAGTAATGGATTGTCTTATAGTGAATCAAGCACCTAAAAGTTGAGAGACGGGAGATCAGAAACCCATGGAAAGTCTGAGACATCCTTGAACGGATTTTCAACCACCCAATTGAAGGAAAATCACCCATCTTTTTAAAGCAAATTTCAGTTTCACGTGACAACTCTGTGTGTAGATAAATGCATTTAAACAAAGGAACAAGGCATGCAGTAACACAATTCAGAACTAACCTCGAGACTACTAAGTACAGGTGCTGGTACTTCAACCAAGTCCTTCAAATTTCTCTCAGGAAGAATAACTCTCTTGATACCATAGCGATGGGCCGCCAATATCTGCAAGGAAACCACCCAGTAATCTACAGTTCAGACCTATGCGTGCCCTCATGTTTATTCAAGTATTGTTATAGCTTATTTTGAACAGTATAAGCAATCAATTCATGGGAATCATTTAGCCAATGTAGAAGCTATAATTCATAGCTTCATAGCTGAGTGCAGTCCTGTTACACAGGAAGACTTTTTTTTAAATAAATCAAAGACCGCAGGACTGCAGATCAGATACGTATATATGGCAAAAAAGAAGATGCATATTAGATTGGCAACAGTAATGACCAAGCTAAATGGGTTGATTTATGACAAATCAATGTCACATTCCGAAAGGGCTCAACTTCATCAAGACAATATAGAAAAAAGATTTCAAATCTCAACTCCATTAGCAAAAACCAATGATGATCACTTGTTTTAGGAACTAATTAATAATGCAATGACAGCTGCAAGACAAATAAAACTTCAAGCATGTGGCATGTCAGGAAAAAAATTAAATAAAAAAAAAAGAAACTTACAAACATCGACTCAATCTATTACATTAAACATGCAAAATCACTAGTAAATCTCCAATTTCAAGAGCATCAAATAAGAGATTCCCAATAGCAATTGGCATGAATTTCGGACCAAACAGTTAAAAATTGATTATATTAACAAAAATATTCAGAAGTAATGTCGTAGACAAGGCAAGTCCATCTTTTTGTATATCGAAGAAAGTGAGAGATCAAGTATGTGTACCTTCTCCTTTAAGCCTCCAACAGGAAGTACAAGTCCTCTCAAAGTCATTTCTCCAGTCATTGCTGTATCTGCCCTCATTCTTTTCTGACTAAACAATGAAACTAGAGCTGTTACTAATGTTACACCAGCAGAGGGCCCATCCTTAGGAACAGCCCCAGCAGGGAAATGTATGTGAATGTCACGACCCTCAAGAAGATTGATTCCCTCAGCAGCAGCCAACTTAAGATCAGTTGCCCTAGCTCGGACCTATAATCATGGTGAAACTCAAAGCTGTTAGGATCTATAGACAGACCATCCGTAAGTACAATAAGATGCTTTCTTACAATGGTTTTACATTACGAGTGAATTTTGCAACTTCCATTTGAAATACATACACATAGCAGAACTTCAAATTTTGGCCAACGAAGCAATCAAGAGAAATAAGACATTCAGGATTGAAAAAGTAGGTCTATTATTGAAGTAAAAAGAAGTACAGTTTCAACAAGAAAATTTGTATTTCATTTCTTGGAAAGAAAATGAGAAATATAGATAGAACTTCACAAAATTAAAGAAGACTACACTCAATTTGGACAGATATGTAACACCTTTAAACAATAAATACAAAACATGAATGCTGTACTAGACAAAATTACCAACTCTAAACTTTTAAGAAACTTAATAACAAGTTTTTTGTCCTAAATTAATTGAATATGAATTTTATATAATGCAGAATGCACAAAACCAGAATCATTACATAATCATAAATATGAATTAAATATTTTTATTTGTTGGAACACCAATCTTGTAGATTACAAGTTACCCAAGTCAGTGCTATTTGTGCTGATTCCTTGATGACATCACCCAGTTGCCCTGTGAGATGCAATTCACCCTTTCCTGCCATTGCTGTAGCCTCCACAAATTGAACCTCTCCCCCAAAGGAAGTCCAAACAAGCCCAACTGATACACCTGGAGTTGCAACTCTATCTGCTGCTTCTCTGTCATCATACCTTGGAGGCTGCACTATGAAACAGACGATCAAGACTTAAAATCAATTAAAAATTGGGAGGGTACACCTAATTTCTTCATTGAGTGGAAAAACAAAAGAATTTAATCTACAGTACACTTGTTTATGATTTGGCACTAGAAAAACATGATAATCATCTACTGAGATCCAGAAACCAGATACCTAAAGAAAGAAGACAAAGTAATTACTCCTTAATTTTTATGTGAATAGTACAAGGAATATATAGGACAATACAACTCTAATTACCTCCTTAAATTAAAAGAATCTATTTATTCTCTAACTAATATAATATCTAACTAATTATCTAAAGATAGATAATTAGCTGATTATTTCTATAATACCAACACTCCCCTTCAAGTTGGTGCATAGATATCCAAAGAATTCAAAATTCTTTCTTGGTAGCCCTTTGGTGAAGACGTCAACATGTGATGTAGGTACAGCTGGCATGCAAATGACTCCAATTTCAAGTTTTTCTTTTATAAAATGTCTCTCAATCACTACATGCTTTGTCCGATCATGTTGAATTAGATTGTTGGTTGATAGCTGCTTTGTTATAACAAAACAACTTCATTGGATGCTCCACTGATTTCTTAAGTTGTTCCATTACTCTTTGAAGTCAATTTATTGCACAAATTCCTTAAGTTATTGCATTATATTTTGCCTCCACACTACTTCTATCTACCACATTTTGTTTTTTTACTTTTCCAGGTTATTAGATTTCCCAACAAATATGTGCAAATACCCAGAAGTTTATCTTCTGTTAGTAAGAGACCATAGCCAGTTTGCATCAGTGTAGACTTCAACTTTCCTTTGATTACTTTTCTTGAAGAATAATCCTTTCCCTGGGATTCCCTTTAAGTATCTTAAGATTTTGTACACTACTTCCAAGTGTTTTCCAAAGGGAGTATGGATAAATTGGCTTACCACACTAATAGCAAAGGAAATATCTAGTCTGGTGTGAGATAAACAGATTAGCTTTCCTACCATTCGTCCTATATCTATTGAAACTCCTTACTTAAATTCACCCAGCTTTGAGTTGAATTATCTTACGGTTTACATCCACTCATCCCAGTTTCTTCTAAAAGGTCCATGATATACTTCAGAAGGGTGACTACTATGTCATTCTTAGATCTAGCAATTTCCATCCCCAGGAAATATCTAAGATACCCCATGCCTTTGATTTCAAACTCCCTTGAGAGATTCCTTTTAAGAATTTCAATTTCCTCAAAAATTATCATTAGTGAGGATAATGTCATCTACATACACAATTAGAATCATAGTCCATCCTTCTGTAGAAGATTTTATGAATATAGTATGATCAAACTGCCCCTGTAAGAAACCTGGAGACCACAAATCTTGCGAATCTTTTAAATCAAGCCCTTGGTGATTGTTTCAGTCCATATAAAGATTTTTTGAGTTTGCATATCTTTCTTCCGAAGCTTTCAATAAATCCTAGGGGAGGCTTCATAGACACCTCTTCTTCTAAATCTACATTTAGGAAGGCATTTTTACATCCAACTGATGTAGAGTCCAATCTAGATTAACTACAATAGAAAGTAACTCTCTCACAATATTTAACTTAGTAACAGGTGAAAAAGTGACGAAAATCATAACAGTGATTTAGGAGAGATTATTTCCTAATCATAAAATAGGAAACAAGAGGATATCATGGATATTTACATTAGGAAATTACTGTAAATAGGGGATATTAATTTAATAGGAAATATTTTAGTTACATGAATTAAGTTAGTACTTATGTATACATTCAAAGGCACTTATGCTGCAAAATAAGGAAAAAGATTACTTCTTTCCTCATGGTATTAGAGCCCAGGACGCTGTAACTCCTAGTTTCTTTTTTTCTGACACTTACTTGGCCTTCATTGCCAATAGTGCCTTTTAGAAAATAGATGGTTGAATCTATTACCAGCAAAAACCCCAACGTGGAGGTCTCTTCCTCCTCTGAAATTGTGATCAAGATACAGTATTATCACATAATATTGTGATAATCTTATTGTAATCAGATTATATTAGATAGAATTATCTTAGGGATAAACATTATCTTAGTTCTATTCATGTATATATGTACTACAGTCTCTAAGAAATATAATATAAAGCAAAAACAGCTCTTATTCACATGGTATCAGAGCCATGTGAAAGAGATAGTGAAACCGAAGAGTCAACCCCGGCAAGTCAAGAAATGACTTCCAATCTTGAGGGATCCTCCACGGCAAATCCAAACCAAACTGGAGGTCAGTCGTCAATGACCTCTGGTCTTGAAGGAGCTTCAATTGTCATCGTCTCTAACAAACTGAATAGGACAAACTATTAGGAGTGGGCTCAAGCTATGATACTCGCCATTGGAGGACGTGGGAAGCTGAGCTTTATCATCAGAGATGGAAACGTTCTAGACGCAATGAACTCGCAATTGCGCGACAGTGGGAGATAGACAACTCCATGGTCTCATCATGGCTTATTGTGAAAATCTGTACTAACAGATATAGATACTGTATTAGATAAACATCAAATATAGGAGATAAATATCAGATATAGGATATGTATTATTAGGATCCCTAAAGATAAGGGATCCTCAAATAAGGTTAGCTTCCTAGTTTAGTGGGATTAGGAGATTAGTTTCGTAATCTATGTTATACTCTTTCTGTATATATATTTTATTCAGTATCAATAAAGAGGGTACCTTGAAACCTTAAATTTTGACATGGTATTAGAGCTTTAGGCTCGAATTTTTTGGGAAAAATAAAGCGGGGGGTCGAGCCTTCATTGTTGTTCTCTTCTTCTTTCGAAATCCTTTTTCCTATGTCCCTAAGTCAACCATCATCGCTGATTAGTTTCGGTAAATAGTTTCTGCACATAGAAGTGAAGGCCAATGACAAAAACCATGGAGAGTGGACCAATAATTATGGCTTCATCAAATGAAGTAACCAAGACTCAATCTTTGGTGGAGTTACAGATCATTCAAACTGCCTACAAATTGGATGGAAAAAATTATCTCAAGTGGTCACAACTTGTTCAAACTATTTTTGAAAGGAAAGGAAAAGATCAGTCACTTGTTAAGAACTAGACCAAGGCTAGAAGATCCATGTTTCGAAGTATGGGATGAGGACTCATTGATCATGGCATGGCTTTGGAATTCAATGATGCCTGAAATAAGTGATACGTTAATGTTCATAGCTACAGCCAAAGATATTTGGGATGCAATGCAACACACAGACTCAAAAGCTAGGAATGCGGCTCAAGTATATGAAGTGAAAGTCAAGACTGTTGCCTCTAAACAAGAGAACAAATCTGTGATGGAATATGCCAACCAGTTGAAGTCATTGTGGCAACAACTTGATCATTATCGATTGATTCAGACCAAGTGTCCAGATGATGCTGCTATACTAAATGAGTTCATTGAATAGGATAGAGTTTATGACTTTCCTGTTTGATTGAATTCTGAGTTTGATTAAATAAGGATCCAAATACTCAAAAATCAGAAAGTTCTATGCTTTAATGAGGTAGTAGCCATTATTCGGAGTGAAGAAAGTAGGAGGAATTCAATGCTTAATTCTGAACCCTCTGATGGTTCAGCTATGGTAGCCAGAAGGAAAAGCAGGTTAGAAAAAGATTTGGTGCAGAAACTAGGAAAGGGGGTCAATCCAAGTCTCAAAACCGTGATGATCTGTGATGTAGCTACTGCAAAAAGCCACGCCATACGAAGGAGCAGTGTTAGAAGTTGCATGGAAAGCCTCCTAGCCGTGAGTGGGACAAAAAGGATATCAACCTAGGGGTAATGGACATGCGCAGGTTGCCACAAGTACATCCTAATAAGAAAACAGGCAAGACACAAAGGGCTTTAACCAAGATGAAGTGGAAAAGATGAGGGCATTCGTTAGCAACATAGAGAAATCTACAGGTACATGCACCTTTGTACATTCAGGTATGTGTTCTGGTTCAACTAGATCAAATGTTTCAGATAAGGTTTTTCAGCAATCTTGGATTATGGATTCAGGAGCTACCGACCACACGACTTATTCATCCAAACACTTTACCACCTATTCGCCTTGCTCAAGCAATAAGAAGATAACCACAACAGATGGATCCTTAGCAACTATAGCTGGCATAGGAGATGTTTAAATAAACCCATACCTAACTTTGAGAAATGTTCTCCATGTCCTTAAGCTATCCATAAATCTAATATTTGTGCAAAAACTCACACTTGATTTACTTTGTAATGTTACATTTCACTCAAGCCATTGTTTATTTTAGGAGAGGGATTCGGGGAAGATGATTGGAAGTGCTAGAGAACGGGATGGCCTCTATCATCTTAAGGAAACAAACAGGTCAAACATATCTAGGAGCAGATCACCCTATTCATTCATGTCTGAATCAGTGTTGTCAAATAAAAAAATCTTCTTACATCATCGTAGGTTAGCTCATCCATTGTTTAGGATTATTAAGTCTTTGTTTCCTGCTTTGTTTACAAAGGTAGATTTCGAGAGTCTTCATTGTGAGGAGTGTGAATTTGCTAAACACAAGCGTATACCTTTTCCTATTAGCAATAAAAGAAGCACTTTTCCCTTCTGTCTTATTCATACTAATATCTGGGGTCCCTTAACTGCTTCAAATGTGTCAGGGGCACGGTCATTTGTAACTTTTATTGGTGACTACACTAGAGTTACCTGGGTTTTCTAGCTCAAACACAAGTCTGAAGTGAGTTCTGTACTTCCACATTTCATCTCTATGGTAAAAAACCAGTTTGGTATAAACATCAACAAGCTTAGATCCGACAATGCCAAAGACTACTTCAACCAAACTCTTACTCTCTATTGTCAAAAAGAGGGGATACTTCATGAGTCTTCTTGTGTCAAAACACCCCAACATATTGGGGTGGCTAAGGAAAAATGGACATCTTTTAAACCAAACACGAGCATTGTTATTTTAGAAAAATGTACCAAAACATTTTTTGGGGGGAAGCAGTCCTAACAGCTACTCATCTCATTAACAAACTACCCTCTAGAGTCCTAGGATTCAAAAATCCAATGGAGATACTCACTTCATTCTACCCAAATATATCTACTACAAACAATCTTGTACCTCGCATTTTTGGGTGTGTGTCCTTTGTTCATGTTCACAGCCAAGACCGTGGGAAGTTGGATCCTAGATCACTGAAGTGCATCTTTGTCGGGTATTCATCAACTCAAAAAGGGTATAAGTGCTATCATCCTCCTAAGAAATTTCATGTGTCCCGAGATGTCACCTTCAATGAAGAAGAAGCCTATTTTGTCCAACCTTATCTTCAGGGGGAGAATCTCAAATAAGATAAGGAGCTTTTTCTTGGAGTGTCGGAAAATGATCCTTTCCTTCTATCTAAAGCTAGTCAAATACCTTCAGCTCAACTAATATCTAAACCTAGTGAAATAGCTTTAGCTCAACCAAAATCTTCTGAAACCGAACCCATTCTTGAACCTAAATCTGCTTCTGGAGAAGTGTGATTTGGTAAAAACCTGGTGTACTCAAGGTGGAAAGAGGTTAATCCGAAATCTATCCATGTACAAGAATCTGAACCAGATTCCTCAAATGAGGTAACAATTTCTAATTTCCCTACTTTGCAAATTGAAACTGAAGTACAAATTAGTGAGGAAGATCAAGATCAACCTATTGCCAATAGGAAATGAACCAGAACATGCATCAAAAGGCCGTTATACCCACTCTCACACTACATGTCCTTTCAAAATTTCTCACCAACATTTAAAGCCTTTCTTGTAAACCTCAATACCACAACCATTCCTACAACCTTATCCGAAGCATTGTCTGATGAAAAATGGAAACAAGTCATGGATATGGAGATGGAGGCACTAAGGAAGAATAAAACCTAGAGTTTGGTGAAATTGCCAGCTAGAAAAAGGTCGGTGGGTTGCAAATGGGTTTATATGGTAAAATATAAGGCTGATGGGTCAATTGAAAGGTACAAGGCAAGATTGGTAGCCAAAGAGTACACTCAGACTTATGGGATTGATTATCTAGAGACATTAGCTCCTATGGCTAAGATGAATACAGTTAAGAGTAATTTTATCTCTAGCAACAAATCGTGGTTGGGAACTACAACAATTTGATGTAAAGAATGCATTTCTACATGGGGATTTAACAGAGGAGATTTACATGAAAGTCCCACTGAGCTATCAAACAAAAGTGACCACCAATACTGTATGTAAGCTGAATAAAGCCTTGTATGGATTGAAACAATCCCCTTGGCCCTGGTTTGGCAGATTTGCTAGGGTTATGTTATCTATAGGATATAAGCAAAGTCAAGGAGATCACACTTTGTTCATTAAGCATTTCAGCCACAGGGAAAGTAACAGTATTACTAGTTTATGTGAATGACATCATACTCACAGGAGATGATAAGATAGAGCAGCAAGTCTTGAGTAATTGTTTAGCTAAGGAGTTTGAGATTAAGACTTCGAGAAGGTTAAAGTATTTTCTGGGAATTGAGGTAGCGCACTCCAGGAGATGAATTTTTATATCTCAACAGAAGTATGTTACTGATTTACTCAAGGAGACAAGTAAAGCTGCATGCAAACTCACAAATACACCCATGGAACCGAATCTTAAGCTGAGGAAAGCTGAGGAAGATCTTATAGTCAATAAGGAAATGTATCAACGACATGTAGGATGACTCATCTATTTGGCTCATACCAGACATAATATAGCCTATGTTGTAAGCATGGTAAGTCAGTTTATGAATAGTCCTAAAGAAGTTCACTTACAAGCAGCACATAGAATTTTGCAATACCTTAAGGGAGCTCCAGGAAGAGGGATTTTGTTTAAAAGAAATGGAAATATGACACTTGAAGCATATACCGATGCTGATGCTGACTATGCAGGATTGATAGTGGATAAAAGATCTACGTCAGGGTACTGTACCTTGCTTAAAGGGAATCTGGTCACATGGAGAAGTAAGAAACAGGGGGTAGTAGCACGATCTAGTGCAGAGGCAAAATTTCGTGCTATGGCACAAGATATATGTGAATTACTTTGGGTAAAAACTGTTGACTAGAGTTATTAGAATTGATTTTGTATTAATTAGGATTGATCTTGTATTGATATGTTTATTATTGCTCCTATAATCTCTCCTATAATTGAGAGATTTCCTATAATTAATAGCTAGATTACTTCCTAAATAGTCCTAGGAAGTTTGTATATAAAGCTAGCTATTCCTTGTTCATATGTACAGAAATATAGTGAATACAAATAAACACTTTCAACATGGTATCAGAGCCCTATCTGATTTAGGGATTGTTGTTTTATTTTTCCGGTTGTTTTTCATCGGCTGAGTTTGTACTCGCCCCAACCAGCAACGTTTTTTTTTCTCACCACCCTCCTAGATAGCCTCAGTATTGACCGACGACCACCACCGTGAAGGACCCGATGTCAACCGAACCTCCACGCTCCTCCAGCCTCTTACCGTCGTTTTTTCTCCATTAGGGTCACCAGCCTCTTGCCTCTCCATTGGGGGTATCACATGCAACATTTAACCATCTTTCAGTACCCTTGCTCTCTTGTCTTCTTTCGGTAATTTTTTGTTCCTGGTATTTTTTTGCCCACATATCCTATTTTTTGGAGATTCTGATTAATACTGGAGAAGATGGAGGGAAAGAAGGTAATTATGTCGAGTTC
>JANSVA010000217.1:29665096-29676350 GCA_025504915.1 Erythroxylum reticulatum | reverse complement strand
GAAGTTTGTATATAAACCTAGCTATTCCTTGTTCCTATGTACAGAAATATAGTGAATACAAATAAACACTTTCAACACAAGATATGCATGAGTTAACTTATCACATTCGCAACATATGCTAGCCCTTTATGAGACAAATAAACGTGCCTCCATAAGTAATTCATATATTTTCCTGTCTACTCCAACATCTTCATCTACCTTTCCATGTTTAATGTTTAGATCTAATGGAGTACTTGCTGGTTTATAAGTTGTATTGCACTTTTCTCTGAGGAGATCAATAACATATGTTTGTTGAGAGATAAAAATACCCTGACAAGAGTGATCTACTTCAATGACAAGGAAATATTTCACCTTCCTAACTCCTTAATCTCAAATTCCTTATACTAACATTGACTTAGAGACTATCTTGCCTTGTTATCTCATGCCACTATTATTATGTCATCAACATAGACTAATAGTGTTGTGACCCCCCATGAAGGTAAGGGTTTGATGACCAAAGTATGATCCTTTGGCTCTATCTAAATTGCATAGCTATTATCACTCTTCTAAATCTCTCAAGCCATGTCATGGCAACTATTTTAGTTCATACAAGGCTTCTTCAACTTACAAATAGTTTGATTAGCCAAATTATTCTTATAACCTGCTGGCACTTCCATGTAGATTTCTTCCTCAAGTTCTCCATGCAAACATGCATTCTTGAGATCAAATTGTTGTGATTCCCAACCATAGGTAGTTGAAGATAAGAGAACTCTAAATAGTATTTGTTGGGAAATATCCAGCTGGATATCTCCTTGTTATTATTGACTCCTAAAAGTTAGCAAATCAGATCATTTAGGATATTATGTACAGATATTAGTTTCCTAGAATAGTCGTCTCTATTTCTATATATACCTTTACCTATGTATTGACCTAGCAATTGAGAATAATATACATCTATTCAGAATTTCTGCATGATATTAGAGAACACCTGAACAGTCCTAAACCCTAGCTGCTACCTACTGCCTCTAATCCTATCCATCTATGTCAACCATGTCCGACATTGTTGAATCCTCTAACCCATCTGTTCAAACGCCTCCTCCTCACAATCGTACCTCAAATTCTCATTCCACTCAAATCACTACTATACGACTGAATGGAGAGAATTTTCTTCACTGGTCCCAATCAGTTAGAATGTACATCCATAGTAGAGGCAAGATTGGATATTTGATTGGTGAAAAGAAGGAACCTACGGTTGATGATCCTACACACGGGAATATCGGATGCTGAAAATTCTATAGTTATGACATGGCTGGTAAATTCTATGGATGAAGATATTAGCTCCAACTATATATGTTACCATACAGCTAAGGACTTATGGAACAACGTGAATCAGATGTATTCTAACTTAGGAAACCAGTCCCAAGTGTATGAACTAACTATCAAACTAGGTGAGATCCAACAAGGTGAGGACAATGTTACTAAGTACTTTAATTCTTTGAAACGTTTGTGGCACGACTTAGATTTGTTTAATGAATATAAATGGAAATCCTCTGATGATTGTAACTATTTTCCAAAAATAGTAGAGGATAACCAAATTTTTAAGTTCTTAATTGGACTTAATCTTGAGTTTGATGAGGCTAAAGGCAAGATTATTGGAAGACAACCACTTCGATCCATTGGGGAAGTCTTTGCAGATGTCCGACGTGAAGAGAGTAGATGGTTTGTGATGCTTGGCAAACGAAATCCTACACCTACTATTGAAAACACAGCCTTAGTTGTTGGGAATGTTGCTGGTCATACAAAGAAGACTGAGGAAAAGTCACAGGTTTCATGTGACTATTGCAATAAAGCTCGTCATACCCATGAAACATGCTGGAAACACCATGTAAAGCCTGCAAATTGAAAGGGATCGCATGAAGGAAAATTTAATAAAACTTCAGCTCACTATAAATCAAGTAAAACTCCATCAGTCCATGAGGTAGATGCTGGACAATTCTCTCAAGAGCAGATTAATTACATCCTGAAGCTACTGAAACCCAAATTTGAATCCTCAAGTGCCCTTAATGCTTCTGTTGCATAAACTAGTAGTGATTTTAATGCCTTTATCATGTTCCTTTCCATACAATTTCGCTCCTTGGATCATTAACTCAGGAGCATCTAACCATATGACCTGTTCTTCCAATTTATTTGACACTTATGACCCTTGTTTTGGCCATGAAAAAAATCTGTATAACAGATGGATCATTTTGTTGTAGCTGGTAAAGGTTCAATAACTCTATCCTCTAATATCTGCCTTAAATTTGTCCTTCATGTTCCAAAACTAGCTTGTAATTTGCTATCTGTGAACAAACTAGCCCTTGACTCTAATTGTACCTTTACATTTTTTAACTCATATTGTGTCTTTCAGGAACTAATTTTGAGGAAGATGATTGGTAGTGCTAAGTTGATAGTGATGACAACTTGAAGAATAAAGAAGGTCAATAGATTTACTTTGGCATAATAGATTAGAACATCCTAATTTCTCTTATCTCAAAAGACTATTACCTCATTCGTTTAAATATATTGATTGTTCAAAACTTCATTGTGAGCATTGCATTTTATCCAAAAGTCATAAGATTATTTACCCTACAAAACCATATCAACCCTCCAAACCATTTACTTAATTCATAGTGATGCTTGGGGTCCATCCCGTGTTAAAACCCATTTCGTAAAAAAAATGGTTTGTAACTTCTATCAATGATCATACTCGATTATTTTGGGTCTATTTGATGCGTGAAAAATCTGAAGTTGCTCAAATCTTTCAAAATTTTTATACCAAGATTGAAACTCAATTTCACGGACACATTGGCATACTTCACTCTGACAATGGTACCGAGTATTTTAATGAAGTCCTTGAAAAATTTCTTAAGTTTAAAGGCATTGTTCACCAATTTACATGTGTTAATACTCCTCAACAAAATGGTATTGCTGAGAGGAAAAATAAACATTTACTGGAAGTCTCTCGGTTCATTATGTTTACAATGAATGTGCCAAAATACCTTTGGAGTGAGGCGGTTTTGACTGCATCATACTTAATTAATCGAATGCCCATCCATGTTTTGACTGCATCATTATGCTACACCCTTAGATGTGTTTAAACAATGCTTTCCTAAAAATCGGCTTTACTCTTCCTCTTCGAGTCTTTGGGTGTACAATGTATGTTCAAAACCCGACTAGGGGAAACTCAAAAATAGATCCAAGAGCTAAAAAATCTGTCTTTATTCCTAGTCAACGAAGTTATAAGTGCTACAACCGTTTAACACAAAAAATTGTTGTCTTCGTGGATGCCACATTTCTAGAACATCAAAAATATTTCATTCAGGGGGAGAACTCTAATGAAGAAGAAAATTTTTGGGAAGCTACTATTACTCCCAACCCCCTACCTACTCTTTAACATTATTAGACCTAAACCTTTTGATGTTAACCCCAAGGATTGACATCAATTTTGTTTTTGTCAAAGTTGTGAATAAAAGATCTTACCGATCTAAACTCTAATTGCTTGAGACCACCTAAGTCCTTAGGTGTCCATCTTGTTGAACTTTGTTAGAATTTTTAATAAGGATAGAGTGTAGAGCTTGTTAACAAGAATTGGGCTTGGGTCAACCATTGCCAAAATGACTAGAACTAGTCATTTAGATAGTTGACCCTTACCGCTTATAAACCCTTTAACATTGTCATGTTTAGTTAATATGGGATACTCTAATAAACTTCAACAACATAGGCCTGGTCATTTTTTCTTGGTTGATCTCCTCTCTGTCCCCACTCTCATACTGGAGATTTTTCATGAAGTTTTTAACACTTTTTGTGGTATGCATGCCTTCTTATAATAAATACACCACAAGTTATAACGATAATAGAAATTTTCATAATTTGTGGCCGAATTATAGAAACATAGTAGAGTTATTTGTGTTTTGTGGTTCAAGCATCAAGTTTCTTCTACTTTCCTCTACACAAACTAAGCCCACAATCTCGATAAAACACAAAACTTCATGCCTACCAAGAATTTGGATTCTGACTTGGTCAAATTCCAAATTAAGTCCAGCCAAGAAATTGTAGACTATCTTGCTCAAATAAAGCCTTTTAAAATAGGCGCATCTTCAAGACCTTTAGTTTTTAAAACAACCTCCTACCAGAGGGATTTCAACTGATTCGCATATTCAGTAATCACCCTACTCCATTGTTCTGCAACCATAGTCTTTACCTTGATCTCGTACACTTAGGTCGTGTCTCTAACCTTAAAATATGTCTGTTGGAATGCATCCCAAATATCTTTGGTAGTGGGCAAAAATATCCAGTGACATAGAGTTCTATAACACAATAATTATGGAATCTTCTTCATCCCATTCAAACCAAGGATCCTCTAGTTTCAACCTCGCACTTATAAGATGGTTGATCTTCCCTTTCCCTTTTAGTATGTTGCCAACGAGTTCAGATCATTTAAGGTAATATTTTCTATTCAACTCGTATGCAGCCTGGATTTTTATGCAATTGACTAAAATGTTGATATTGAAAAATCTCCTCTAATCATGCTATAATTGTCATCTCTACTACTAATCTCTAGCAAATTAAGGTTGATTGCTTAAGGAAACAAAATACCAGCAACGAAGGCTGGTCAGCATCACAAGACTGTCAACAATGAAGGCTAGACACTAGGATTAATTTTTCCTAGCAATTCAAAACCTTACAAGTTTGATGACATGATAGAATTTGAGATTTGAGAGAATATTTTCTGCATTACTTGCTGATAAGTGTACAAGAGGATAAACTATATACACGTTACCCTAACAACTGAAAAGGAAATAAAAATAATAAGATCCCTAGAATATTATAAACAAATAGGATAATCAAATCCCATGATTATGGGATATCCTAACTAAACAAGAAATCATAAAAGGATATGAAAATCCTAAAATAGTTGTGTTTTTCCCACATAAACTACATAGGTAACTACCTAGTTACAAAATATCCCATAAAGATAAAAAATAATTAATTTAGCCATAAATAATGTTTGCCAACAAGCACCAACCAGGCGACAATTATATGTCCTTTATCAAAGCTAGTAAACATTATTGCGTCTTGAGGGCTCAATATTATAAAGCATAATAATACTTTTCCTATAGAATGAAAGATGTCAATAAAGGACTAGGTAAAAAATAAGTCCACTTTCCTACAATGATTGTAAACCTAGAGAATACTCCACCTGATGTCAATACAAGACTAAGTAAAGAAATAAGTCCACTTTCCTCTAATGAGTGTAAGCCTAAAGAATACTCACACTTGGAAGTAGGTGGAGAAAAAAAAAAAGAATGGATAAGAGTTCAATAAGCATTATCTATGAAACAAGATCTACCTTTAGTCCATCAATGAGGCGTCCTGGCATGCTTCCAATATACGTTCTCCTATGGCCTCTTATATCGGCCTCATCCTTGACACCACCAAGGGATATTCGAACAAATTTTTTGCCCAAGGTAGCAGAAATAGATGATGCCAAAGATGTTTTCCCAACACCAGGTGGGCCAACAAAACATAATACTGGGCCTCTTGCATCTGGTTTTAGCTGCAATAGTAATATCAATTCAATGAGTATAAACATCAATTGAAACTGACATTAGAGATTTTAAGGAAACAACCAATAGAATAAACTCAACCTTTCGAACAGCTAGATATTCAATGATTCGTTGCTTAACCTTGACCAGACCATAATGATCACTGTCAAGACGTTCTTGTGCAGCTTTCAGATCCAATTCCTCTTCTTCAGTAGCCTTCTGCCAGGGAAGATCAGCAAGAAGCTCCAAATAAACACGTGAACTATTGTAGCCAGGTTGTTGAGGTTGCATTTTCTTAAGCCTCCTAAAATTTGTAAAATCCATCCCAGCAGAAATCATTAGCAATAATAAAATAGTAATAGGTATGAGATACTTTATTATCAATCATATCAAAGTAGTGCTCCAAGAACAAACGCACAACCTGACAAAGATTATCATCACAATTCTTTTATTATAGAAAATGCATTCACAACATATGTAGGGTTGCTAATTATAGACCCAATTTCTTCACATCCTTTAATAGATTAACACAAGTCAGACTTGTGCCACTACCCCATCTACATAGGCTAAAAATGATATACCTCTGTTAAGAAAGAATCTTCTACACATACTACAACACTACTTTCACATTCAACAAAATTTGAAGCAAAATTAGTCACTCGAAGAATAGCATGGACTGAAAGGTAAAAAAACAATCTGAATCACAAGAGTGGAATAAATCTAGCTTACAAACAGAACACTAGGTGGAAGATCATTGATCATACTATCCATCGAGATGAAATGGATTGACCAAGATATGTTGGAATAGATGTTGATAATAATGCAAGGAGTTTTTGCAGCCAAGCACCCAATGTAGCACTTCTCCAATTCAAATCAACCATTAGTGTTCAAGTTATTTAGAGAAACTGCTAAGTTGTTGTAGGTCTAAACAGTTTCGATAAGGTTGTTGTCAATTGTATACTTTTCACCAATGCTAGTAATTTATTGAAAGTAGATAACAATTAAATGGATTCCCAAGTAAACATCGAAGTATCCATGCAGGTTGTAGTCCTTCTTGCTCTTTGAAAGGAATTGTTGTTTTGTTCTTTTAGGATTACTTCCAAATCTAGTTAACTATCTTGATAGTCTAGTTGTTTCAAGAAAGTTTCATGCAATTCTTCATGCTACAGATATATTGCATTTGATAAAATATCAGCTACCACATCTTCATGTAAGATTTAGAATCCTTTCTACTCTAAACAATACCTCAACTCTCTCTGAGCATGCTTCCAAATATTTGAAGGCATTCCTGCACTTTGCATTTTTCTTTCTATGGCAGCCACATCATCCTCATCATCATCATTGTCACCAAGCTCTTCCTTTATAGCCCTCATCTAGAATATAATTCAAATGGATTGGCACAAAAAAGTGGAATAATTAATAGCAGCCAAATTTTAAACTAAGAACCAAACATTAGATCTTGAGCATCAAGACATCAACAAACTTCCAAGTCATAAAAATGTATATTGACACATTTATCTATAACATGAAGCTACCCACCAAAACCTAGTTCAACTTAATGGACATACTTCCATAATACCTCATGACTGAAAAAACCATCAACATCACCTCTTAGTTAAATGAATTAAATACAATGACAAATTTGAAGCCCATCAATCAAATTTATGTGTGTTTTTAGTATTTCCATATCAACAAAAGCTCAACACTTTTTTCCTTCATTCTCTATTCCAAAGCTAATATAAAAGTATGCACTTAACCTCCTAACTTTCTAAGGACAAGAAAAAGGAGATCCACAGGAATGATTTCTTTTTTCTTAAAATTATATATCCAACAACTGAACAAAAATATAAACAGATGACAAACATATGCTTAACCCAAAAGAGAAAAGAAAACTTTGAAATTACTACAGCGACATGTCTAAAAGTCAAAAATGCTTCAACAAGTGACTATGTGCTAAGGAGACAGATAATGTTAAAGTCACAAGGAATAGAGGTCCATAATTTATACACTTTAATAGACCAACCTTTTTCGAAGAAACTGCCAAATAGAAATCCTTCGTAAAAAAGACCACTTCTGTTGCAGAAAAGTTACCTGCTGGCGTAGAAGGAACTCTTTCTGTGATTTTGATAATTGTCCCTCAACCTTTTGTGTTATCTTCTCTGCCACACGTATTGACTGTCACAAGTAAAAGTGACTCCATAAAAACTAGGCCAGAGACCAAGATACAGTAGATACCTAAATTTAAATGCCACAAAGATTAGCTAGCAGTATCAAAATAACCACCTGTAAATGCCTGTCAACCAGCTCAGTAGCTTTTGAGAGCCTTACTTTCATATCAACTGAATCTAACATTGCTAGCTGCTCTTCAAAGCTTATCTCAAAACTAGCAACAAATATATCTGCCAATTTGTGAACAGGAACAGTTTCCAGAAGAACCTTTGTCTTGCCGCCAGTTTTTTGCTTCTAGGAAAGAAAGCATGAATAAATAAAAGAATGCTTAAGCATCAAAGCTATGTGAAATCAAAATTTTCCAACTAAGAAAAGAACAAAATTAGTTTTTTGTAAATCACAATAGAGAAAGAAATCATAAGAAAAGAGTAAGTAGCTATGCCATATGCATTTTGCACTTCCAATACATAACAAATACGAGTATTAGGTCCCATATTTAACAAAACATATAGGACCAAATACCCAAGTAAAGACCATAAAACATTCTTAGCTTCTCAAGATTTTTTCTAACAAAACAATAACGCACATGTAAATTGGTTTAAGATCATTCAACTCAGGATATTAGCTTTGTCCTGCCAAAAGAATTTTAAACAAATTAAAATGGGATTACCATCAAGTTGTCTATCTGCAATGCATAAACATTCTTGTTTAGTTGCAGAGGGTATATGATAGAACAACATCAAAGCAGAGGCTTCATAGCCCATAACTATCTCCCCATCAAAATTATAGTTTCATGATACCCAAAAATGGGATTTCTTTCCAACAACAATATTGAACCAAACCAAAACCTATGGCATTATATATAACAATCTACATCAAAATAATTTCAAATTTAAAGGTTAAATACCATAATTGCAAATGCGCTCCGTGTTACTTTTGCAAGAATTCATCAACAATAGCAAAGCTACACACATGCCATTTATATATAAGTATCTATCATCCTAAAAAGGAAGCAACATCAATGTTGAATAAACAATTAATGTTAATAAAGAACTCTAAATATTTTACTTGTAGCATCATAGAAAGAGAAAATCAGAGAACACATGGAAAAGCAAGATAGTTCATTAGTGAAGTTGCAAAGGAAAAGAACCAAGAAACTAGAGGTAGAAATATGAAAATTTTGACACTCTGCTCCAAAATATAAAGGTAACCACTTGCAAAACAAAGAAATATATAATGCAATCCAAAATTTCATCTTCCAACAATCTCAACATAAAACTACCTGCTCTAAGACAGAAATAAGCTCCATTGCAGTTGATTTGAATTGACGAGAGAGTGCCATGAAATCAGGATCTTGCTCCATTTGCTCCACCTCTAGAAAAGATGAGGCAACAATGTCAGCATGCTAAAAAATGGAACCATTAAGCAAGCTTTAATACTGCATCTAAACTAAACAACAAATTTTAAATTAGATATCAGTCTATCAAGTAGAAATTATTTGAGCTTTGTAGAAATGCATGCATTAGCTGCCATTAAACTATAGCTATTCACTTCAAGGTTTTAGTATCAACCAAAATATATATATATATACTGGGCTTGTAATTAAGGCAAGTACCTCCTACATGACTAAAAGCTAGACCTCTCCTATTTAGCAAATTAATAAGAACTCCCTTTTCCAAATGGTTGAAACATATCCTAATATTCATTTCAGTATCAACCCTTATATTCATATCTTAAGTAAGCCCCATGACACTAGTTTTAAAATAATTGACCCATTAATCACTCTTATACAATGTTCAAAGTAGAGTTCTCAACAATAGTACTTACTGCTTATAACAAGACAAAAGTGTCATCAGGCAAGAGTTGAGTTTCACATTTAAATACTCATATTCAGACACAATAAAGGCAACGTCTAACAACAAATAGTTTCCATAAGTGAAAATGAGTTAACTGGAAACCACAAGGAAAGTTGGCCAACGAACATACATATCACAAAATTAAGATGAATCAGATTTTATCTTATACAATGTTTACCTAAAGTCAATTAATCAAGAATTCCAGAACTTAAGCAGTTTCGAACCACCAAAACACAAAGGTATCGATGCTCAAGCTTACCAGCTCTAGTCATTTCAAGTGGAGATATCCGAGCAGTGTAATAAGTCCCTCTTGTACTAAGCTCCTGAACACTGAATCTGCACAAACCTTCAAGAACGACTATGTAAGTCACCCTCCCACTTGGCTTCTCCACCCCTCTTGACAGATGCAAAGCTCGAGCTGCTACCCCCCTACCAAATCAAATAAAAAACATATTAATTAAGATTACAAAAAGTGGCCAAATTCAAAAGTCAAAAGATAATATGAATTAAAGATAACCTGTTGTGCCAATGAATAACTTCCTGTTGATTTTTCCCGTCCGACGAGCCCACTTGAATTCTGGAGGCTTTGTCACCAGAATCACCGCCGCCGCCGCCGCCTAATCTCAAAATTTTCAAATAAGAAATTAATAATAATTCCAACAAAGTCAATGGGTACAGTGAAAACGTAAAATACATACACACATATGTATATTTACTTTGTGGTAGTAGCGTGGACACGGAGGATGTCACCTCGGCGGCAGAATCTCGGACCGGTAAAATACCGATCATACCCTTCTCCTCTCGCTGCCATAGCTCTTGTTCCACCAATTTCACACTGAAATGTTTTAGATCAAAACAAGAAGAGATAACTAACAACCCCCTCCTCCTCAGTGGAGGGGGAAATAAAAACACGAAAACGTGTAATTATTAAGAGGATGATTCATCACCTGCTGGGAGAAGTACAGCGAATACGAATTATAGCTCCTGGTAAAAGAACCTTATTTCTAAAGGGAAGGATTGCGAGTCGACTTGGTAGCTCTACCAATTCAGCCATTTGCAATTCAACCAACAAAAGAGGAGCAATAAATCTGATTTTCTTTCCACAACCAAACAAAGCCACAGCAATTACTCACATATAACACTTGTATTCTGTTTTTTTTATTATATTTTTCTTTATTTAAAACTTAGAAAAACAAGAGAGGAAGGCAATTGTGTAACTGTATAATTGATCCATTGTATTATATATGAGTGACTGAAAAAGTTTGGCTGGGCTTTGACTTCAAAACATTTACTGGTTTGTCATCTATGCCAAGCATCCTCCACCATTTCTCAGCCATATAACTGTTCGCCTTTTTGTTGGGTCTTTTTTTTTTCTTCTTTTTTTTTTAATTTTCCTTTCTCCTTTTTAACACATGTTACAATGATGTTTTAGAATACCGTACCATTCTAGAGAGTACTAGCTAGAACGTATCGTACCGGTTAAAAAATAGAACGGTATGAGTAATCGTTAGTACCGGCCTAAAATATTAGTCGATACTGGTAGTTTTCGTTTGGTACCGACTGATATCGACAATATTGGAACATACCAGTCGATACCATAAACTTCCAAAAGTCCAAGGACCCATTTGAAAATTTTAAAACTTTTACCCTAAAATCTCAACCCCC
>JANSVA010000217.1:29621545-29638620 GCA_025504915.1 Erythroxylum reticulatum | reverse complement strand
CTATCGAAGTGGCGAATTAATTTCAATTAAGAAATTAATGAGATTAAATAATTTAGTTTAAATAGATTGCGGCTTTTCCGATTCTATTGGTTAAGACAAGGGTCCATTAGAGCCTACGACTGCCATAGATTATATTATGCGGAGCTTTACTCGGGAATAGTTTAATTGGTTAGAGTAATAATCTGCGGAGCTTTACTCGAAGTTATCGAATAATTACGAATAGATTAGTTGATATGTGTTGTTCACTATCTACTATAAATTTGTCCATAAAAATGAACGAAATTTATATTTTTGAGTCTATGATCGAATTACAGTATCAAACGGGAGAGTACCTTGGCTAGGTTTTTCTTTATATTATTTTCAATCTTTATTTTTAATTTCCTTCTGCGTGATTTCGTGTTTTAAATTTAATCATCCCCAAATCAGTTCTTTTTATATTTTTATTTATTTATTTATTTTTATTTTTGATTTCACACAAATAAATAATTACTACATTGGTCTCTGTGGTTCGACCATATTCACCACTTTACTCGCTTAAGTGTTCTGGAATAGGAATTTATTTTTGCTGGTTTGACACGCCATCACACTTTTTGTAAGATCGGCCTAAACTAATCACTAACTATAGTTTAAAATCTAGTTATTTTGTGTAATGATACCGAATTTTGGGTATTTATGTCAAGTGATTAAGAGAAATAAAGAATTCCTTTGAAATATATCATTTTTGTTCTTGTAAAGCTCATGGTTGTTTTTAGTTAAAGAGTTAATATTGACATGGATACTACTGAAAGTAGTTTTTCTTCTTTGATTAAAAAAAAAAAGAGATAATAGGCTTTAAATTATGCGGCGAGAGTTAAAGGAGTGAAATAGAATAAAGAGGATCACACCGTTATGTATCACTTGTGCATCTCTTTTTCTTTATTTTTACTAAGTTATATTATTGTAACTATATGTCTTTTATCATTTACATCGATTTGGGAATACATTTATATATAGACATATATAGTGTTTTGTAGCCAAAGAAAGCGTTTAATTTCAAAACCCTCAAGATTACTCAATAGAACAATGATAATGGAAACGAGAGGAAGGACTTCGATAAAGGTGATAGCACATAATTTCCTTCCTAGCTTAGTCTTGATCATAAAAAAGGTGCAAGCTAAGGCATTATTTATCAAGCTAGGGACTAGAGGAGCATTTTAGGAAACTGTGGCATCACTTGCGATAAGATTGCCCCTACACCTGTAGCTAAAAATTTTCTACAGATAGTGTTTATTCATAAATATCCTAATTTTAAAACAAATTAGAAAGCATGTAATTATTAGAAAATAATAACCTAGCTAAAAAGTGTTTTTACTCTTTTTTCAATGGACGAAATGCTTGCAGGTAAACCAAATATGTGATGATTAATGATAAATGCAATTCTTTTTATCTCTTTTAAATAGACTGACCATTTAAATAGAAAGGAAACTAAAAGCATGAATTCTCTATGTTGACGAGGGTTGAGATGCAAAATGAAAGTCAACGAAGGTGTGAATTATGGAGGGCATAATAAGTTAAATTAAAATATGAAGGCTTTGTATCGGGGATTCCACAGCCCTGGGATCTCGGCACATGGTGGGTTTACTCACGCGTCAGCGAGGGGGTGGGGTATAACGCTATCAAATTGGCTGCTAGCATGGGCCTAGGTATTTAAGGTCGGAGACGACATGTCGGCTTAAATCTTTCAATGCCGGACAGCCACTGAAATTGTAAGGAGGCAGCTTTGGATAGGATTAAAGGGCCACGTGGCCTTTACAAGATGGGAAAGGGAAGGCTGTCGTCAATTGCGCTAGCTACCCGATCGCACACCAAGTCAACCCGTCAACCTGGTGGGCCCATTATGTATATATATTTTTATTTTATACACTTTTCTTAATTTTTTTAAACAAAAGGAATGTATTAATGTAAAACGTAATCACTGTTAAGATCAAACGTAGGAACAAAAAGACTAGCCAAAGATCTACTTGAGCATTTATGATTATTGATGTTTGCGGATGCTTAAGTGTCCATATATGTAGTTTTATTAGAACTAATGGAATGTGATTTTTATTACCTTTCATCGAGTTCAATCATTAATGTAGTTCCTTTCAATTTTTATTTTTGACCTAAAAAATGAAAATAAAAGGAAAGAAATATCTAGGAAGAAATTCGTTTGTTTTGCAAAGTAATTCATGTTAGTCTTTCATCTTAAAGTTGTATAGAATGGACAAATAGATTATGATGTAAATAAGGCAAAAGTTATTATGAATCATTTTTCGTGAGTGATTTCTCCTAGTTGTTTATATTTCATGTGATTTGTGATATGGCCGCTTAAATCTCAGCTATAAAGGAGAGTTTTGCATTAATCATAACTAATGGTATCCAGTTTTGAGTTAATGTTAATTTATGCACTTGATACTCTAATAAATGTTTTTCTTGCTTCACTAGTTTTGCTAACTTTTAAGCTACGTGATCCAAAGTACTTCTCACCTTAAACTTTGGCACTATTACAATTTTGAAGAGTCTTTTGATTCATGGTCATGCATGTGAATCTTTAGTGGTTGAGAGCTGAAATAATATAAAAAGTTATAGAATGTCTTGATTATGAAAGGTGTTTGAGTGTACCTATAGACTTATCTTATTTTTAAGCACAAATTCAAGTCTACCCCTAAATTTAAGTCTACCCCTAAATTGCTAAGTTTTATCTGTTATTAGAAAATATGAAAAAGTAGGAAGTGTTTTGTTTTTAATTTTGATTTTACTTTGCCCAAGGATAGTTAAAAGCTTGATAAGTACTTAATTATTGATATTTTAATTCCCTAATGCTTAGCTATTAATATTATATTGTGCTTAAAATACTTATTTTGATTCATATTTTGCATTAGGTACAGGTTGGAGGAACAAGAATAAAAACAAGCTAAATCCAAATCTTTGGAGTCATTATATTGATGCCCGATCTTATTTACCTTAATGAAGCAAGAAGGAGATGAATTAGGGTAAAGGATAAAGAATGAAAGAAATTGAGTTATTATGACTTACACGGTTGTACATAGGAATGTGTGGAAACGTGTACAAACTTGAAGACATTATTTCAAGCAACCTTAAAAGTTACACGCCTATGTGAGGACTTACATGGTTGTGTAAGTGAATTACATGGTCGTGTAAGATTGCCTGTACATCTCTTTAGGACCGTGTAACTCTACAATTTCTGCCAAATTATCATGTATAAGTGGACCGTGTAACTCTACAATTTCTGCCAAATTATCATATATAATCACTTATACGCTAGTGTATCTGACCGTCTATATTCACACAAACCTAATTTTGCACTATAAAAGGGATTTAAAGGCTAAAAAGGATATGAAGAGATTAAAGACTCAAAAGGAGGTCCTTTTTGAAAGCTATGAGGAGCTAAACTTGATCTTTCCAATTCAAACGGGATATTAAAGCTGACGAACATATTTGGACATTGATTAATCCAATGATATTTTTTTAACTCTCTTTTGGGATTGACTATGTTGTTATACGTTTAATGTTTTGGATTATTAATGATTTAGAAAGACCTATGAAATTATTCACGTATGGATTTATTGCCATATTTCAATACATAATCATTGTACATTTGATTTATTTGTGGTAAACTAATATTCGAGCATCATTAGAGATAACATAGCATAGGTTAAATGATCCAAGCTTATTTTGATGTTGCTTATATTAACGTGTTTTCCTTTTAAGTAAAGTCATTGTTATATTAAATCTAAAGAGCTTATTCTAGGTTATTTGATAGCTCAACCTAATCAAAGAGCTCTTTCTAATTAAATACAACTTAAGGGAAAACTAAGATTAACAAAGTTTTTTGTTAATTTATGGTTAACCTAAGTTGTTATCTTTCTTCGATACAACCTTTTTTTCCTTCCTAGAACTAATCTCCTCACAATCAAAATTCCCCTCTTCCTCCTTCTCAACCAAATATTTCCTAGAGTATTTAAATTTGAATAATGATTTTATACTACATAACTTGGTATTCAAAGCCTTCAATTGAACTTGGATGATCTCCACAAACAACCTAAGGCCAATGCCAATCCTATTTCCATAACTACTTATGTTTTTATAGACCTACAAAAAAGTTGAAATAAAAGAAATGGTTTTTCCTCTCTCACTCCCTTACATATTTACATTATAGACTCTTTAACCAGTTATGTTCCACTCAATTTGGCTTTTCATGATGAAGTTCTCACCTTCTTGTCTTACAACACCAACTTTCATTTATAAATACTTTAGTAAGAACCTAATTAATGTTCATGCCAAAACAACATACAACAACTAAATGGAAAGAAAATCAGTAAGAATTTGCCTTGATATCCAAAGGCCAAGCAAGAGTAAATGAGGAATAAGTAGCAAATTAATGGTAGCAAAAGTCAAACATGAGTAAACGAGGATTAAACAATAAGTCAACTAATAAATAAATCAAGAAAGCTCCAAAAATAGCCATCAATCAAGAAAACAAAGATTGACATATAATATCACTGAATGTGCACCTTTTTCTTTCTTTTTTGGATTTTTGTTGGCATAAATCATATTTAAATTAAAATAGTAATTGAGTGCAGTTTACAACTCAATCATGATTTAAATTATTAATCATGCATAAAGCATATAATTAGGTCTAAGAACTCAAAATTCATTAAGTAAAAGACACAACCTATTGCAATATGAATTAACGAAAAAATGGAAGCAAATAAGTTATACTTGAAGAATTAATGCACCACTCAAAAGAGGAATAGAACAAATAAGAATTAGTGGTATACACAAGAGGAATATAAAATAATAATTAGAGATGTAAAGGAATTAAATAATAAATCCTAATTCTGAACAACCAAAGATACTAATTAATAAGAACATAAGCTATTAAGAGCTAAAACTCGAACCAAATATTGTGTTTAGAATGCTAAGATCAAATTGGAAAATAAAAAAGAGCTTAACCTTTACCAAACCTACTTATTAGAACCAATGTTATGAGGTTTTTTTATCACCAGAAGCTGCCTTGATAAGATTAGATTTAGTTCTCTAATAAATAACCAAAAAGAAAGCATTAAAAAAATATAAAAAAACCATCAAATTTTGTATTATTGATATGTTCTGTAGAATAGACTAATATAACCTTTTATTTAGGTCTTTTAGAATCCTAAAAAGGAAAGGATATCTCCCCTTATCCTTGACTAGGTGGTACAGGCATAAACTGATTGGAAAAACATATAGTTCCTATTAAATAGAAGTCATAAACAGAAAAAGAAATCAACTAAAATGTAAAATAAATCCTATTTAAAGGACTTGTGAATAAATAAGAAAACAAATAAACTAAGATATGTTTTTACTAACATTACTAAAAAAAACCTATAATACATCTAATAAGCGAATTAGGCCTAATGAACATATGAACTTTAGCCTTCAAACTCTAGTTCCTCATGTTTAACATGTATTCACTCCTTCACATTGTAAAAATGTGACCAGTCTTAGAAACACATTAAGGTCTTCACAAATAGTCTCCTCTACCTTGAATTTTGCAAATAAGCCTTTGTAAAGCTTGCTTCATGAGCTTGGTCTTTGATCATGTCATCAGGCTTCCAATTCTTTAGAAAGGATTTTGGGAATGTTTGGATATACAAACTTGACCTCCATAATTTCCTCTCTCCTCAAAAGAATTTGTACTTGAATCACTTGCATCATATAAAGCTAAATTAGTGATATTAAAAGTAGCACTCACATTAACATAACTACTTGGTAAGTCAGGCTTTTATCTCTTATCACCTTTTTTCGTTCTTAAAGAAATTGCATATTCTCTTTGCAAGATAGTACTTAAATTTTATCATTAGTTTGACACTAAATATTTCAATTCAATCTTACCTACTTTTCTTCGTCATCTCAAATTTATCATTACTTTTATAAGACCAAACTCATTTTGTTGGATTTGCAAATTTTGAAATAAAATGATACGTTTGAGAAACATAAGAAAAGTTGTTATAACTTACATAGATAATCAATGAGACAATCCTCTGAACACAATATTAATCTAAAAAGTCTCATTTTGTAAAAGGATACTTATAGAGACAATCAATATTCAGACAACGTGATATGTGAGTCAAGAATCAGTCTCACCCTTACCCTATGACTATAAAAAAGATATGAATTAGTTGGAGGGTAGTAAAACCTTAAGTTTGGCAAAGTTAACTAATCATTAGATGGAGTGTAATGGAATTATCTATGATTAAGAAATTGATTCTGCATTTAATATTTTTATTCAAGTATTCCATCTAATTGTTTTATTTTCTTATTTGAAGCATCAAGTGATTGATTCGTCCCAAAAAGGCAATATTATAAAGAATGGTACATGCAGTATCTTCAATTTACCATATCTTATTAAATTACTATACAACTTTGAATATCATTTATGCATTATCAAGTATTATTAAAAGCTTTTAATTCAATAAATAGACATTCGTCAATATCATTTATGCATTATCAAGTATTCTTAAAAGCTTTTAATTTGATAAATCGACATTCTGTCATCTTTAAAAAATCATATAAATTATTAACTTTTGCGTATTGCTAATGACTTAAGCTTATTTAATTACAAGCATATTGATCTCAATCCTAACCGTGGGAGCATATTGGATCAAAAATTAATCACATTCCTTTGAGTTTGACTTTAAAAGCAACATTCATACATCACAAAACAAGTGAGAAGGCCACTGAAATCAAAAACAATTTAAAGCAGTTATTACGACTTCAAAAGTGCAACATTTGCTTTCTAATCTTTATTGTGATGTAAATTATAACCTAACTTCTATTATTTGTTTATTTATTTTTCAGAATTAGTAACTAAACTCGTATCTTAACTATTTAATAAAGTTTTTTTTTATGCCTCAAGTTTTTAAGAATCTTAACATAAGCTCCATGTATTTTTGTTTTTAACTAGGGATTTGGACTCGTGTTCTCAATGATCCAATCTAAACTTTAAGACCAAAGAAAAAAATTAAGATCAAAATTGTTGCATGCTTAATAATTTATTTGAGCTCTGTTAAAGAGGATCTTTATCAAAATGATGATTTAAAATTATTGAACAATAGTAAATTGTACTTAAAGGATGGTCTTCCAAGATAAGTGGCGCTCCTTTGCTCATCACGATAACGAGGATAAAAATGAACTTAAGATCATTAGTTCTTAGAGATGACAGTGGGGTTACCTAGAAGTTAACTTCGTAGATTTTTTAAAAATAATTTTTTAATTAAAAATACAAATATATATTTTTAATTAGATTCAAGTTTAAATTGGTCAATTCAGGCCTACTTGAGACCTAATTCTTGTGAGCAAAATAATATCATTTTGCTTAAAATAGTTAAGTTTCTTCTTAGTATGGGCCTAAACTTGGGCTTAACTCATAAATCTATGCATTAAAAATACCAAAATTCAGATCTACGGGTCAATCAATTATTATGCCTATTTCATTGACTCCACGACATCCATTAGTTGATAGATGAAACTAAATGAAAGCTTGATGTGGTTAAATCATCACATTCCATTGACTCCTTGAATGATTGTCCCATGTTACACGAGAACGTAGCAACTTAAAACACCTTAAGGCATCTAGCAAGGAAAAATCATATCTCTAAGTAAAAATCAAGAACTCAACTTACGGACAGCAATGGAAACAATATTTTTTTCCTTCAGCTACATAAATTCCTTCTTTTTGTGACGATTGTATCTCTTTAGTTATAGCAATTGGTAGTATCAAGTTGATGGCTTCGACATACTTCCAAGATGTCATAGGTTCCAAAAGACATCTCGTCTCTCACCATCATCTTAGCATTTGGAATCCCCCAAGATTGATTAGTTGAACTCTACTGCTTTAACTCTAACCTTTCTCCAAATCTGACATCCATAAGGCTTTCCTAAGCTTTCATCAAAATAAGGCACCAGGTTTCGATGACTACATTACTAATTTCTTCAAAGAAGCATGGCCTATCATTTGGGCATGACCTTGTCCTAGGAATACAACGTTTCTTCTATAAAGGGAGAGCGCTGAAAGAGCATAACTGTACTCTTTATCACCCTTACTAATAAGGTTGCTACTCCTACTATTTTGCAAGACTTCAGATTCAATGATGCAAAAATTGTACTGGAATTAGTATCAATTTTTACGGTAAAATAATGCAGTGTCAATACTTGTCAACGTCAAATATCAATTTGAATAATTTTTTAATTTACATAGTTAAAAATTTTATTATATTATATTTTATTATTATTAGTAGTTATATTAAATAGATAAATAGTTTTTATCTATTTAATAATAAAATTAGATTGTGAAAACCTAAAATAGAAAACTAATATTATTTCATATGCTATAAAAATAAATCAAACCTACACAACTATGTTAGAAAAAGATCATCAAAAGTAATATTTAAAATGAATTAAAAATATTAAAGGCAATATTGAAGAATAAAAGTAACCAAGAAGCATAAAAACTACCTTTGATTATATAAAATTTAGTCTCATATTATAATTTAAATTGAAAAAAATCCAATTTAGTCTCATTTTCTATCTCCTTGTCTCTTCATCTTGAGCATGGAATTACTCAGAAACTCGATCTTAGTATAGTAAACATTTGTAGCACTTCAGCCTAACTTCAAGTTAACAAGCTAATGCATTTGCCCCATTGACCTTCTACTTTTCTGTCACGTTGACCCAATGTACTTGCAAGTTTTCATCGAAGCTTTATGTATGCTTGAAAACTTATCCGGTCTCCAAGTGAACTGCAACAAGTCTCCCTTTATGCTTGTACCAATTTCAGCAACCTAGACTCTCGCTGGGAAGCTTTTAAAAGGCTATACACTCCATTCGCTCCCCAATAGATATATTGGAGAGCTAATTATCTCCTCATAAGCTTTCCTGTACAGATTGACAGCTCTAACCCAAAATAAAGACAAAAGAATTATGACAAGGGCTAATCATACCCTCGCATTTGCTTGTAGGCTCTAGCTTATGAAATCAGTCCTTAGTTCTATGCACAGGCATTCATCTCCCACTTATTGCTTCCATCAAGGGTCATTAAAGCAATTGAAATCAAGGTGAGGCAGTTTCTTTATTTTTGGAAGCTCCCTTAATCATAGTAGAAATAAAGTAAATTGGCAAGATGTTTGCAAACCCTAAGATGAAGGGGGGCTTGGAATCAAACCTCTCAAAATCAAAAAGTGAAATTGTTAGTCCAGAGGGTATGGATAGTCTTCAATGACTTACATGCGTGGGTTAAATAAAACACGTATACATCATAATGGGTAGAGCTTGTATCAAGTTCGTGCTTAGACATGCAATTCCTAAAGACGAAAAGAGTTCATGAACCTCGGACCTCGCACATCATACACAAGATATCAAATGGTGTGTCACAGCTTTGGTTTGACCATTAACGCCCCCTTAGTCCTTTTGTCGATCTTATTCCAACAATTACTATCCATTTTATCCCCTAAGCCCTCTCCCCTAAAATCTATGCCATTCTGCACAACACCACATGAACAGAAGAGTGCTTGGATCTTCAAACAGAAAAGCCTCTGACTTAGCTCAGTCAATGGTCCAACATATAAAAGTAGTTAACAATATTTAAGACATTTCCTCTCCAAAAATCACTGTCAGTAGTAGACAGAAGTCGTGATTCTTTAATAGTTTAGCATACTCGAAGCTGTTTATTCTAACATTCCATGCATGCAGCTCCCAAATTTGTCTAAATGAATACTCATATTTTCTGTCCTAAGCTCACTTGTCGCCTCCTCGAGGAGCTTCTTTCTTGTTTAGTAAAACCTCTGGCTAGACCTTTAATTTTCAATGCATCTCTTATTTACCAAAAATAAAAATAAGAAGTTTTGAGCATATTCTTTATCCACAATCAGTTGATTATTATCTAGGCATAAAAGCAAGTTTTATGTTATATTTGCTTGTAAGTTCAACAGAAATAAAAGTAAAAACTGCTTGAGAGAGAGGCTGTCCCCTCCTCTAAAAAACACCCCTTATTTTCCAAGCTGAACCGTCTCTTTCCCAATTCGGTTACTTCTTTTGTAACCTTCCCATAACACTCTTTTCCAGCCCGCGACTTCACCCTGGCAGTTCACAGTTAATTGCACACTGCAACCAATCTACAAGCTCACCCTGTCATAGAGTCCAACCTTCCTTTGTAACAAATCAGACAAACCACACGAGCTCATCCTTCCATGCAACTCCAAACACTAACAACCGCCCATCACACAGAGGAAGACTTTTCTCCACTACCTAGAGCTCAGTCCAGGCAAACTCCATATCGAACACAAAAACTCTAATGAAGTAAGGTTGTAGCAGACCCTGATGTATTTGGAAGGCTTCACAACGTCCCGCCTTTTACTAGCCAAGATGTAGTTGCACCACCAGACAGGTTCTTAACCAAGGAGCCAAAAAAAGGAATGCCTCTCTAGTTGGAGGATTTATGAATAAGAGACTGTCTTTCCCAGTTGTTAATCACTGGGCTAACACAAGTTGGAGGAAATTGGGGTTGAAAAATTACCGTACTACTAAAGATGAGCTCTTCATTTTTAGATTTATCAATGAGGATATGGCAAGAAGGATACTGGAGATGGGACTATGGCACATCCAAGGAAGGCTGATGATACTTCGAAAATGAGAACCAGGTTTCCATCTTGACAGCAATGAGCTATAGGCAATATCAATTTGGGTTGATTTCCACATAATTCCTCTCGAAAAATGGTCCTTAGAAGGTCTTACTACCTTGCTAGCACACTGGGAAGACCTATATCACTGGATGATAGTACCACCAACTTGAAGACTTGAAGAGGATAGGATTCGCTTGCAAAAGCATTGAAGCTCGATAAGGAGCTCCCTGATGAGTTGAACATCAAGAAGCTAATTCTAGGAGACAATTTGGTTAAGGACCATGTAAAGATTACATACCCTTGGAGACCACTAAGGAAAGGGTTGATCAAGGTATGGAGAACTAAAAACAATATTGGTGCTGAAAAAATAAGTGAAAAGGTGATAGCACCTACTCATGGAACAAATGTTGAACAGGATATTCAGAAGGATCAGGTGGAAGTAGTAGTTACAACTACTAGGAAGATGCTTAACCCTGAGAGTGTTATAGAAGAAGGGCTCAACAACATTGAGACACCTCAAAAGCCAAAGGAAAAAGGCAAGGAGATTTTGCACAAACTTCTGGAGCTCACTAGGTAAGTCAAACTTCCAATGCTATGACCTCTAAAGAACCTAGTTTGGCAGATGAAGTTCTGGATCCTAGTAAAAGCTAATGCAAGTCTAAATCCAGGAAGGGATAATGGACTTGATAGTATGGAACATAAGAAGGCTTAATTTCCCCAATAAACAAAGGACTTTGAAGGATATTTTTATTTCTGAAAAGCCTCATTTTGTTGATGTTGTGGAGACTAAAATAAAAGCAGACACAAGCAACAAAGGTCTGAGCTTTTTGCACAGGAATTGGATTAAGCTTAACAATCATGGTTCAAATCCACGTTGGAGGATAATAGTAGCATTTGATCCTAACTATTTTGCATTATCTAATTGTGATCAGTCAGAACAACACATTCATTGTGAGATGACTATAAGACATTCCAATTGCAAAGTAGCTATCACAGTCATTTATGCAGGGAATTGGGAGTTTTAAAGGACAAATTTATGGAAGGAGCTGTTTAATCTGGCACCTAAAACTGACTCAACTTGGATACTTGTGGGGGACTATAACTGCACAATGTCACTCAATGAATCCAATGGGATTCCAAGTCACTCCAATAGGAAGTTTCATGAATTGATTGAACTAAAATCTGGGATTAGCTTGGTGGATCTGAAATTCACAGGACCCTTATACACATGGAGCAATAAGCAACATGATAGAAGGTTCATGCAGAGAAAACTTGACAAATGCCTAGTTAATGTTGAATTTCTCAACAAATTCCAACAAAATCATGCACATTTTGGGCCAAGTTTTATATCTGATCATTCTATGATTAAGTTCACACTTGAAAATCACAAAGATACTCGGAAAGCCCCCTTTAAGTTCTCTACTCCAACACCCTGATATGAAGAATGCAATTACCAACAGTCTCAAAGGACTCAAAGAGGCACCTAGGCATTTACAATTTATTAGCTTCCTTAATGCAAATAGATGTTAAGGCACAACTGTGATCCTCGTCAGTTTTGTAAAAAGAAAGCAATAGAATCCCTAATAAAGGTCCAAGTAGAACATAGTAAAGACCCTAGCGACACAAGCTTGAAGGAGAAGGAAAAGATGGAGTTATTCAATTACTATACCAAGCTGAAAGAATATAACTCACAGCTTAGTCAAAAATCAATAATACAATGGCTGAAACAGTGAGATAGGAACTCCAAATTCTTTCGCAATATAATCAGGGCCAGAAGAAACAAGACAAATATAGTATACCTGAGGGGTCCAGATGGCTTAATTAGTTAATGAACAAGAGAACATGAAATCATTCGCTCAAAGCTACAACACAGATCTGCTTGGAAGAAGTTGCAGGGTTAATTCAATTCCATAAGACATCCGAGTTACCTTAAGGGGCACAATCTCAATTCCACAGACTGCAGAACTAACATGGAGAGTCACCCCAAAAGAGATCAAATCCACTTTTTTTTTCTCTTAACCCTGACATAGCCCCAGGTCCAGACAACTTTAATGCAAAATTCTTTCAGTCCTTTCGGAGCACTACTGGTTCTTTATCCATCAAAACACTGCAGGAATTCTTTGACACCAATCATATGTCTCCTGAGTTAAACCAACCTGATTCTTAAAGTTTCTAATCCAAAAAAAAATTGAGACCAATTTCGTGTTGCAATGTCAGTAATTGCCAAGGTATTAACTAAAGGCTCAAGGAAACTCTCTAAAGTTTCATCAATCCCGACCAGGGAGCATATGTCAAAGGAAAAAACATTGGTGATTGTAGAATAATAGTATAGAAGAATACTTTCATTCTTAATCATCTGTAGGTTATAGCCATAGTATATATATACAATTATCTATACTAAATATACAGCAGATTCTTAAGATACATGGAAATCTGTATCTTATCATAATCCATAAAAATCAGAGATTTATATGAATCCTATACAATCTTCTAGATACTGCTACATAATCTGACACTCCCCCTCAAGCTGGTGAGTGGATATCTTCCGTTCCTAGCTTGCCAATAATATCTTGAAATACTATGCTTGTCAGTCCTTTTGTAAGTACATCTGCCAATTGATCTTTGGTTGACACAAATGGAGTTCATATTAAGCCACTGTCTAGTTTTTCCTTGATGAAGTGCCTATCAACTTCAATATGCTTAGTTCGATCATGTTGTACTGGGTTATGTGCAATGCTGATTGTTGATTTGTTATCACAGTACAACCTCATAGGTCCTTTCCCATTTTATTCTCAAGTCATCAAGAATTATCTTCAGCCAAAGTAATTCACATATACCCAATGCCATAGATCTAAACTCAGATTCTGCACTTGATCTTGCCACTATATTTTGCTTTTTACTTTTCCATGTAACAAGGTTACCACCTAGGAGAGTACAATAACTAGATGTTGATCTTCTATCAACCAAAGACCTTGCATAATTTGCATCGGTGTAAGCGTCTAATGTCATACTTGTGACTGCTTGTGACTTAAACAGAATTCCTCTTCCTGGGTTACCTTCAAGTATTGTCGAATTCGGTTTACTGCCTTGAGATGTGATTCTTTGGGATTGTGCATAAATGGACCAACCGTGCTCACTGCAAATGCTATATCTGGTCTTGTATGTGCCAGATATATCAACTTCCCAACAAGCTTCTGATATGACATTTTATCTACTGCTGAATCTTCTGGAGCATTACCTAATCCATGATTGAACTCAATCGGTGTATCCACTAGGTTACAACCCAATTTTCCTGTTCCTTTCAACAAGTCTAGTACATACTTTTGTTGAGAGATGAAGATTCCTTGCTTTGAGTGAGCTACTTCAATACCTAGGAAGTACTTTAACATTCCTAGTTCCTTGATATCAAATTCCTTCAAGAGACATTACTTCAGATTTTTTATTTCTTCTGCATCATTACCCATCACAATAATATCATCCACATAAACTAGTAATGCTGTGACTCCATCGAAACTTGAATGTCTAGTAAACAAAGTATGGACTCCTTGACTCTGCTTATATCCCAATGAAATCATCACCTTAGCAAACCTCCCAAACCAAGCTCGTGGGGATTGTTTGAGCCCATAAAGAGCTTTCTTCAGCTTGCATACCATTCCTTCTTTTGATTCAAATCCAGGAGGAACTTCCATGTAAATTTTCTCTTCTAGATCACCATGGAAAAATGCATTCTTCACATCAAATTGCTGCATGTTTCACTCAAAATTAGCAGCTAATGATAACAGTATCCTTATCGTGTTCATCTTAGCAATAGGAGCAAATGTCTCAAGATAATCGATGCGATAAGTTTGAGTGAACCCTTTGGCCACCAATCTTGCCTTTTATCTTTCCACCAATCCATCAGCCTTGTATTTTACGATGAAAACCCACTTACACCCAACTAGTTTCTTACTGCTTGGCAATTCCGCTAACTCCCATGTCTTGTTCTTCTCAAGGGCCTCCATTTCAGCTTTCATAGCATCCTCCCATTTTTTGTCTCCTAATGTCTCAATTAGATTTCTTGGTGTGGGAATTGTATGGAGATTGGTTAGGAAGGCTCAGATAGGTTCTGATAAGTCATGAAAGAAGACAGTGGGTGTTTTGTGCAGGTTCTTGTTCCTTGCCTAAGTGCAGTTGGTAGGTCCTCAATGCTTGTTTCTTTCGGTTCTTCTGCTGGTTCAAGTGACTCACATCTTAGCTCACCATTTGGTGTGACATTATCAGCTTGAAATTGAGCAGTAGCACGAATGGGAGACTGAACTTGGGCTGGTCAAGAGACTAGTCCCTTCCTCCTAGAATAGACTTGCAGTGGCTAATTTTCAATAGATATGGTTGGCTGTTTGTCGATTGATGAAGATGTGGACTATTTGTCAATTGATGAAAGATGTGGATTTAGTCACGGTGGGTTGAGATTGGTCAAAACTAGGATCTAGAAGGAACATATCCTTTGCTTTATCTTCACTCAAGATCTCCTCTTGAAGATAGGTATGTTGAAAGAAAGATTCATGCTCAACAAAAGTGACATCAGCTGAGACAAAGAATTTTTTAGAAGGTGGATGAAAACATTTGTAAACCTTTTGTGTGGAGGAATATCCAATAAAAATGCATCTAAGAGCTCGTGGATCTAGTTTGCTATTATTGTGAGAATGGATATGAACAAATGCAACACAACCAAAGATTCGAGGTATCCGATTGTTTGAAATAGAAAAATTTGGGAAAAATTTTGTGAGAATGTCAATTGGACTTTTGAACCCAAGAACCCGTGTTGGAAGTCTGTTAATAAGATGGGCAACAGTTAATAATGCTTCACTCCATTATTGTTTTGGAACATTTTTATGAAACAACAAAGCTCTAGTGATTTCTAGGAGATGTCCATTTTTTCTCTTAGCTACCCCGTTTTGTTGTTGGGTAGTAACACATGATGACTCATGAATAATTCTTGTTTTTAGAAAATGACGAAAGGGTTTGATTGAAATAGTCCTTGGTATTATCTGATCGAAATCTCTTAATTTTGACATCAAATTGAGTATGGATCATGTTGTAGAAACTAGGAAAAATAGTACTATCATATTTGTTTTTCAAAAGATAAAGCCATGTGATTCGGGTACATTCATCAAGAAATGAAACAAACCACCTAGCACTTGAAACATTTGGGATGGTAGAAGGTCTCCAAATATCACTATGAATGAGAGAAAAAGGAACACAGGTTTTATTGTTGCTTATTGGAAAGGAAGCACGTTTATACTTTGCAAGTTCGCAATCATCACAATGTAAAATTTCAGATGTAAGACCTCTAAACAATGAAGGAAACATCAACTTTAGAACTCTAAAAGATGGGTGACCTAAACGACGATGATGGAGCCAAATTTTATCTTGGTTTGACAAGACAAATTCTGAGAAAAAGGATGTAGGGAAGAATTCTCTAACTTCTGGTTTACTTGTGGTTTGTCCAAAAAATAGAGACCGTCTCTCTGATTAGCACGTCCAATCATCTTCTTCATGCCCAGATCCTGAAAGACAATGTGAAGCAAAAAAGGTTATGTTTTAATTAGAATCTGTGGTTAATTTTTGAATGGAAATAACCTTTGCAATAGTTTGGGAACATGGAGAACATTTCTTAGTATAAGGTCCTTGTTTATGTAGATATCTCCTTGACCAGCTACGGTGGTGATAGATCCATCAGCTATTGTGATCTTTTTATGGCTACAACTGGGTTTATAAGAGATAAAGTGTTTGGAGGAACAAGTCATATGGTTCGTTGCTCCAGAATCAATTACCCACATAGGAAGGGAATTTCTTTCTAAGGTATTAGGATTAGAAGAAGAAGAAATACTTGAAAATGCCAATGAACAAATACCTGTTGGCTTCTCAAAAGACTCCACAAAGGTTTTTAGCTTCTCCATTTCTTCAGTACTAAACTCAGGGATAGGTTTTTTGGAATTTTCTTCATTAGTTGACGAAGTATTCACCATATGTGCTTGACTTTGGTCGTTTCCACTTCGATTGGGCTTACCATGAAGTTTCCAGCATTTTTCCCTAGTATGCCAATGCTTCTTGCAGTATGTGCAGAATAAGTAATCTGATTAAAAGGTTTGGTGAATCCCCTCTAGGAACAGTCGTAGGATTGCAAGCCTCCTTCAATTCCATGGACTTGGTAATGAGTGTAGAACCATCCCCTCCTTGAGGTTCAAGAATAACACTTCAACGACCCTCTTTTACACGTATAATAGCAATTGTCTCATTTAGAGATGGTAGGTCTTGTTGTGAAATACTAGCAGAGAAGAAATAATCTCATTCTCATCTATTGTAGGTTACAGCAATAGTCAGTATATATACAAT
>JANSVA010000217.1:29609729-29621445 GCA_025504915.1 Erythroxylum reticulatum | reverse complement strand
TACTTGAAAACTTATGACTTTTTATCTTCTTCTAGTATGAATCATCTAGGTCATGACGTGTCAGACGAATGGTCGTTCGACCTTACCATATTCAAGTTCCGTCTGATTTCCTTGAACCTATCTTCACACAAAGGTTTGGTGAAGATATCCGCCCATTGTTGATTTGTCTCAACAAATTGTAGACTGATGATTCCACTCTGTACTACAATGAAATCATTTTTGATACATTTTCTAAACAGAGTCTTATCTACTTGTCCTCTAACAAAGTCATTTCTAATAAAAAATGAACTTAGACGATCATACCAAGAACGAGGTGCTTATTTTAATCCATACAAAGCTTTATGAAGTCTATAGACATAATCTAGTTTATCAATATCTAGGGGATTGCTTTATATAAAATTCTTCATCTATAAAAGCATTTAAAAAGGCACTTTTCACATCCATTTGAAACAGTTTTATATCATGACAAACAACATATGCAAGCAAAATCCTAATAGCTTCTAGTCTAGCTACAGGAGCATAGGTTTCATTATAGTATATTCCTTCTTATTGATATAAATCATGAAATATTTTAACTTTTCAAATCATCTAAATTAACCTTATAGAGATTGTTTTGTCTATTGACAGAAAAGAATACGGAACCGTCCTTGTTTTTACTACAGAAGAATTTTTATTAAAGGATACTTTAAAGCCAAAATCACATAATTGACTTACACTAATTAGATTATGGTTTAATCTTTTAAACAGTAGAACATTATCAATAGATGCAAGAAAATCTTTACCAATTTTGCCAATTCCAACTATTTTTCCCTGCTGGTTGTCTCCAAAAGTTATTGATCCTCCTTGCTTATTTTGGAGGTCTAGGAACATAGAGATTCTTCCCATCATGTGTTGCGAGCATCCACTGTCCAAGGACCACTGGTGCTGGTTGCTTTTTCTAAGAAAGGAGATCTACAACATCTATTATGTCTTTCTTACATACCCATATTTTCTTGGGTCTTTTGGGGTTAGTCTTACAATTATTCCTTGAATAATAAGAATATTGTTTCTTTTTCTTTTGTTAGGAACAAAACTCTTATTATGACGAACATTACTATTAGTAAACCCTAAACCACTCTTATCCTTTGGATGTTGATATTTTCCAATCATATCATTCATCCTTTTTGTACTTTCAATAAATGTTGATAAATCTGCTGAAAGACTATTAATCCTTAGTTTCAGTTGATTAATTTCCTCAGATCTATCTACAGTTACTTTCTTTTTCATATCGTCTACTTGTTTCTTAAGGTAGACGTTTTCTTTTTCTAACACTTTCGTGTTCTTCAAGCTCTCAACAAATTTCTTTTTCAAAATCCTATATTGTTTAATATAACTTGTGAATCTTCTAACAATTCTAAATATTCCTGTTGAAGATCATTAAAGTTAGAAGTTACCTCATCGTCGCATTCCTTTTCAGCTACCAAGCAATATTTTCTTGTTCTGATGCTTTTAAATCGGAGTTAGATTCTGACGAATCCAAATCTTCCCACGTTGCCATCATGCTCTTTTTGTTTTCTTTACTTTTCTTCTGTTTTCTTTTGAGCAACGAACATTCAGACTTGTAATGTCTTGGTTTGTTGCACTCATAGTAGACGATAGAAGTTTTCTCATTCCTAGCTTTGTCTTTGCTATTCTTCTTAAAAGAAAAGTCTTTATTTCCCTTAGGTTTCTTTTTCCACATCCTCTTGATCTTTCTTGAAATGAAGGATAGTTCATCATCATCTTCACTTGAATCTTGTTCAAATTCACTGGCATCATCATTCTTGATTTCTTCAATCTTTAATGCTTTTGAATATGTGCTTTGATTTTTCTAGTTCTTTTGATTCTTTTGAGCAACCTTTAATGTGATAGACTTATCTCTTTTAGGTTTATCTTCTCTATCAAGCTCTACTTCATGTATTTTCAGTGAACCAAGCAATTCATTTATCTTCACCTTACTTAAGTCCTTGGCCTCTTGTATTGCTATAACCTTGGGTCTTCATCTTTTAGGAAGACTTCTGAGAATCTTTCTTTTATGATCTTGATTATCGTAGATTCTCCCAAGAGCTTTAAGTCTATTAACAATCATTTGAAATCGTTCAAACATCTAATCGATAGTCTCCTCATCTTTCATCTTAAATATCTCATACTGATGAACAAGAATACTGATCTTGGACTCTTTCATTTGATTTGTGCCTTCATGTGCAATGGATAATGTGTCCCACATTTCTTTTGTAGATACGCATCCATAAACCTTATCATATTCACTTCTGCTTAGGGTATAACTTAGAAAGAACTTGGCCTTAGAGTTTAACTGAAATCAAGCTTTCTGATCGGCTGACCATTTGTCATGAGAGATGATATTGCCTTCCTCGTCTATTGGTGTATATGGGGCATTCTCGATGATATCCCAAAGATCAATATGTGTGGATTCTATAAAGAGCTGCATCTTGTCCTTCCAATAATGATAATCCTCACCATTGAATGTAGGAGGTCTTGTGACCTAGGCACCTTCAGCTATAAAAACATATGATTCAGCTATAGATCTTTGTCCTCACTCTGTGACAGTGTTTCTTGGAAACCTTACTCTGATACTAACTGAAGTAAATCACTTGTTAATATAGAAATTAGGTATAATATGTAAAATACACAAGAAGGGGGTTGGATTGTGTAATCTTTTCAAAAATATTAATCTTTTGAGACTTCTTGAATTTCTTTACAAAAATTCAAATGATCAAAAAAATACTTTACTAAAGTTGATAAGTAATGCAATCTCAAGTAATATTATCTACTCGTCTAACAACAAGAAAATTAAAAGATAAGGGTTAGAGAATAGACCCTGCGATTTTATACTGGTTCACCCCAAACCTTGGGCTATGTCCAGTCCTCAGAGTTTCTCTGAGATTTCACTATACTCTTCAACTTTACAAGTATTCTTTCTACACTTGTAGAGCCTCTTTAGGTCTCTCTCACAAAGTATTCTTTATCTGTCGTATCAGCCTCTCCAGGTTCTAGCCTTTCTGTCTCTCTTTAGGAAAGATATTTTTGAGCTTCACGTTACAAATGTATTTACTCACTTTTGTTTGCACTTTGAATACAAAATTTTGCTAATTATTGTATAATCAAAATTTTCTCTCTTGTAAAAATGTTATCTTAGTCTTCGACTCGAACTAGTATTTATAGCCTAAGTCTCCATTTGTCTTCTTTAGAAACTGCTTCTTGAATCTTCTAAAAACTGTTATTAGTTGAGTCCTGTAACTAACTCCAACTAACTATCTGTCTGACTTTCTAGAATATCTTCCTTTTGTATCGTCTAGAATAATACTTCTTCTACTATCATGTTTCGTCTGTTATTCGCTTTCGTCTGGTATTGTGCTTTCGTCTGGTGTTGCGCTTCGTCTGGTATCACGCTTTCGTCTGGTGTCACGCTTTGTCTATTGTTGCGCTTCATCAATTGTTGACCACGCATCTTCTAAATTGACTAAGTGTTACTTAAATTTTTCTGCACACTTAACAAACTTATCAAAACAATTCTTACATTTCTAAGATTATTATTATTTGATTGTAATCAAAATTAATAGAAGTAAACTCCTCTTGAATTAACAACTTTCATACTTAATGATGCTTCCTCCAAAGTTTTTATTTAAAATTTAACAGAATTTGCTAACTCATCTAGTTGATTTAAGACAAGCCCCTCATTTCTTGAAACCTCTATATTAGTAGTCACTACAATTGGAGGATGTATCTTTAGTGTAATCAAGTTTTGTATGATCAAAGCCTCTAAGATCTTTTATTCTTCACTACTAGGTGAGATGTCATCTTTTGTATTCTCCTCTCCCAAGTTTTCCTTAAGATTGAGCCTTATTAGCTCATTAAAGCTTTCTGTTGCAAACTTCTTATAGGTTTTCGAGCTTTATGACTTGGTTCTTTTGAGGGATTCTATAGTAGAATAGGGAGATTTTTGATTCCATAGGACCCTCATCTTTATCCAACCTATGGATTTTTAAAGTATTAGGTAGTCCTTTTTGCATTTCCAACTAGAGACATAGTGATTTGCCTATATAGCTTGTTTGCTAATTAAAGCCTGTGGTTGACCAATATTCCAAAGGGATGTTGTATAAGTTCACCTAAATTGGAAAAATTTCCATACTATGTATGTTGAGTCACACTTGGTTACCACTTTAGAAGCAAAATGGGTTCCCATTTACATACTAGGGACCTTGTTCCAATACTTTCATCATGTTTGAGATGTTAGTGAATTTGAAGAGGAACTATTCCTTCTTTGTTAAAAGGTTTGCTCCAAACCCATTTGACTTTATTTTTACTCAACCTAAATCTACATTGAGGATTTGATGAAATATCTTAATAGTGTGGCTAACTAACTTTCTGCTTTAACTTTGAGTGTTTCAACTGGTGGTGAGATGATTAGAGAGTCTATTTTTTACATTTGATGAATATACCTAACCTTTCCATTAGTGCCTGGTTAGTCATCAACAGTATAACATTATGTTTTCCTAGATGCAAGTAGATTGGAAGTAAGATGAGGATGAGGGTTCATAGAAATTTGAGAAAGTGAGTGGGAATTTCTAGATCTAAAAGGGAAATTGAATATTTGTAAAATAGGCAACAATTGAGTTAATAACTTGGGCTATAGCTAAAGGAGTTACTTAAAGGGATAAAGTTGTAAATACTGAGAACAGGGTGGGGGGATTGGGACATGGATGAAGAAAAAGGAGAGTGTACCTATTGTGGATTCGGTAAAAGACCAGGAAGTAGAGAAGGGGATAAAAAATGGCCATTAATTGAGCTAATAAGTAGGGCAGATTCACCATAGATGGAACTAACAAGTTTATCTCTTCCTTTAGCTAGATCTAACTCTATTCCCAAAATGTAAACGAAGTAGATTTAGATCTTAAGCAAGAAAAGCCTTCTCATGACTGTTGACTAAAAAGGGGAGTATGAAGAAGCTTTAACTTGAAAAAGGACCAAGAACAGGGAAAAAATTGTGTGCATTCCAAAAGGATTAAAGAGAGTGCACAAAAAATTTTCTCTATAAGAATGCTTAATCATAGTTTAAGATAACTATACCCTTTTTACATTGTTACTTCAAGGTGAAGAGAAACTCCAACCAGCAAATGAAATCTACAAATCAAAAGACCCTTGCACGTTAACTGTAATAGCTTAAAGGCTCACATATTTCAATGTGATAATGAATTCTTATAAATTCTTTAAAAAATGCTTTGAATTGTGTTTACATAACACCCAAATATTTTTTCGTGTCAAAATCATTGAAAAAAGTATTTATTTATAGCCTTTAGGACTTATGATAACTATTGGAACTAAGAACTAGTCGTTGTTAATGGCTAGTTATAGTATAATCATCGACCACTACCCTACACTGATCGACCATTACTATACATTTTTTTAACCACTATTGTTGTTCGATCATTATTGTATATTGGCCTACCAATGTAAATTAATTAAAAAAAAGCCATTGTAAAAAGCTAAAAAATGCTCCTAGAGTGAGAAGCGTGCAACTTAGCTATTAGGAACTGATTGGTTTTCAAGGTTGAACTACCTCTAACCTATTAGGAAATGATTAGTTTTCAAGGCTGAACTACCTCTAACGTAGTTCGGTTACTTCTTTTAGTAATCTATCTATAACTCTCCTTTCTCACCCACGACCCCACCTTAACAATTTATTGTTAATGGAAAACAATAACCAGTCTACAAGCTCTCTCTCTTATGGATTTCAACGTTCCCCTAGCAAATAACATGAACCACACGAGCTTACCACTTTATGTATCCCCAAATATAAAACAATCACCTAAAACACGGAGCAATACTTCCCTCTACTGTTAGGTGCTCAATCTAAGCATGCTTTAGTTTAGACACAAAAATCTTATGGAGTGAGGTTGTAAAGGACCCTAATGCATTTTTAAGGATCCACTGTATCTCGCCTTCAACTGGCCAAGATGTAATTACACCACTAATAAAATTTCCTAGCTAAGTAGCTAACAAAAATGGAATGCCTCTCTAGTAGGATGATTTATGGAAAAGAGATTGTCATTCCCAATTGTTAACCACTGGGTGGATATAAAATGGAGGAAACTAGGGTTAGAAAACTATCTCATTACTGAAATGAACTTTTTATTTTCAGAATTTCCAGTAAGGAAATGACAAGAAGGATACTAGAAATGGGACCAAGGCATATCTAGGGAAGACCAATGATACTTAAAAAATGGGAACCAGTTTTCCATCTTAACAAGATTGAGCTTTAGGCTTTACCAATCTATAATTTCTACAAAATTCATCTTAAATACTAGTCCTTTGAAGGCCTCAGCTACCTGGAAAGTGCATTGCGAAGGACTATATCATTAGATGGTAACACTGCTAGCTTGAAGGGGATAGGATTCATCTATAAATTCATAAAGGTCAAACTAGAAAAGGATATACCTAATGAGCTAAACATCATGAATCTAAGAACAAGATATATCTTAAGTAAGGATCAAATAAAGATTACATACCTATGGAAACCACTAAGGAAAGTTTTGATCAAGGTCTAGAGAATAAAAAGCAACGTCAGTGCTAACAAAACAATGTGAAGAGGTTAAAGTGATCACATAAGAAACAGTTGTGCAGGTTACTTAGGAGGATCAAGTGGAAGAGGTAGTTATAACTACTATGAAAACTTCTAATCTTAATACTATTATAGAAGAAGAGCTCAACAACACGGAGACATTTCAAAAGCTTAAGAAAAAGGCAAGGAAATCCTACATCAAACTCCTCAAGCACAAGAGATAAGTCTCACTTCTAAAGCTATGACCTCTAAAGAACCTGGTTGGTAGAAGAATTTTGGGATCCTTGTACAAACAATCATAAGTTTAGGAGAAAGAAAGCTAAATCCAGGAAGGGATAATAGACATAATAGTATGGAATATAAGAAAGCTTAATTTTCCTACTAAACAAAACACTTTAGCGAATATTATCATTGCTAAAAAGCCTCATTTTGTTGTTCTTGTAGAGAGTAAAATAAAAGAAAACACATATAGCAAAGCTCTGTATTTTTTACAAAGGGATTGGGTTAAGATCAAAATCATTTTCAATCCTAGGTGGAAGGATAATAGTTGCATTTGCTCCTAACTACTTTTCATTATCTAGCTAAGATAAGTCAAAACAACATATTCATTATAAGATGACCATAATACACTCCAATTGCAAAAATTGCTATCATAAACATTTACGAAGAGAATTGGGAGTTTTAAAGGACAATATATAGAAGGACTTCTTTAACCTGGCACCTAAAATTGATTCACCCTGGATAATAGCTAGGGACTACAACTGTATAATGTCAATAAGTGAATGAAATGGAGCTCTAACTCATTCTAATAGGAAGTTTCATGAACTGATTGAATTAACATCTAGAACTGAATTGGTGGACTTGAGATTTACAAGATCCTTATACACATAGAGCAATAAGCAATGTCGTGGAATATTTATGCAGAGCAAACTTGAAAGATGCTTGCTTAATGCTAAATTTATGATGCACATTTTAGGCCAAGCTTAATATCTGATCATCCCATAATTGAGGTTACTATTGAAAATCACATAGGAAGTAGTAAATCCCCTTTTAAATTCTTCAATTTTTTACTCCAACACCATGATTTGGAGAATGCAATTCCTAATAGTATTAAAAGCATATAGAAGGTACCTAGGCATATTGATTTATTAAGTTCCTTAAACTTCTAAAAAGCTCATTTTAAGTAAATGCTAAGCCATAACTCTAATCCTCTTCAATTTTACAAAAGGAAAACATTAGAATCCCTAATGAAATTCCAAGCAGAACCAAGTAGGGATCCAACCAACACAACCTTGAAGGAAAAGAAAAAGAAGGAATTACATAGTTATTACACTAAACTAAAGGAATATAACTCACAGTTTAGGCAAAATTCAAGAATAAAATGTTTGAAGAAGGAGATAGGAAAGTTAAGTTTTTTCATAATATAATTAGGGACAAAAGGAACAAACAAATATGGTGTATCTTAAAGCTCTAAATGGATTAGTAGCTATTGACTAGGAGGAAATGAAATCAATGGCTCAATGCTATTATCTAATTTTTTTTGGGAAGAAGTTGCAATGTTAATTCAACTCCATAAGAAATTCAAGATACTTTAAAGGGCACAATCTTAATTTCACAAAATGAAGAAATAACAAGGAGAGTTACACTTCAAGAGATCATATCCACTTTATTCTCACTCAACCCTTACAAAGCCACAGGTCTATACTGTTTTAATGCAAAATCTTTGAATCCTTTTAAGGCACCACTGGCTCTTTGCTCATTAAACATTCTAGGAATTCTTTGATACCAACTGTATATCTCCTAAGCTAAAGAAACATACATAAACTTGATTCTTGAAGTTTCTAATTTATAAAACTTGAAGGAATATAGTCCAGCTTTATGTTGCAATGTCATCTACAAGGTGATATCAAAGGTATTAGCTAACAGACTCAAGGAAACTCTATAATGCTTCTTCAAACCAAGTTAGGGAGATTATATAGGAACAATGGTGATAACATCTGCATAGATCAAGAATTATTTAGGGTATACTTTAGCAATAAACACATCACGAGTTGTACATAAAAATAGATTTTACCAAGGCATTTAATATTATGAGTTGGTTCTATTGGATGCACTTCAAACATTTGGACACCTTCAAAAGTTTATTGACTGGATCACTTAATACCTTACAACAGTCTCCTATATAGTGATAATTCATGGTGAACCTTCTATTTTATTCTATTCAAGGCAGAAAGGGGGATAAGGTAAAAGGGATCCCTTATCCTTATTTCTTTCACTATTATAATGGATATACTTTACATAATTACCAATCATAACATTAAAAAGAATCCAAGTTTTAAGTTCCAATATAGTTGTATGAAACTTAGAATTTTACGATTTTATTAATGTTGTGTGAAGTAGGTAGAAAATCAATTAACCTTATAAAAAAATTCCTCAAACTCCTTCAAAGAGGTCCCAAGACTAGAGTACAACCCTGATAAAAGCTCAATGTATCTTTCCTATAATATATGATCTTAGATTATTGGAACAGGAAGATTGAAGCTAGAGTTGCTCCTCTTCATATATTTAGGAGTTCTTATATCCTCCATGAAAATTTCCTCTAAGGATAACAAGCCTCTTATCAATTTAATAGAAAGAAGAATTAATGCATGGAGTAATATATAGCTCTGTTATGGAGAAAGAATCCAACTATCAATCAGAGTGCTTAATAACTTAAGTTCATATCGGTTGTCACATGGTGCTACCTAGAGGTTTACTAAAAAGTATAAATAAGATGATAAGAGATTTCATATGGAAGGGCTCAACAAACTGCTTTAAGGTTCCTAATGTTAAGTGAAGTACATTGTGTCTTCCCGAGAATGACGTGGGTATAGGTCTAACCTCAACTAGAATAAGATCCAAAGCCTTATATGTTAAGAGACTTTGAATCATATGTATAGCTAAAGACAACCAATGGGTTGAGTGGATCAATGAATTTTACATAAGGAATGAAAGCATCATAATCCTCAAAGTGAAAACCAACCTATGTTACACAATGTAGGGAATCCTAACAGCTAGAAGCTTAATGTAGTATCATGTGTCACACACAATATTGGAAATGGTTAGATAACATGTTTTTGGGGTTTTTTATTAGCCCATTATACAAGCCACACAACCTTAGTCCATTATAACCCATTATACCCTACTCAACTAAAGTAGCTTGTATGATAGTCAATGGAAAGTGGCACTAGCTATTCCATAACTCTTGAAGTTCTATGCAACTTGTAAATGAGTGAAACCCTAAAAAAATAGGAATGATAAGAAGATATGGTCAAAGGAATCTAGAAAGTCATTCACTACCTCTTCTTGTAGGAGGCTTCTACAGGATTCTGGACAGATACTTACCTAGAGAAAACTAATTTGGGATTCATTAATTCCACCATCAATCTCATTCCTCTAATGGCTAGTAGTGCTCCAAAAACTTAACTCTACAGATAGGATAAAGTTTGATTTAGATACCTAAATATGTGTGTTATGTAGACTATCACAAGAAAGCCTTAACCACCAATTCTTCAAATGCACTTACTCTAAAGGGATATGGTTAACTCACATAGATATGTTGTGCTGGACCCCAACTCTGAAGCCCAGCATTCAGAATCAAACACGGAAACAGTACTTGCCCTTCACCATACTAAACCTGTATCAGGACATCAGGCATAACTTTCAATAGAGACCTCATATTAAGGTGTCCATTTGATGAATAGAAGGAGGACTTCAGGATATACAACTCTCATGAAGACCTTAAAGACCAACTCTATCATCTAGAGGATCAAATTTGGACCAGAAGATGTTTTGGACAAAATGAGACGATGATGACGTCATGAGACGATTGTTGATGTCATACTGAGACCAATCAAAAAAATGGGTATAACTTTCTGTACAGAATTCAGATTTAGGTGTTCTTTAGATGAATAGAAAGAGGACTTCAAGATATACACCTCCAATGAAGAACTTAAAGACATTCTATCATCTAGAGGATCAAATTTGGACCAGAAGATATTCTGGACAAAATGAGACGATTGCTGACGTCATACTGAGACCAATAAGAAAAATAGGTATAACTTTCTGTACAGAATTTAGATTTAGGTTTTATTTAAATGAATAGAAAGATAAATTCAATATATACAACTCTTATGAAGTCCATAAAGACCAAATATATCATCTAGAGGAACCCATTTGGACCAGAAGATGTTTTGTCCAAAATGAGACGATTGCTGACGTCATAATGAGACCAATTGGAAAGATGGGTATAACTTTCTGTAAAGAATTCAGATTTAGGTTTTCTTTATATGAATAGAAATAGGAATTAAATATATACAACTCTTATGAAGACCTTAAAGACCAATACTACCATATAGAGGATCAAATTTGGACTAAAAGATGTTCTGGACAAAATGAGACGATGCTGACGTCATGAGACGATTGCTGATGTCATAATGAGACCAATCGGAAAAATGGTTATAACTTTCTATATAGAATTCAGATTTAGGTGTTCTTCAGATGAATAGAAAGAGAACCTCAAGATCTACAACTCTTATGTAGACCTTAAAGACCAATCATATCATTTAGATGATCAAATTTGGGCTAGAAGATGTTCTAGATAAAATGAGACGGTCAAACTGAGACGCAAAAAATCAAACTAAGACGATGAACAGTAACTGAGACGATAGGATGAACAGTAACTGAGACGCAAAAAGTCAAACTAAGACGATGAACAGTAATTGAGACGATAGGATGAACAGTAATTGAGACAGTCAAACTGAGATGCAAAAAGTCAAACTAAGGCGATGAATAATATCTAAGACGATAGGATGAACAGTAACTGAGACGGTTAAACTGAGACGTAAAAAGTCAAACTAAAACGATGAACAGGAACTGAGACGATAGGATGAATAGTAGTTGAGACAGTCAAACTGAGGCGCAAAAAGTAAACTAAGATGATAAACAGTAACTGAGACGATGAAACCTTATAACTTGTAATGTTCGTATCTTTTGACTCCGTTATCCAAAATTCACAAACTTTATATCGTTGGAAAGCTGGAAAGACCCTCTACAACTTTCAAGAGACTATTTTTACCA
>JANSVA010000217.1:29595313-29609629 GCA_025504915.1 Erythroxylum reticulatum | reverse complement strand
TCCACTAACTCCCATGTCTTGTTCTTCTCAAGGGCCTCCATTTCAGCTTTCATAGCATCCTCCCATTTTTTGTCTCCCAATGCCTTAGTTAGGTTTCTCGGTATGGGAATTGTATCGAGATTGATTAGGAAGGCTCTATGTTTTTGGGATAGGTTCTAATAAGTCATGAAAGAAGACAGTGGGTGTTTTGTGCAGGTTCTTGTTCCTTTCCTAAGTGCAATTGGTAGGTCCTCAATACTTGTTTCTTTCGGTTCTTCTGCTGGTTCAAGTGACTCACCTCTTAGCTCACCATCTGGTGTGACATTATCAGCTAGCAATTGAGCAGTAGCACGAATGGGAGACTAAACTTGGGCGGGTCAAGAGACTGGTCCCTTCCTCCTATAATAGATTTGCAATGGTTGTTTTTCAATAGATATGGTTGTCTGTTTGTCAATTGATGAAGATGTGGATTTAGTCACGGTGGGCTGAGATTGGTCAAAACTATGATCTATAAGGAACATATCCTTTGCTTTATCTTCACTCAAGATCTCCCCCTGAAGATAGGTATGCTGAAAGAAAGATTCATGCTCAACAAAAGTGACATCAGCTGAGATAAAGAATTTTTTAGAAGGTGGATGAAAACATTTGTAACCCTTTTGTGTGAAGGAATATCCAATAAAAATGCATCTAAGAGCTCGTTGATCTAGTTTGCACCTATTGTGAGAATGGATATGAACAAATGCAACACAACCAAAGATTCAAGGTATCCAATTGTTTGACATAGAAAAATTTGGGAAAAATTTTGTGAGAATGTCAATTGGTCTTTTGTACCCAAGAACCCGTGTTGGAAGTCTGTTAATAAGATGGGTAGTAGTTAATACTGCTTCACCCCAGTATTATTTTAGAACATTTTTATGAAACAACAAAGCTCTAGTGATTTTTAGGAGATGTCCATTTTTTCTCTCAGCTACCCCGTTTTGTTGTGGAGTAGTAACACATGATGACTCATGAATAATTCTTGTTTTCTGGAAAAATGACGGAAGGGTTTGATTGAAATAGTCTTTGGCATTATCTGATCAAAATTTCTTAATTTTGACATCAAACTGAGTATGGATCATGTTGTAAAAACTAGGAAAAACAGTACTAACATCAGATTTGTTTTTCAAAAGATAAAGCCATGTGACTTGGGTTCAATCATCAATAAATGAAATAATCCACCTAGCACCCGAAACATTTGGGATGGTAAAAGGTCCCTAAATATCACTATGAATGAGAGAAAAAAGTAACAAAGGTTTTATTGTTGCTTATTGGAAAGGAAGCACGTTTGTGCTTTGCAAGTTCACAATCATCACAATGGACAATTTCAGATGTAAGACCTCTAAACAATGAAGGAAACATCAACTTCAGAATTCTAAAAGATGGGTGACCTAAACGACGATGATGGAGCCAAATTTTATCTTGGTTTGACAAGACAGATTCTGAGAAAAATGATGTAGGTAAGGACTCTCCAACTTCTGGTTTACTATGTGGTTTGTCCAAAAAATAGATACTAACTCTCTAACTAGCACATCTAATCATCTTCTTTGTGCCCAGCTCCTGAAAGACACAATGTGAAGGAAAAAAGGTTATGCTGCAATTAGAATTTGTGGTTAATTTTTTAATGGAAATAAGGTTTGCAAATAGTTTGGGAACATAGAGAACATTTCTTAGTGTAAGGTCCTTGTTTATGTAGATATCTCCTTGACTAGCTACGGTGGTGACAGATCCATCATCTATTGTGATCTTTTTATGGCTACAACTGGGGTTATAAGAGATAAAGTATTTAGAGGAACAAGTCATATGGTCCGTTACTCCAGAATCAATTACCCACATAGGAAGGGAATTTCTTTCTAAGGCATTAGGATTAGAAGAAGAAGAAATACCTGAAAACGCCAATGAACAAATACCTGTTGGCTTCTCAAAAGACCCCACAAAGGTTTTTAGTTTCTCCATTTCTTCGGTACTAAACTCAGGGATAGGTTGTTTGGAATTTTCTTCATTAGTTGACGAAGTACTCACCATATGTCCTTGACTTCGGTCATTCCCACTTCGATTGGGCTTACCATGAAGTTTCTAGCATTTTTCCTTAGTATGTCAATGCTTCTTGCAGTATGTGCAAAATAAAGAGTCTCGATTAAAAGGCTTGGATGAATCCCCTCTAGGAACAGTCATAGGATTGCTAGCCTCCTTCAATTCCATGGACTTGGTAATGAGTGCAGAACCATCCCCTCCTTGAGGTTCAAGCATAACACTTCGACGATCCTCTTCTACACGTATAATAGCAATTGTCTCATTTAGAGACGGTAGGTCTTGTCTTCCTAAAATCTGCACCCTTACAGCATCAAATTCTATGTTTAAACCTGCCAAAAAATCATAAATACGATTCTTTTCTACAAAACGCTTCAGAATTGCTGCATCTTCACTACACTACATTTGGATACATTGATAATGATCCATCTCTTGCCACAAGCTTTGTAAGAGACTCGAATATTCAGTGACAGTCCGAGTCTCTTGTTTAGTTGCTGAAACTTTTGTCCTAATCTCATAGATCTGTGCAGCACCATTAACTTTGGAATAAGTCTGTCTAATAGCTTCCCAAATCTCCTTGGCAGTTCCGAGGAACATATATGTGTCACCTATCTCCAGTAGCATTGAGTTCCATAACCAAGACATCACCATGGATTCTTGTTCATCCCATGCCGCAAATCTTGGATCATCCTGTGAAGGACTAGTGCCCATTAAATGGCTCAGTTTCCCTCTCCCCTTTAGGAATGTGCGGGCCAGTTGTGACCACTTTAAACAGTTCTTCCCATTCAATCGGTATGCAGCTTGAATATTTTGCAAATCTCCTGGTATGGCAGCAGCAGTGTTCTCGACCGTGGAGCTGATGATTTCAGCTGAACTATTAGGTGAGTCTATCATGGATGAAGGCTAAGGAAAGGAGCAGAATTGAGTGATAAGTGTAGGATGTTGAGAGGGGTAGTGGAGATGATGCTCTCGGTCAGTATGACCAGAGAAACAAATTAGGGTTTTTTTAGGAAAGAGCCAACAGCTCTGATACCATGTAGAATAATAGCAGAGAAGAATACTTTCATTCTTAATCATCTGTAGGTTACAGCCATAGTATATATATACAATTATCTATACTAACTATACAGCAGATTCCTAAGATACATGGAAATCTGTATCTTATCATAATCCCTAAAAGCAGGGATTTATATGAATCCTATACAATCTTCTAGATACTGCTACATAATTCGACAGTGATAACATCTACATGGCTCAAGAAGTCTTCAACGGATATTCCAGCAATAAACATAACAATAGTGTAATGAAAATCGATTTCACCAGGGCATTTGATACAGTAAGTTGGAAATTTATATTGGATGCTCTTTAAACTCTCGAATACCTTCAAAGGTTTGTAGACTGGATCGCTGAATGCCTAACAACAATCTCTTATGTAGTGATAATTAATACTGAACCATCCAACCTCTTTAGAACAGGAAGGGGAATAAGGGAAGGGTACCCCTTATCCCCATTCCTTTTCACTATCACAATGGAGATACTGAATAGAATTGCCAAAGTTAACATCAACATGAATCCACGTTTTAAGTTCCATTATAGATGTAAGGAACTCAAGATTTCACACTTGCTTTTGCTGATGATTTGCTAATGTTGTGTAGAGTGGATAAGAAGTCAGTTGACATAATGAAAAACTCCTTAAACTCCTTCAAAGAGATCTTAGGACTGGAGTACAACCCCGACATAAGCTCAATTTATTTTTCATTCAATGTAGGATTTCATATTCTTAAAACTGGAACCCTAAGACTAGAATCACTTCCTTTCAAGTATTTAAAAGTTCCCATCTCTTCAATGAAAATTTCTTCTAAGGGTTACAGGCCTCTTATCAATTCTATAGAAAGAAGAATCAATTCATGGAGTAACAAATGGCTTTTCTATGAAGGAAGAATTCAGTTATCAATCAGTGTGCTTAATAGCTTAAGTACATACTAGTCTACGTGGAGGTGTGCTAAAAAGTATAGACAAGATGATAAGAGAACTCATATGGAAGGGCTCAGCAAATTCCTCTAAAGTTCCTAATGTAAAGTGGAGCATGTTGTGTCGTCCCAAGAATGAGGGGGGTTTAGGTTTAACCTCAACCAGAAAAAATCCAACATTACTGGCTAAGAGGCTTTGGCTCATCTGTACAGCTAAAGGCAACCTATGGGTCAAGTGGATCAATGAATTTTACACAAAGAATGAAAGCATATGGTCCCTCAAAGTTAAAACCAATATGTCTCGCACAATATAAGGAATCCTCACAGCTATAAGTTTTGTGCAGGATCATGATAAACACAACAATGGAGATGCCTTGAGAACAAGTTTTTGGTATGATAATTGGCTCTCAATTGTCCCATTATACAAATTGCATGACCTTAGTAAACTACAATCCACTATTCCCCCCTCAGCTAAAGTAGCTCAAATTATCTCTAATGGTAAGTGGCACTGGCTATTTATACAACTGTTGATTGTGTGCTCCCCGCAAACAAACAGGAATGATTAGATCATATGGACAAAAGACTCCACCAAATTATTCACCACCTCTTCATGTAGAAGACTTATACAGGATTCTGGTTGGAGAATCAATTGGATGAATTTAGTCAAGGATACAACAACTCCACCATCAATCTCCTTCCTCTTATAGCTTGCAGTGCTCCAAAAACTTAACACCAAAGACAAGACAAAGTTTGAAACAGAAACTAGAATGTGTGTTGTGCAGACTATCTCTGGAAAATCATAACCAATTGTTTTTTTGAATGCCCTTACTCAAAAAGGTTATTGCTCACCCACTTAGACATGTTCAGCATTTCTCCAGTATCTATAGACTAGCCACAGATCATCAATTGGACCACTGCACTCGAACTAAACTCTAAATGGGACAAGACGGTGTTCATTCTCGGGTTAGGAACAATCATACAACTAATATGGAGGACCAAGAACAACTTGATATTTAATTTAATAGAAGAAGCAAAAGACAAATTTCTCCATGAGATGAGACAATTGGTTATAGCAAATGACTTAAGGGATAGAATTTCATTAATTGTACAACTAAAGCTCTTCTAGATGATTTAGTGACTAGCATTTTGATATTGGCTATCTAGGTTCCTTTCCATTGTTATGTTTATACATTTGCATTACTTAGTTCAAATTAAATGAATCAATTACCTTTCAAAAAAAACTTCAAAAGAAATAATCTATAAGATGGAACTCCATGAATATGTCATATAAAGGAACATATGATATGATAAAACTTGTAAGAACGTGTGAGGATATGGAAACTAATTGTCCAAAAACCAAACTCTAACATAACACTAATTGTCCAAAAACCAACCTCTAACATCAATACCTAATAGATCAGCTTCTAAATCAATTTGAAACAAAAAAAAATTCAACAAACTAGTTCGATTTACTTGGTTAATATTCATATACTGTCTTGTAAGTATGCAGCAGTAAACACAGCCAATGCACAGACAGATAGAAGTAGTAAAGGACCCGCAGGTACAAACTTTTTTGAAGCTGCCAATCTTATACCTGCAATAGTATCATATCAAACAATAAAAGCAAAGGAATCAAGATACAAAACCCTAGTGTATAACAGCAGAAACATTAGACAAGCTAAGCATATCGTAAAACCATAGACTACACCAATTCTTAACCGTAAAACCATAGATTACACCAATCCTTATTGGCATGGCAATACTCATAATAGTTAATTTGTGAATCGTGTATAATATACCCATTTGCTTGCTATACCGCATTCACGTAGATTTAGTTCAGAAAATAGTTTTCTACTACATACAACGAAATCTAAAAGATGCCCACACTTTGGAATGAAGATGGAAAACACATACCAAATACAGCAGAGAATAGGAAGGCGGATCCAAATCCAAGTGCATCACCAATAGCTTTCGTCTCCTGTGATTGCATTAGAAAGTAGGCCTACAAAGAAATCTAAACCATGTTATTGAGCAGAAAGAAATTCTAGGAAGCAAGAGACCAAATTTTGTTAAATCATTGAGATTAGTTAACCATTGTTGTTCACAGTTAACACGATCAACATGATGTGATCAACTGATCATCAATATGTAATATGTTCACAAGTTAAAAATACAATTCCCAAATTTGTTCTTCATCATGAAAGTAATTTGTCATGATCATATGTTCAACTGGATCATGATTTTCCCAATAATTATCCTTGACTGAGGAAAAGCTAGAAAAAAAATCTTTTTAATATAGAAGGAATGTATTGATTCCAATATCTACTGAATTAAAAGTGGATTATGGTTAAAAAGTTGCAACCTAGAATATTCCACTGTCTTCCCACCCTCAAAATCTTTGGGCATCTACATTTATTTTTCCATTTTTTTCTTACCAACTGTTTAGTACAACCACATATAAGACCAAAATACAAAGCAACAAAGAAAATAAACCTTTTTCTAGATATTTTTTCATCATTAATGAACTAAGCCACTACACATCCTAGGTGGTTATGTTAGGTCCCTTGGAACAATCTTCCCAGAAAAAAAAAATCATTTCTCAGGCATAGAACAATCTTTGAATATGGCGAAACAGGAAGATTGTTCTACATCATGAAACAAAATTTTCATTATCAAATATGCCACTTTATAAAGAGAAGATAAAGTGAAGTTTTATAATTTAAAGAATTTTTACTCAGTTTAAGAAACAAAACTCTAATCCGTTGGTTTTTTGACTTCTTTACTTCTTGGCTGCATTAACTTCATTTTAAAAATTAGATAAACTAGGAGTACTCTCAAGTATATAGGAAACAGCTGCAGATATTAATTGCTCTAAAAAACGAGTTCTAAAACCGTGAAACCATATGCTATTATACATTTCTCTTAGGGAAATTTGATTAGTTAATCTCAGTTTCATTTAAGTCTTAATTTTTCAGTAGCTTCTGCTTTATAAAAATAAATTACTGTTATCTTTTAATTTATCCCAAAAAAAAAATACCGTTTTACTCTTCATTTCCTTCAAAAACTACATAGCAAAATAGAAATTTATGAAGTTATATTAATCTCTGTGCGTCTCAGACTGGTTGATCGTATTATCACGTTCTAACCAGTCATAGATTCCGAACAAAAGTTCAGTGATAGATTTCGAAACTAGAAGACAAATTTCTGTAGAAACAGCAAGTTTCGACAAGTGCAATACAAGTCTAGTGCCTTAGGAATGAAAGGTGTGCCCGAGATAACGTGAGGATAGAATCAGTAAGAAAAATAAAAAATGAATCATAAAAAGTGAACCAAAGAACTAATGACAAATGTGCCAAGTTACCGTTGCTAAAACAGCAGCTCCTGTCAATCCACCTCCAAGCGACCCTTTGCTCCCCGATCTATTGACTGCAAAAGAGAAAACCCAGAAAGTACAGTTAACTCAAGAAGCTATTCCTTGACCGCTTCGAACGTAGATTTAAAGAGGAGCAGAAGGGGTAAATGGCAAGAGTATGGAGGGGGTACAGGCAAAAAGGCCACCGCTGAGGAGTATAACTCCATAGGCAGCGGATGTTGCTGTAGCGAGATCAGCCAACTTGGATTTACAGGAATGGCTACGCATTGATGATACATCGAATTTGAATTTGGACACTTTAACAATCCTAAGTGCACTTGTAGTAGAGACGTTGTTAAACGAATGTTGGCTTTGGTCTTCATGGTTTAATGCCCAACACCTAGGAAGCAGCCTTCGCGAAATTAATGTCAAGGAACACAACATCCTCAGCCCTTGAGTCTACGTCCATCCACATTGGCGTCTGTTAGATAAATAGACATACTAAGGAGCAGACAAGAAGAGGGCTTGTGGGCTATCTGTGAATCACTGCCTTGGGCCCGAGTAAAAGAAAGAGGAGTGGCTTCTTGTAATCCAACGTTCTGTAAAATTACACATAAGATGCGCTATTTGCTTCCTTCCAAATTACCTTGATGAGGTTTTTATAGTATAATAGAATATCATATAATGTTATTCTATTATTTGTAAGAAGGTTTTCTAATAAAATAAAATAAAATAGGATATAAGAGGAGAGTTGTATATACATATTATTTTATCTTAAATAGTAAAAATAAAAAGCCTCCAATTCTTAGGGTTTATGATAGAATATAAAATAATAAATAACTTTATACTATATTACATTACAAAATCCTTTATTCAAGCAATATTTTACTATATTATATTATGAATCATTTCATCTTTCTCAAAAAACCAATTTTTTAATATTACATTTATTTACGTTTGATTCCATTAAAAACTGTACGTCTAACCAAACATAGCGTAAAAGATTGGGAACTTTTTTGGTTCTTATTAACTCAGTCATAATTTCATCAACTGAGACACAATAAAGGGAAATCAAATCATTTAGGGGTAGTTTCATTAAAAAGCTTTTAATTTTTTAAATAAAAACAAATATTTGTTTAGATGATAATATCAATATAGTTCTATTTTTATTATTGATCATAATTACATATTAGATCAAATTTAAAGATAAATTATTTTTATTTAATTAAATTTATTTTAATCTCTTATATACAATTTATTAATAAATTATCAACAAAATTATTTTATTTATCAAAATAAATAATTTTAGAATAAAATTTAATTTATAAATTAATATTTATTTTAAATATATTTTAATTAATAAATCAAAATTTTATTTGAAATATAAATCACTTATGTTTTGTCCAACCTTGCTAATGCGGGTGCTTTCCTCTAAGACATAATGCCCCCTTACCAATATATTTTTACATTCAACAGCTCAATAGATCACTTAGCCCTGTTCATTTTCGGCGTAAGTGTGTTTGATCAGTGAGCTATTATGCACTTTTTTAAGGGTGGTTGTATCTGAGCAAACCTCCTGACTGTTTATGCACCTTAATCTCTTTTATTACTAAGTAGTCATTTAGGAGCCTTAACTGGTAATCCAAGACGCTACCTTCTCGATGATGAAGTTTATCCTCTATCGTCTTATTAGCCGACCTTAACCCCTGTTATTTTAAGGTCATAGCTAGTGTTTAAAGTTTACCTCAATTTGGTACCACTTTCATGGCTCACATCGAGCCAATGTTTTTTAAGATATTTTAAATTTAATTATATTTATTAATGATTATTAACTTAATTTTATTTTATAATTTTAAATAATGAAATATTAAATTAAATTAAATTATTCACAATTCTTATTAACAACAAATATATTTAATAATATATATTTAGTTGATTTTATAATTTTCATATATTTTGAAAATTGAAAGAAATCAAATCTAAAAATTAAAAAAAAACTAAAAACTCAAACAAATATGTTTTTTTCTAAATTTGAAAATTAAAACTAAATACTAAAAAGATAAATGGAAACAAACAAATTTACCTTCTTCAAATCACAATAATAAAAAATGTTCTTACTTTTCTGTATTTAAATATGTGATTTTATTAACTTTTTACACTATTAACAAGAACTAAAAATTATATTAATCAAATGTATAAAATTATAATTTAATACAAACATAATTTAATATTAAATCTATCATTAAATTGTTGACGTTGATCATTTGGTAATCATTTTCTAATATCCATATATAGTAAAAAGATAATTTTCAAATTAAAATTTTATTTTGTTTTATTGTAACTTCTATCACGTTCCGACTAGTAGTACGAAAGGTTTAACTATTTGAATACCAGGTGGAGATCTGATTCCAGTCGTAGCGGAATAATTATGAAACTTTTTCACAACCTTTCATTTTCCAAAAACTAAGATCTCTTTAATTCTATAAAATAATTAACACAAATTATAATAAATCAGAAGCTTAATCCATACCTTATTCTGAAACTTAATCTTTATCTTGTCCTATCTCTTGAATTGTTTTCGAAACCGACCCATTTCAACTATCATAACCGCACAAATATCTGGCCTCTAACGGTATTCACAGAATGGGTTGAGGGAACTCTGTAACTATTACAGAGAGGGTTAAGCAAGAAGTGCTAGCTCTATAGAGCTTAGGCCTATTTATAATAGGTTCTGGACATTTTGGTAATTTCATTGACATTAAATTCTAATTTCAATTAAACTTTAATTAGAGTTATTTGTAATTCTATTTAAATGCCAATTATGTCTAAATAAAATCCAATATCTTATATCGTTCCTTATTTATTAAATATCTCATATTTAATCATAAAGTTTCTTAAACTTTATAATCAAGTCCAACTTAATTAAATTAACTTTGTTCTCTTCAACCTATTCTATAAGTGAGACCTATTAAGTTCCTAAATATATTGACAATGATTATAAATTTTAATTCTAATTCATAATTAGAATTAGATATTAAAATTTCTTTTAATTTATCTTTAATTATCTAATTAAATAATTTATAATCATAGATTAAGATTGTCATCTAGCAATGCATCATGACTACTCAAATATATAGGAATACCAATGTGATTTTAACTAATCTTTATGTACATGATTTTTCATGTAATTACATCTTTTCATCAACCAATATTTCGATTAAATATAGAGCATAGAATTAACATCTACTTTATTTTGAGTTCAACCATATTAGTTATCTGCTATTAGCTATTGATTCAATTAATGATTTTTGTAATCTATTTACAAAATATTGTTCTACCTTGACTACAGATTTCCCGAATTAATACTAATTGAGAACAACAGAATATTCTCCCTAATTACTTTAGAGTGATGAATCCTATCTTGATCACACAACTATTTTTACATAATTCATGCTACATCCAATGACTACTAATTGAACAACCCATAATTAAATAGGTCATAAATAGTCTCAAAACGTAGCAATCCCTATACAAGATAACTTTGGTGATCTCAAGTCAAAGGATCACTTATACAATCATCATAATGAGAATTCCATAGACATACAAGTAATGTTCCAAATAGATTTCTCATATTGGTTATGTTCAGTGAACTTATTCTTTAATAAGTACCCATATGTTTTTTTTAAACTATCTATATACTTTAGCCTATGAGATCAACTACTTCCTTCATAAGGAAAAATAATACATATGTTAGTTTTTTTTACGTTATATTAATGTCCAATATTAATAGAATAATGACTAGGAACATTTATGAATAATACATAAATACAATATGAATATCATAATTATAATCTTATTATAATTTCATTTGCAATATACAATTATTTCATGGACTTTATCATATACGTTTAAATATGTACAAGATAAAAAATGCCTTTAAATAATTTGTCACTAAACTATAACTAAAGCGTGACTGTAAGGTATGAACCAATAATCTCCCACTTGCACTAAGCCAATCTTTTAAGTATTTCATACCATATCACCATATGACCGTTATTCTACTGCTGGAACAATGGCTTAATGAGAGAATTTTACAAGATTCTCTATAGTGATCACTTACTTAAATCTTACAACTCCCACCTTAATTATCATCATAATTAAGAAATTTTGCCTAAACAAATTCTTGGATCTTTGATGAGACATTATCTCCTTATGCATGCCTAATAGCTCTAATGTTCTACTGTACATTATTGTCTTAAACAATGTAAGGAACTATATTAAGTTCTCTAAAGAACTTATTAATTTGATTAATCATTTTCATTAGATGAAAAATGTATTATGGCTTAATTACCAACCAATTACTACATTGGAACCTTTCTAATCCTAAATGATATTGTTCTAAGTAAATAAACCTTAATTAGGATTTACTTCTAAAATTATATCTTTGTCATCTTAAACTCAAATATCAAATCACACATAGAGTAATGGATATCTTTAATACTTCATAAGTATCATATATATCTCAAATACGAAACATATTTAGTACATTATCTATGTAATTGGACTTAGAATAAGTTAACAACATCCAATCTATCTCTATAGATCTAATTTCCATAATTAAGTTGTTACCTTTTCATATCCAACAAGATTTGTTCTTAGACAATTATGTTTTCAATAATTGAAAGTTACAATTATTTTCTATATAAGTAATATGTCTCCATATACTCTTACTAAAGAGGACAACTATACTCCCACTAACCCTTCTGTAGACATGATAAATTCACAATAATCTCAAAAACAAACTCTTTTAAATCATCATGAAAGTGAATCTTTCAACGCCTTATAGCCTTTTAAGCTTTATGGGGTGATTAAAAATGTGTCTGCTGGGTCACGTATTTGTTCAAGATTCTAATCTCTGCGCCTCATGCCCACGTCCTCGCTTTTGCTCCTCAACGCTGCGTTTTAATGCCCAACTGATTGTAACTCGTTAATTTCCTAGGTCACGCATAAAGGGTTGTTGTTTTGGTCTTGGGCTATCTTGCTTCTGCACTATTGTTTTGTTTTGTTTTTTTTTTGGTGTCGTTTAGCTCCTTGCTTGGCTGCTCCTTTGCTTGGCCACCTTTGTTTTATCAACCATTAAATTCATGAATTTGCATGCAAAAACATGCAATCACGTATTCCTTTATTCTTCCAGCTATATGCCCACTATGAGTGTTGATTTCCAGCAGTCCTTTTCTATGAGTTTTATGTTTTATCTTGTCTTCTCTTGCTCTAATATTTATCATTTTTGTTCGATGAAGACAAGTGACTATAAATCTTCAGAAAATAATCCAAATACAATACTTTCAACTCACTTTAATTTATTTACTTCCAAATTGTACCTAAATCATATGTGAATTAAAGTGAATGTCCTAAGCATTTTTGTATCATTACTAGCTAAGTGTAAATAATTAAATATATTAACAATTAAATACATATCAATTTCCCCCATACTTAACTTTTGACCATTCTAGGGAAAAATATCCAAATTAAGCTCAAAGACCCAAAACATTTACTCAATTATCATATTTTCCAAAACTACATAATCATAACCAAAGATGAATGACTTTCAAAAATGATAGCAAGATGTCAACATTCTAAGCTTTTACTCATGATCAATCAACATTCATTATCTTCAAAAACTGAGTGATCTAATGGTAGACTCGAAAAATGTGTTTAACTAAAATATATCAATGAGTACACCCAACACCATTCATGATCATGACAATCTATAACTTTGCATATCATTTCATTTCTCCACCATTAATGTTTACAGGCAAAATCACGAATCAAAGGACGTTTTAGGGTTGTAATGTGGGAAAAGGTAAGGTGAGATGTATTTGGGTCAAGTAGCATGAAAGTCCACAAAGCTAGTAAAACAAAGTAATACTTATCAAAAACTAGATACCGTCAGCTATAACAAATGCAACATTTATATTTCACAACCTCATTCAACTCTCACACACAAACCACATAAAGCATATACCAATTTGAAGGAATCACTCACACAATTTATGCCAACAATACATTGAAATTATAAGAGTGAACCTTCCAAGCCAACATTTACCTCATATTCAACATACTTAAATAACACATTCATTACAACTCTAGGAAGATGTATAAACTATAAACAACTTTTCAACACATATGCAATTCCTCTTTGATACATTCATTTTTTTTTTCATTTTTTCTCTCTCTCTCTTTCTTTCTTTTTTTTCATTTTCTTTTCTTTTCCTTTTTTTTCTTTTCTTTTTCTTTTTTTCCTTATAAAAATTAAAATAAACTACATCAATATGGGAATTTTAATGATAAGATATAAAATAACATCCCAACATTATAACCAACCCTCACATATGTACACCCCCACACTTAGAATTTTGTATATTCACAAACTCAACAATCACAAATGTTCCACTAGCTTTATGACTTAGTAGGACATTTGGTTAAGTTTAAAAGCATAAAACGTGATTTATACAAAAAGAAAGGCTAAAACTCAAAGGGGTTTATCAAGGAAAAAATTATGTCAATAGGATAGGTTATTTGGCTAATGTAGTTTATAAAAAACAAAGAATGCCTAATCATGTCCATATTAATGCATGTGATAAAAATGTGATCTCGAATAAAAATTCAATGCAAAATCAGGATGTACATTGTTATGAAGGTCACACATTATCAAAAGGCAATGAGATTGATATGGATGTGTCAGTCAAATAAGGCTCAAAATCTCACCGCCTTTATCTACCATTAGTCACTACTCTTCTAAAGATAATGCATATCGACCAATTACAAGAGCAAAAGTACATGCTAAGGTTGCTATGAAATTCTCTAGTTGATTCACACTCTAATCATGATTATATAATCCCAGAAGCAATAGAAAACGAGAAAATGTTTGTTTCATTTGTTTTATTC
>JANSVA010000217.1:29566088-29588492 GCA_025504915.1 Erythroxylum reticulatum | reverse complement strand
GGCATGTTATGATGTTTGTGGTGGTAACCACTCCAGTCATAAATGTCAAGTACCAAATTATATATGGGGGCATCTAACTTATATAGAGAACTAGCCTTAAGATACCTCATATGAGAATACTTATAATCTAAAGTGGAGCAGTTATTATGACTTTGCATGAAACGATCTTTTGTCATCTAAATTTTTATAACAATAGTAGCAAGAGGAGTATTATGTCTTGAAGATGCTCTTATGAAATTCACTACATCAAACGAGGCCACCCTCTATAAAACTAAAGATCCAGATATCTTATCTACCCACATCGAGCCAACTTGTAGGGAACATATGAATATAATAACTTTATGGAGTGAAGAGCAACTAGAGGTTGAAGACATGGAGGAAATTGCTATTCAAAAAGTGAAGGTAAGGGGAGATAGGGGAACATAAAGAGGATAAACCAAATAAGGAGACTATCAAGAAATTATCAACAGTCATCTTAAGTACTAAGGTCTCCTATTTCCCACAAAACAAACTATTTGAGTCAATCAAAGATGCACGAAGGTTTATTATTCCTTATTATATTGATAATTTATTACTAAGAAGGGCATTATTAGAGTTACTCGATTTTATTAATTTGATACCGTATTTCCTTATTATCTTGTAGCATGTGACCTATTTCTAGATATTAAACCGTTATGTAGGCATATGAGTGGAAGTAAGTTGATGATTATAGATCTAAGTTAAAGGACTTATTAAGCAGTTTAGTTATAAGACTTACAAAGAAGTACTAGGTGGGAGTAACCCAACAATCGGTTTTTTAATTGGGCAGTTTGTAGGATTGTTATTATTAGTTTTGTTATTTTATAATTTTAGTTTGATGGTCCTAATTTTATTACTTAAGATGATTTGATTGATTTCTTAAAACTTTACTTGTCCCCAAGAAAAATTAACATAATAAAATAAATAAAACATAAAACACAAATCACAAATCACACAATCATGCAATAAGGCAATAATGACATAAAATCTAATAAAAATAACTTACCAAAAACATCAATCACTCAAAAAGATCCAAAACACTAAGTTGTTCCATTCATATTCAAATGTTTTGATTTAAATATACATATAAACCAAAATATTGACAACATATTCATTTATCAGTGGCACTCATAAGCATGCACTAATGCTTATTTACCAATTTTAAAAGGTAGGCCATCATTAAGTGCCCACTCATGGAAATTTCTAGACACTTCATAAGAAGATCAATAGGCTTTAATTTTATTTAAGCACCATATTTTTAAATTTTTATTTAACAATCACCTAGTCTTTTGACGCAAGGGTACACACCTTGTCATGAATAACCCATGATTACTTAACTAGGTTACATTCTTTTAAGCTTAGTTAAAGTGTCATTCTAGCCTTCTTACGTGAAGGCAAATATTTTTTATGAATGTTCCCCAGTTAAATTTTAACTCACAACTAGCTACCAACTCTATTCTTAACCCTAATTTTTCCAAAAAAGAGACCAATGGAATAGGGAATTTATTTTAGCATATTTATTCAAATTTTTTTAGCCCATATCATTAATTTCTAGTCAATTCATTCCCGTGAAAGGCTACTAATGTTGCCTACCAAATTAATTTCATTTAATCATAAGTGCATCTAAAAAAGTCATAAAATGAAATAATGTGTGCAACATCCTAATCAACATGCATATTCACCTAAAAAACACTTAAAACATAAACTTTACAAGGTAATGCTTCTTCATAAATTAAATTATCCTCCTCTTAGTTAAGCTAATTCCTTTCAATTCCATACCATTGACATATTGACACAATTACACACTTTACACAATGTAACAATATGTAACAAAAATTTTACATAACACAAACCTAATAAAATAGCAATATAATGCAAATGCAAATGCAAAGTCACACGCAAATGATAGTACAAATGCATATAAGTCTCGACACTTGAACATCACATTGTACACAAAGTGAAAAATGACACACAATTTAAAACAAACACAAATATAACAAAAAATAAAAGAAATAAAAATAAGGTCAAGATAACTTATAAGGATTGTGGTGGTGATGGCGTTAGAGAATGAACTTGGATGCCTTGCATTGTAAGATACTTCAAAAATTTCTTAGTTTAGTTGCTTTGTTGTTACAATATCTGCTTCGACTAGGCCTCCATTGCATCTATTCTTCCCTCCAGCTTCTTGTTATTCTCTTCCATTTTGCTAAAAACCTTTTCTTAGCCTTATTTTTCCTCATCAAATTCTTCACTCAAATTTTCATCATGATGCTATTGTTATGGACCTGAACTAGATGCTATTCATCCTCTGCTCTGCTTAACAGTAGAATAGGAGCTTAGATCTGGAGTTCCATACCATAAGACTATGATTTCTTTGTTCCTCAAATATGTATTGTTAAAAAAATCAAGAGTAATAAAGGTTAGTCTATGTACATCAATATCATGATATTGAGCCAAAGTGATAACCAAAAATCCCATACCTAAAGAGATATTTTTTAAATTAATTAAAGCAATTATTGTTTGGAAGATATGTGAAGAAGTGCATATGTTAACCTCGTTATCCATACACCAAAGTAAAAGCAAAATCCTTTTGGAACACATTGCTCTGACTCTTTTAAAAATTGTTTGACATATAAATTTATGTAACAATAAGTGCTTCAAACTCTTAATTAAATTATCTGATGCATTTATGATTCAGACAGTTCTTGTCCTGTTAATTTCTTCCAATATGTTTTTACACTAAAATTGTTATAGGATGTCACAATTTCGATTTTAGGGAAGCCAAATATATTCTCCATAATATTATGATCCAATTTATATGATTCCCCTTATAATTTAAACAAAAGAGATATAAAAATAATGTTCATTCAATCATAATATATTACCAACCATTTTTTCTCGTTCCTTACACATTCCTTTCTTCACATACAAACTAATCCGGAACCCCCTTAATTTATTAAAAAAGTAGCCTGTTATTAACCACATAATTAATATGTCATGTCAGTAGAATCATTCAATAGATGACATCTACCTAGCAAGTAAGTTACATGTAAAATAATTAATTTAAAATCATTTTATAATAAATGTAACCAAACATGTTGCTTCTTTCTTTTAAAATGATTGTTTAGGCCTTAAGATTCCTTATTCTTGTAATTAGACAAATTGCTTCTTCCTTCTACAAGCCCCGATCACAATTACAAAACCTTGGCTATACTTTTGACCTAGCTGCCATTGTCACTAGTAACATTTGTTGCATGCCATAACCTTCATCGTCATCATCATTTAGTGCCATCACTAACCACTTGTAATAAACCCCATCGCTAACTTAGCGTCCATCTATTACTGCTAGTGACACATTTATTAGTGACATTATCTAGATCATCAACAACATCTTAATGACAATACCACTTCATATGACGCCAAAAGCCATAAAGAACTAACAACCTCACACCTCCATCACCAGTTAACGTCTCCATTTGACTAGCAACCTTTAATAAATAGTTACTAGTGACCTAGAAACCTTTTCTCTAATTAACCTGGAACAATTTCTAGATCTCTAGCAAATGTAATGTCAAACTCCATGCCACTAATAGGGTAAAAACACTAAATTGTCATTAGGCTTAAAGGACAAAATGGGCCTTATAGGCTTCCAAAACCCATTTATACCTGTTAACAATTCCAGAATAATTCTTTGTTTCTCTACTTTATCAAATTGGTGTTTCTTATCCATTGGTGGAGGGGATTTGAATGATTGAGTTAGGTGTAGAACAAATCTCTCTTAATGATAATAACTTGTCAAAATATGCTTATAATTAGAGGGACATAATCTAAACTTTTTATATTTTAAATACACTTAATTAGATCATAGTCTAATTTTAGGGCTAAAAGCCCAAATTAGGGCCAAATTTTTTTTGATCAATTTAATACCAAACGTTTTAAGCTACTCAATAACAGTCTAAACATTCACGAGTTTGCTCAATTTCAAGCTTTTTGGGACATAAATTATAAAGTGTCATATATGCATCGTTATTGACAGGCTAGTTGATTTTTAGATGCCACTTAAAAAGCATTAGTGACTTATGTGGATTTTTTTGAAAATAAAGGCATAAAAATCATTTATATTTTGCAACAAAAAGCCTAAATTAACTTTTCATTCCCAAATTTCCCCCTGTTTCTGTTGGAAACTTACTAATAGGGTTGTCCAATCACAACCGATCACTCCAATCCCTCTCACTGATCTACCCTCCTTCATGCATCATCACTATCGATCACTCCAATCCTTCTCATCAATTTGCCTTCCAATCCTTCGGTGTAAATGGTCTCTTTAGCAATCGCCAAGTACCTTCACATTTGAGGTTTGAAAATTTGTGTAACTTTGAAGAAGACATTTAAGAAGCTTTGACAGTACCACTTTGAGTTGTTAACATTTTGTAAAATCTAGAAAAATCTATGCTTTTATTCCACATTCATGTTCTTAAATTAGCATCTTTGGTGACTTGCCTTTCTAGATGAACCCCTAGAGTTCATGTGGATCTTTTTTATTGGATGATTTCTATTTACTTTTTTGCAGTCATTTCACTAAAACCTCTTGATAATTATTGATCATGGTGGGATCTCCCTTCTCCTTTCTCTCTATCTATCTAAGGTTTATAGTGGATTTATTGTTAATTTTTAGGGACTTATAAAAAAGATAATGCAAGCTGAAGAGGATTTTAGGAAAATGCAAGATGACGAAGATTTTAGGAAGATAGCTTTGTTGGCTCCTATTATAGTTTGTGAATTGCTCTCTTTATCTTTGTTATAGTACATTTTATGAATTTATAGTTATATTCTTATTTTATGTTCTCACAGCTAAAGCTTTAAAGTTGTTTGGACAAGATATGTGTGATCATACATATGAGATAACCCTTCAAAGAGAAGCATAGACCATGAATGCGTTGCATTTGTAAGTGGCAAACTACTTGTTAATCCTTGTAACAACTTTTATGGATCAATGTGTGAAAAGCTTGTTTGTTCTCTACCTATTATTCAATTTGAAGGCATTATATATTAGTTGGTGTCTCTTATCAAAAACTAATGGTTACTATAAATGTATTAGGACTGAGGCTTTATGTAACCTCAAAGTTTCTTGAAATGGTTCTTTAACTATTTGAAACTCGTTACTAAGCCTACAAGAAGGGTTTAGTTTAGTATAAATTTCTAATTAGGCCTATGAAAGTAGAGAAAAAAAATATTTTTGATTTTTCTTATGTGACACGTTAGATAATTTTAGCTAGTTATGGTGTATACTATGTGGCACCTGCATGATGTTATAGTTTTTATATCTTTCAGAGATAAGGTACTTATGAGATTTAGCATGTAGGATAGTAAAGAAGGTGATATCTTTGTTGTTGAGGGAGATAATGAAGCATAAGCCACCGTTCTTATTTGTGGATCTTATAAAAAGTCTGGGAAATTATTTGCCCCTTTAGCAGAACTGGCATGCTTTAATAATGAACAATTTGCCTGCAATCTCCATATGTTATTCTGGCCTTTTACTTGATTGATATATTTAATGTTTCTTATTTTTAGAAATAGTATCATTTTTACTATGAATATTTGAGATGGTACTCATTAATTTTCAATGACCTTTCTCTTTCTTGATTAAGGTCGATGTTATTGATTATTGTAGGGCTTTGATGAGTATATGAATTTGGTTATGGATGATGCTGAGGAAGCTAGTGATTGTTAGTTCTCTTTTCTAGTGATACATGCACTATTATATTTTTTTATTAACACTATGCCTTATTATTTCTTTGAAATCTAAATTTATATATGACACACTATTGTTGTTTCGTTTAGGAGTAGGATGGCTACAGTCGGTTCACTAGGGTGATGCCAAATAATCCTGTTGAAGTAGGCAAAGGAACTACATGCATTTGATAAGGCCATTATAGTTAGGCAGGATGGCATTTGATGCGGTAATTATAAGATTTCACCATACAGGATGATGTTTAGTTAATGTGGGTGACAATCTTAGGTATGAGGGTGGTTTTTTTTTGGAAGAAATAGAATTTAATCCTGACCTACTCAGCTACTTGATGTATGTAAGAATAGTGGGTATAACAATGTGAAAAGTATTTTTATCGTAGGCTTGGTATTCAACTATCTAATGGTTTGAGGGTGTATAAGATGATGCTAGTGTGTTAGATATGATTAGTAAGATGATGGCTACTAGTGCAATTGATATTTATATTAAACATGGTGTAGATACCACTGTTGAAATGATTGAGGATGAACTTAATGAGCTTAATCAGGATAATGTAGTTAAAGATAATGGTCAGGATGTTAATGATGTAGGGTTTGGAGGTAATGTAGATAATACTGATAAAAATATAGAGAATGTAGAAAATTTAGATGATGTCTCAAATGTTGATGATGGATATGTTGGAGATGATGCAAATATGGGGGGTGAAGATGATTAAGAGGATTTAAAGGATTGAGATGAAGATGAAGATTAAGATGAAGATGATGGAGACTATGAAGATTATGAAAATGATGAAGATGAAGTAGTTTTTTTTAATATTATGATAGTGATGACTATGGGGAGCTTATTAGTGATGTAGATGATGCGACTAGGGGAAAAATAAAATACCCTATTTATAATGAAATGCTCCTAAGCCTTACATTGAATTAGGAATGATTTTTCTTAATCATTTTCAATTTAAGCGTGCAGTTAGTTTGTTGTCCATCAAAACAAAAAGGGCTATCATGTTTACCAAAAATAAGCCCAAATTTGACTAAAGTAAATGTAGGACAAAGAACTGTCTAGGTATATATATGGATCAATTGATAGGAAGTTGCAGTATTTTCAAGTTAGAAAATTTAGGGACACTCATGACTGTAATAGGGGTTTATACAAATCTTAGAATAAATACTAGCATCTTATCTAACTTGTTGATGGATAAGCTTAAAAGGGAGTCATTTTTGAAGAATAATGATATCAGATTTTGTGTTAAGGATTATTTTGGTGTTAAAGTATCTATGAGTATGGTGAGAAGAGCAAAGAAAAAAATTAGATAGTGTTAGATCAACATTGAAGAGGAATTTGGGAACCTTTGGTCTTATGTTGAAGTCATTAGGTAGACTAACCCAGGTAGCACAGTTAAAATGATGATGTTTCACCCAATTCCAACATCTCCACCTGTTTTTGAAAGAATTACATATGTTTAGAAGCTATTAAACATGGGTTTGGGCATCGGTTCAAGCATTATCTTGGCCTCGATGGATGTTGACTTAAGACCATAACTAAAGGTGAACTTCTATGTGCTATAGGAAGAGATGGAAACAATCAAATGTTTCCTGTTGCTTGGGCTATAGTTGAAGTTGAGAACATTGTCAACTGGAAGTGGTTCATTGAAAGAATGTAAGAAGATTTACCTCACTTGGGCTTTGGAATTGGTTAGACTATAATGACAGATCAACAAAAGGTAAAAGTTTCAAATCATATTGTTTTTACTTTTGTTTTTTAACATTTATATGCCTAATATAACTGTGATGAAATAACCGAAATGTTTTTAATTTTGCCTACTGAAATGATTAAGTTTTTCCTGGCAGGGACTTCATAGAACCATTGTATATTTGTGTCCAGATGCTGAGCATATATTTTGTGCTCGACATATTTATATGAATTTCCACGAAAGAGGACATAAAAGTGAAGACATAAAGGACCATTTATGGAAAATTAGAAAATCTTGTACAGTAAGGGATTTTGAAGAAAATATGGAAAAGTTAAAAGCCAAGAAGAAAAGGGTAGCAGAACATATTGAGAGCAATGCACCAATTCAACAATGGTGTAGGGCATTCCAGAGGAAAGATTCTATGATTGAGTTGGTTGACAATAACTTATGTGAGGCATTCAATAAGACTCTGGTTGATGTAAAAAAATTGTCAGTTTGAGGGTTGTTTGAGAGAATTGATGAAAAGAAGTATGAGAAAAAAGAAAGACATTGTCAAGCGGAAAGGAAATTTAGGGTCAAGAATATGGGAAGCTATTGGTAAGAGTGCCAACATTGCTCATCATTGCTTAATACATCATAATGGAGAAGGATGGTATGAGATTGATCATAGTGAGAACATATATATGATAGGACTTCAGAACAAAACATGCTCTTGTTGGAGATATAAACACTATAGCATTCCTTATGCACATGCTCTATGTGCTATTAGAGAAAAGAGGGTTAATATTGAAGAGTACACTTCAAGTTGGTTATAGAAGAGTGAATATGTCAAATCATATGGTAAGGCTATTCAACCTATGCTTGGTATGAAGGATTAGCCCATTAGTAATGAAGAAACTGTTAGGCCACTAGAATTCAAACAAGAACTTGGTAGGCCCATAGCTAAAAAAAAGGGCCTTTATGAGCCTAAAAAGACTACAAAAGTGCCTAAAAAGATAAATGCTGACCACATATCTAGGAGAGGCATGATCACGACATGCAGCCACTACTATAAAGAAGGATACAATAAAAGAGGTTGTCTTTGGAAGGGCAAATAGGTAGTTTGTAGTTTTTTTTGTCCTTTTCTTTGGTCCAACTAAGAGTTTTTTGATAGTAGTGAAAATCTTATAGTTTTTTTCCTTTTTGTTATTATCAATATTAAGTTCTAGCCCAGATTCAAAATCCTTACAGAAACCGGTTAACTCATTTCGCTATAGGGCAAAACATAACCAATTGACATTTAACCCGAGAAAACAACACCATAGTTGAAACCAACACAAAAAGGTAAAAAAATGAGCAAATGCCTTTGCCTTTGCCTCTACCTCTGCAACTATGTTTGCATCTACTAGATGTTGTGCCTAGAAAGTTATAAAAATTAACTAGGCCATCTTACTAGCAAGTACACTATAATAGCCTGTTTCTAAACTTACTGAAGGTTAGAGTATTAGATTGTTGAGTCATATGTGTTGGACACCCCATCCTCGCGAGATACGTATTTGACGTCCTAAGTGACATCTAAACACGCATCCTACAAGGGTGGCATGCTCACACCATTCAGTCACCAAAATCGAACTCATTCCTTCAAATTTAGAACAGATTTTTGAAATCTTTAAATCAGAATTTCAAAATGACTTTTTCAAAACAATTGTAATTTAATGTCTCTAGTTCATTTTAAATTAAGAATCCTCTCATTTGGAGCACTAAAGATCAAGAAATCATCAAAATACCGATGTATGTTCAGTAAAATATCCAATTCATACTCTTCAAATCGATACCTTACATACCTTACATTGATTCAATCAATCTCTCTCAAATCAATACTAAAAGCTATAAATTTTTATGAAGAGATAGAGAAATGTGTTAGGAATCTATTGGTTTAAAAATTAGGTCATTTCGAGGTCGGATGACAAAGTTATGGCCAAAAGAGTCAAAGGTGTTTAAGTCTGGGGACACTTGTGCGACTTGCGTGAGGAACACCTGTGGGTCGCGATCGCGACTTTTCGAAATTTTCACGATCACGACTTCCCCTTTTTCTTCCTTAGAACTGTTATATTTAAAAGAACATAACTTTCACTAGAGATGTCAGATTAAGGTTATTCTTAGATCGTTTTGAAGAAGACTTCTATACCTACAACTTTTATGAAGACCCCAAAAAGATATTTTGCCTCCAAAAGGGCCAAATTTTCAAATTAATGTAGCTATCCAGTATATACATCCCATGTAGCATTACTAACTTATAATGATCATATCTATCAATTCCAGTATCAAAAAATTTCATACTTTATATCATTGGAAAGCTAAAAAGATAATCTACAAATTCTAAGCAAACAACTTTGTCTAATTCAGACTAGATCAATACAATTTTCCCTATAAGTCAGAACATACTTTTTACCCTTATGAAAACTTGAAAAAAATGCAACATACAAACTTTGAGAAATCGTGAGCAAGACACAATCATTTTTCATTAACATCAATAGATAAGAGTTTTAAAAATCTTTAAAGGCATTTTAAGCCATAATACATCATTGGTTTCACAAACCAAAATATAAAATAACCAAGATATACGTGAGCGAATAAAAACTTGAAATGCTGCTAAAGCCTTGGGTTTACATAAACTACTTCAAAATACGAAAAGATGCAATTTTTAAGTGATGCCATGCCTCTCAGTTACTTGATTTCTTGTTCTTCACTTGAAGACGGGACGGAAGGGGGGTGAGCTTAAAGCTCATGGATAACAGTTTTATAATCGGTAACAAGCAAAAATCATTGAAATATTCATTTCCATTGTAAAACTCACATTGAATCATAAAATACATATTTCCCAGTTCTCAATTTATCAAACAAATTATAAGCAACCTAAATCATGCATTCAACAAACTTATCATCACATAAGCCATCAAAATGGTTTGGGAGATCCATAAACATAATGAACTAACACATTCCCATATGATGGTCCTGTGTAGTAGTGAACAGAACGAACTAACACAATCCCACATAGTGGTTTTGCGTAGTCATAAAAACATGAGGGAGTCCATGAAGGAGCTTTATGACGCTAGCAGACAGGTGGGAGAGGCCTTTAGTTAAAGTGCATTTGACATACAAAATGGACCAAACAAAACCCACATAACATGTACTTCATAACTTGTAAACTTGCTGCCCAAAATGACACTTTTTTCAAAAAATGATTTCAAAAACATAGTACCTTTTCAAAAATTATGTCAAAAATTATTTTCATATTCTTTTCATAAATCATCATCACAGTATTCATATACCAAACACATAACACTTTCTCAAAGTATTCAAAGACCAATAAATGCACATTTATAACACAATTGAAAACATTTAACTTTCTTGATTTGGAAGAAACATTAATGGCTTATGACTCAATTATAAAAATGTAACCCACCTTGAATTCCTTGCTTAAAATTTTCTTAAGGATGCCTTTCCTCTTGCTCCTCTTGCCTTTCTTGATTTCCTTTAACATTTTCAAAAATCCCATTTAATAGGAATTCAAATTGAAAACATAAAGAACACACTTTCACTAAAATTGACCTATAATACTTAAACCCTTGCATTTCCTAAGCTTCATGAATCAAAATCCTTCCAAAAATCCAAAAGAATAGAAATCGAACTTACCTAGAGTCTTCACTAAATAACAAGATTCTTGGCTTAAATGAAAGCTCTTCTCTTCCTTTTTCTTTTTCTCTTCTGATCAACCTCAAATTCACTCTTAAAAGCTATGAAAAGATGAAACCTAACTCAAACTTCCTTCTTTTCTCTTAAAGAAGCGAAACCTCTCTTCTTTGTTTTCGTAATTCACTCTTCTTTCCCTTCAATTCACGTTTTTTTCTTCCCAAATGCAAGAAAACATTTTTCTCTTCCCATTATACCCTTAATGAATGCTAAAATTCCACTTTAGCCTTCCTTTAATGCTTTAAGATCTTAAATGCTTAAGTGTTATGCCAAAATTGCCCTCATGCATTCTTACCACTTTTAATTTAATAATCCAATGAATTAAATCCTACTAACATAGACATAGTAATTTAAACTCTAAAAATAAATCTATCAATACCTCATAATTCATTTAAATCATGCTTAACTAAAGAAAACAAATCGAGGGCCAATAATATAAGTCATATCATTTATGATGTGCATTTCAGTTACATGCATACTATAAGCATACACACATGAATTATGCTTTAGAAAAAATTGTAAAGATAGCATATGCACTCAATTGACTTATTCCGGGATATTATGTGATGTGTCCATCAATCTCCCAATTATGATGTGATGTGTGATCGTGTATTGAACATGTCTTAAATTTTGGTTTGATGAACTATAATTAGTAAATTAGATTTTATTGTTATAATTGGGAGATTGATGAAGTGATATGTGCATCTAGACTAAGAAAAATGTTAAATAGAAAGATAAATTGATACACGAAAAGTCAGGTTGACTAGGCCTATGAAATAGTGACACGTGGCAATAGAGAATGAGTGACAAATGGCTTAGGTAATTGGGTGACAATGGCTTAGGAAATTATGAGACAAATGGCCTAGTGAATGATTGACAATTGGACTAGTTATTGAGTGACAAGTTGTGGTTTAGGAAGAGGACACATAACATAGCTTTATACTTGACAAGTGTCTTGCCAAATGTCTTAATCCTTGCCATACATATACACTAACGACTGGCTCACTCATGAAAGACCATCTTTTCTTTTGTTCTTGCTACATGTTATCTCCTCCTCCTTCTCTCATCGGCACCCATACACAACCTTACAACCTTGAGATTTTGCTAAAATTATGCACTTTGTCACTCCAAAATTTTCTTATCTTCATTTTATTATTAAAAACCTTTTTTATTTTCATCTTATTCTTGGAGTATGTTTTATCCTTGCATGTTTGGAGGGCTAAGTTAGCTTGATGATTGAGGAGGTTTTGAGCTGAATAAGTAAGTGATTTATTGACCTATTATGATATTTGTTAGCATAACATTCATGATGATTAAATTGAGATGGAATACCTGTAGGGTTGATGATGAGTTGTGCTGGAATTTAATGGATGAATTGGTTTTGTTTTGACGTATGAAATCGTAGGTTAAAGGCTATTCAATGGATGATTTTAGTTAGGATTGAAGTATAATGAAGGTGAATTTATGTTAAAGAAAGGTGTTAGTGTAGCGTTCTTGAAATGGGAAAGAACTAGGAGTACATATGTGATAGTGAATGATAGTTTATTTTTGATTTTTGATGCATGAAAGACTATAGTTTATGAGCTACCAATTGAATGATTTTGAATTAGAATTAAAGATGAATTTAATGAGGAAATGAAGTATAATTAAGGTATAATTGAGTTATAACAAATTGAATATTATAATGGTGTTAGAAACTGGAAAAAAATTGAAGGAAATGGATGGTGAACTTTCTGTTCACCTATCCCATGATCTTGGAAGCTGCATTAGCTCCTTCCCACAATCATGAGCAATGCTTTGATAAGAGAAAAATTATGTTTTACCTTTCCACGATTGTGGAAAGGTACGTGGGCAATGCATGGAAGTGAGAAAGGTTTGATTTTTTTGTGATATTTAAACCACATAAGGACAATTTACTTTACTTAGGTGCATTTGGACTTGATTGGGGCTTCAAATGAACGTAGATTGATGTTGGATTAATTAAATAAGTTTTTTATATGTTTAGGTTGTTAATTGATGTTATAATTTAAGGAATGGATTGTTTGATATCAATGTATTTGCATTTGGGATTTATGAGTTATTAATGGTATGAAGATGTTCTTCTGAATAAAAATGTGATCCAAAGGATATAAGTAATGTGAAATAGGCATTATTTAATGAGAATTGGGAAATTGTGTGAATATATAATAATAGTAAAGGATTGATGAATATATGATTGATGAATTTAGAGTAATTAAGTTTTATTCAAAGCATAATCCTAAATTGTAAATAAGTTATGTATAAGCTATAATGTTTGAATCATCAAGACTTATGATTAAGGATACATACCCAGAATAGTCAATTAAGCATGCGTTGAAGATGACATATAGACATGTGTATGATTGATCAACTCAGTATTGTGTGACCTATATGTATGTAATGTATAATTAAATAAGCAAGTAGATCATCAGTATCCAGACATTGCTGGGTCATCAAGGTAATAGCTTATCTAGAGCGTACTATAAGTTCACCTAGATGTTTTCTCGCTAAGATTGAATTGTTTAGATTAACTTTCAATTATTAAATTTTTATGTAAATGATTGTAAGGATTTCGGACATTGTTGGTCTAAGGAGCTTGATATTTGGGATTGTATTAGAAGTGCTTTCTGAATGAATGTGAATATAGGAAATATGTACTCAATTGAATGTTGAATTCTGAACTCAGATATGATGAATGTGATAAATGACTGTGCACATTGAATGAAAGTTATTGATAGCATATTATGTAAATTAATGCATTCCATCACATTGCTATACATGATCAAATAAAGGAGTTGTAATCGTAGTGACCAATGTGAAGAGAGTTTAAAGATCAGGAAATGTGCACGAAGAGCCACATACTCAGTTATTAATAAGCTCGGTATCCACAATAGGTATGAGACAGTATTTGAAATGAGCCCGGTATTCACAATGAATGTAGGAAATTTATATAGGCGCTTGGTCACAACAAACTAAAAATGAAAGTGGAGTCTTATGTGCATTTGTGTGTGTGTGTGTGTGTGTGTGTGTGTGTGTATGTATCATATGAATGATTGTGAAGAATTACTGAATTATATTGATATAGAGATATGCAATGCTTATGTACATGATTGATGATATGGAATGTTGTAGTTCATGATGTACTTGTTGAAATAGGATGTATATTGTGATCAGGTGTTCAATATTGAATGATGTGACATAAAGGATTTGATTCTGAATGATGTGATATACTTGTGATATTTATGTTCTGATTTGAGTGAGCACAGCGAAGATGGTTCACTTATTGAGTTGAAAACTCATCAAAATTGCAACATTTATTTTCAGATGCAAAGGAGACCTAGCTTCTAAGGCAAACTAATAGAAGTTGAGTTTTGACAATTTTGGAAACAAGAAATGGTTCAAAGTTCTAGTCAGCTGACATTAAAGAGTCTAGATAGAATACTTTTGTTTAGCTTCTCATTTCATGTTGAGCTTTTTTTTATAGAACTTTAAACTCTCAAATGTTATTTTATGTATAAACATGGATTATGAAATGTAGTGACAATGTAAGTAAGTTCATTTTGTGAATGAAATGAGGAGTTTTGATCTTTGGAAATACTTATGTTCTATATGATGCCATAATAAGTTGATGTGATTGCTCTAACATGCCATTCTCATAGGGTATGCTCTTGAATGTCCTTTGGATGATGTGTTACATATACGAGGTAGTTGTAGTGATTACCCAGGGTCGTCTCCCATAGAGGTGAAATTGGTTAACCTAAATTAATTTTGAACGAAAAATAAAAATAGATGCAATCCTAAACAATATATCCTAATTGTTGAGTGAAGGCTTTAAAGGAAAATTACAAATCAGTCTAAAAAGTAAATGATTCAACTGGAAGCAAACGAAAATAGATTAATCGAGATAGAAGACTCTTGAGAATTAATTTCACTAATTTAATCTCCTATGTATGATTAATGTAAAAGATTGGTTAATTGTCTTACTAAAATTAATAATCGAATTCTAAGATTAACTCAAATAATAGACTAAATCTAGCTTTCTTATTGAACAAGTTATTATCTGAATTAGTTATGGAAACTCAATTACTAATTACCACTTAAGTTAATATATTTCTAATTTATAACTGATAGTTGTGAACTAATGTGTGTTTTCTAAGTATTTGGCATGTATTTCTTATATAATAGTTATTATTGTTGTGTTTTAGGACTTATTTTGTGTTTTTTTGTTTAGCTTGATCTTTTTGGTTTTTTCTTAATGTTTAATGTTGGTTTAGGGTAAGAATTGATCATTTTGGTGTAGGAATGGACGGTGGCCACCTTTATGATTAAGTTAGGAACTAAGAGAGGAGAAAAGAAGTGGAGTAACTATGGAGCAAGAACCCACAATTATAGGAAAGGGCCTGTTTCCCATAACCATGGGAAATCTTGTTATAAAGTTTCTGCCACATTAATTCCCACAACCGTGGGAACTAGAGGCAGAAAGAACACGCGAGTTTCACTTTTTTTATTTCCCACCACTATGGGAAATTTTGTCAGAAAGTTTTTGCCACATTAACCCATCATCGTGGGAAGCATAAGGATAATTCCCACGATCGTGGGTGGGAACTATAGGTAGAAAGAACACGTGGTTTTACTTATTTTTTAGGTTATGACTTGTCTTGGGATATATAATGACACAAATCCCTAAGGTCGAAGGAGTGTCGTGGAAACTTGTCACCTTGAGTTAGAAAATAGATTGAGAGCCTAGATAGAGGTAGGGAATTGAGATTTCCATTCTAAATTGGGTAAAGAACAAATTAACTCCAGATTTTTCAGATTTAGGAAAAGAAGAGGAGGGGCTCCCTTTATTTAGTTCTTATTTTTTTTTTCTCTTCTAGCATCTTTAGTACGGATTGTTCGGTTATTGAGGACGTTAATGACATTATGAGTGGCTAACATATTTTTAGGATTTGTTGTTTGAATTATTTGTGAACCTTTGGTGGTTGAGCTTAAATCTTACAAATTGAGAGAGTGAGCTTGGTAATTTGTGTTAAATGTACAAAAAGAGTTGATGTTTAATAAACTTATTAATAACAAGTTATTGATTTATTAGGAAGAGATTTCAATAGATTGATAACTACCTATAGGATAACTTCATATCTAGTTAAATGTGTAAGAAAGGCTTTGTATATCAAGAGATCCCAAAGTTAATCCTAATTTGTTTAACCAGTGACATTTAGTTGCACCTTGAGAGAGGGTAGCTAAAATTTTAGGAAGTCTTGGGCCAAGCATAAATTGAATCAATTAACTTGAGGGAAGCCAATAGGGATAATGACATGTCCTAATTTTTAATCTTGATTTTCTCCAAGTTTTAGTTTACGATTTTGGCTTTGGTTGCATTGTTTTCTTTTACCTTTAGTTTATCTTTGTTTTACTTATCTTTTTAAATTTTCTTAAATCGATTTCTTAAACAAAGCACAACCTGAATTAAAGTGGTGCATAAGCCTGATCCTTATGGGATCGATATCTGCCTTTTACTATAAGTTACAACCCATATATTTACGATTTTGAGCGTAAAACTAGTAGTTTGTTTTTGCAATCGATAAGTTTTTAATGCCGTTGTTAGGAATTGTTTGTTTAACATCTTGTTTAGTTTAGGTTACTTTGATTTAAGAGTTTTTGATACTTTTCTTTATGTATTTGTAGGTGCATGAACACAAGGAGCATGTGAAGGTCTACTAAATTTAGTGATGAAGAGTTATCGTATATGACAAGGCATGAATCAGAGATGAGAAGAGAAAAACACCAAGACAATATATAAAGAAATATGGCAGAAGAAGGAGAGAAAGGAGGAGATGAGAGGACATTGATGGACTTTATAAGGCTAGGTTTTAGTCCTCAAAGAGTTGCAAGGCCAGCAATTCAAGATAATAATTTTGAGATCAAGCCGACACTCCTCAACATACTCAGAGCAGTGAGCAATTTTATGGGTTGTCCAATGAAGATCCCAATGCTCATCTTGCAAATTTTTTTATATCTATGACATCCTTAGGTTTAGTGGGATGTCTGATGATGTTGTGGAGTTGCAATTGTTTCCTTTCACTTTGAGAGATCAGGTAAAGGCATGGTACAACTCACTCAGTTCAGGGCAGATCATTACTTGGGAACAACTAGCCCAAGCATTCCTTACTAAATACTTCCTTTTGACTAAGACACAAGAATCATAAAGGAAATCATAAATTTTTAGCAAAGTGATGGGGAATCTTTATATGAAGCTTGGGAGAGGTTTAAAGAATTACAAAGAAGCTTCCTCCACCATAACCTTCCAAGGGAGTTCCTTTTGAAAACATTCTACAACAGTGTAAATTAAAGCATAAGAGGAACCATAGATGCAGCTGCTGGGGGTTCTTTGATGAGTAAAACTATCGATGCAGCTCATGATCTTTTGGAAGAGTTGGCGAGCAATAGTTGTATGTGGTCAAGCGAGAGGAGTAGATAGGGGAAAAAGGAAAAAAAAAAGTATGATGCTAATTTACTCCATTATAACTTTACAGGCACAAATCACAACCCTCACTAAGCAATTAAGCAATATGCAAGGAGCATCTTCATCTATAGCTAAAGCTATATAATTACAGTATGAGTTATATGGGCAAGACAATCATTGCATAGTAGAATGCTTCTTGTTGGGAGCTAGTAGCAAAGAATAGGTAAATTACTTGGGCCAACCATAGTGAGGTAACAATGCAGGTGACCAAGTAAGACCATAAAGACCTTTTGGATTTTAGCAAGATTGACTTGGATCTTTGGAGAGCAAAATGGGCAAGTTAATGGATGTCTTGGGGTCCAAATTGACAAATCAAGAAGAGAACTAAAATAGGATGTCTTCGAGCTAAGAGTAAAGTCAAAAGAGGATGGAGGCAAAGTTTGATTAGATTGTGAAGAACCATGCCTCATCCATCCACAACTTGGAGATACAGTTAGGTCAAGTTTCTAATACTTTGGCCAACCTAAGGGAACAACTCAAAGCTATTACACTTCGAAGTGGAAAGCAGGTGGAGGAGCCAAGTGTACAAAAGGATAACCAAGAAAAAGGGAAAGGCAAGGAGAAAGAAGAAGAGAAAGAAGAAGAGAGGCCTTATGTACCACTACCACCCTATAAGCCTAAACTTCCATATCCACAAAAGGTGAGACAACATTAGGAGGACACTCAGTTTGCCAAGTTTTTTGAGAAACTAAAGAAGCTTCAGATTAACTTGTCATTAGTGGAAGCCTTGGAGTGCATGACCAAGTATGCGAAATTTCTTAAAGACATACGAACACATAAATGCATTTGGGAGGGCAATCAGATGGTAACCTTAACAGATAATTGTAGTTCGATTATCTTAAGCACAATGCCTTCAAAACTACAAGATCCATGGAGTTTTACTATTCCATATATTATTGGTGACTTTGAATTTTCCAAATGGTTATGTGATTTAGGTGTAGGTATTAACTTAATGCCTTTATCTATTTTAGAAAATTGAGACTAGGAGAGGTCAAGCCAATATCTATGCTAATTCAACTTATGGATCAATCCATCAAGAGGCCATTTGGAGTTGTAGAAGATGTGTTGGTAAAAGTGGATAAATTTATCATTCCTATTGATTTTGTTGTGTTGGATTTTGAAGTGGATACAAATTGTCCATTGATTTTGGGTAGGCCCTTTATGAATACTGGTAGGGCATTAGTTGATGTGCCTAAAGGAAAACTTGTTTTGGGAATTGGTGATGAGCAAGTTGAATTTAACATGTCTAAATCTTTGAAGAAACCGATGGATGGTATTGCATGTATGAAAATTGATGTTGGGGATGAGTGTGTGAAGGAGTTTGAAGAGGAAGTTAATGAATTTATTGAAATGCACACGGATGAGAGTGTGAGAGAAGAGAAATTATGTGAGGAAGTAGAGCTAGAGAAGTTGGAGAGAACATATACACCTACACCACTTTCCATTATTAAGCCCCCCACTTTAGAGCTTAAACCTTTATCTTCCTATTTGAGATACACCTTTTTAGGTAAGAACCATACTCTACCCATTATTATCTCCAACCAAGTGGATTATGAGTAAGAAGAGAAAGTGGTGGAGACCATTGGGAAGAGGATGAGAGCCATGGGTCAGCAAATATGTGATAATATGGGGATTAGCCCCAATGTGGTGATGTATAGAATTAAACTAGAAGAAGGATGTAAAACTGTGAGGGAGCAATAGAGAAGGTTAAATCCATACATGTAAGAGGTTGTGAAGAAGGAGGTAGTAAAGCTTTTGGATGTGGGGATTATTTACCCCATTTCAGATAGTGAGTGGGTGAGTCCAGTACAGTGTACACTAAGAAGGAAGACATAATAGTGATGGAAAATGAAAAAGGTGAAAAGATTTTTACTAAGACCATCACAGGTTGGAAAGTGTGTATTGATTACTAAAAGCTCAATTTGGCCACCAAGAAAGATCATTTACCTTTACCTTTTGTGGACTAAATGATTGAGAGGGTAGTTGGCTATGTATTTTACTGTTGTCTTGATGGATACATAGGGTACAATCGAGGTTTATCTATCCACAGGACCAGGAGAAGACCACTTTCACTTATCCTTATAGGACTTTTTCTTATTAGAGGATGCCTTTTGATTTATGCAATGCACCTGCCACATTTCAAAGGTGCATGATGGCTATATTTGCAGACATGAATGGGAACTTCATGAAGGTATTTATGGATGACTTCTTTATCTTTGGAGATTCTTTTGATTGTTGCTTGTTTAATTTAGATAGAGTTCTTCAAAGATGTGAAGAGTCTTATCTAGTTTTGAACTAGGAGAATTGTCATTTCGTAGTCCAAGAGGAAATTGTATTGGGCCATAAGATCTTATGCAAAGGGATTGAAGTGGATCAAACTAAGACTGAAGTAATTGAAAAGTTACCAGCTCCCACCAACATCAAGGGCATCCGAGCCTTCTTTGTTCATGTAGGGTTCTACAGATGATTTATAAAGGATTTCTCTATTATCACTGGACCCTTGACTCATTTATTAGTTAAAGATGTGCCTTTTGTGTTTGATGATGCTTGTTTGGATACTTTTAACAGCTTAAAGAAGGAACTTACAACAACACCCATTCTGACGTCACCGAATTGGTCTCTTCCCTTCGAGATTATATGTGATGCAAGCGATCATGCCATTGATTGTGTTCTTGATAGCGGAAGGAAAAGAGATTGCATGCTATCCACTATGCAAGCAAAACCTTGATGGGAGCACAATTGAATTACACAACTATGGAAAAGGAGTTACTTGCTGTGGTATTTGCATATAAGAAATTTTGTTCTTATCTTTTAGGCTCATATGTTCTTATTTTTACAGATGACATGGCATTGTGACATCTTTTTGCTAAGAAGGATACCAATGCTAGGCTCATTCGGTGGGTGCTTCAGCTCCATGAATTTAATATTGAGATTAAAGACAAGAAGGGAGCAACAAATGTTGTAGCAGACCACCTATCATGACTTGAAGGGGGAACCATAAAGAAGAAGAGAAAATCGAGGAGAGCTTTCTTAATAAGGCTTTAATGATGGTAGACAATCCTTTTAATTTTTAGTTTGCAAATATTGCAAACTACCTCTCAGGTGGCATGCTTCCTTCTAATATCTCATATCAATAAAGGAAGCATATTGTGTTTGATTGTTCTTACTATATTTGGGATGAACCTGTAATTTATAAGTCATGTGTTGATAATGTGATTCGCACGTGTGTCCTTGAAGATGAAACACAGAAAATTTTGATGCAATGTCATAACTCATTTTAAGCAGGGCATTATAGAGCTAACAAGACTGCTATTTGGATCTTAAAGTATGGATTTTATAAGCCAACCTTGTTCAAGGATGCTCGAGATTTTGTGCTGAAATGTGATAGGTGCCAAAGAGTGGGAAACCATAAAAAAAGATGAGATGCCGTTTTCAAACATCATGGAGGTAGAGATATTTGATGCGTGGGGCTTGGATTTCATGAGACCATTCCCATCCTCCTTATGTAATACTTACATATTAACTAGAGTTGATTTTGCTTCCAGTTGGGTTGAGGTCGTAGCTACTCCAACTAATGATGGCAAGGTGGTTTAAAAGTTCCTCAAGAAGATCTTTACTAGATTTGGGGTGCTTAGAGCAATTATAAGTAATGGAGGGAGCCATTTTTTCAACAAACCCTTTGAAGATCTTTTAAAAAGATACAATGTTCATCATAAAGTGGCGACTCTTTACCATCCTCAAATGAGTGGCTAAGTAGAGGTGGTGAATAGAGAGTTGCAGAAGATTTTGGAGAAGGTAATGAGCACTTTAAGAAAGAATTGGGCATTAAAGCTAGATGACACTTTATATGCTTACAAGATAGTTTTCAAAACACTCATAGCTACCATACCATATCGACTTATGTATTGCAAGGCTGGCCATTTACCATTGGAGTTGAAGCATCATGCCTATTGGGCCATTATGAAGTTGAAAATGGATTGGAAGCTAGTAAGTGAGAAGAGATTGTTACAACTTGATGAATTGGAAGGGTTGAGGCTTGATACTTATGAAAATGCCAAGTTGTACAAAGAAAGGGAAAAGAAGTGGCATGATGCTCACATAAAAAACAAGGAGTTTAAGAGTGGGACTTGGTGCTTTTATTCAATTCACGACTTTGATTATTTCCTGGAAAGCTCAAGTTAAGATAGAGTGGCCTTTTCAAGGTCCTTCAAGTGTTTCCACAAGGAGCTTTGGAGTTGTAAAATTACAAGGGTGAAGCATTCAAGGTCAATAGGCATAAATGCAAGCCATACTATAGAGGGACATACTCACAAGAAAGGGAAGTCATCTATTTCCTTTCTTCCACTCTTTTATGAATGCATGTAGAATGGTCAAGCTAATGACCTTAACTTAGCATATTTACCTTTGTTTTGTGTGTAATTGTTTACTTGTTTATTTGATTTGTTTGGTTTTGATTATGTTTGGTTTGATTTTGCTATGATTTATGTGTTTTTACTTGGGTTTTGTTTTGGTTTTAACTTGTTTTATCTTAAAATTTCTTGTTGGTTAAGTAATTTTGATGTGTTTGCAGGTTGCTTGAATGTTAGGAATGCATGCTAAGCTAAAGGATAAGAAGTTGGAAAAGTTGGAGTGCCCACGATCATAGGAATGGGTCTATTTCCCACGAATGTGGGA
>JANSVA010000217.1:29506829-29532391 GCA_025504915.1 Erythroxylum reticulatum | reverse complement strand
AAAATATATCAAGTCACTACGATCTGATCGTGGTGGCGAATACCTCTCTAGGGAATTCATTGCTTATTTATTAGAACAAGGAATTACTTCACAATTGTCTGCACCTGGTATGCCACAATAGAATGGTGTAGCAGAAAGGAGAAATAGGGCACTTATGGAAATGGTTAGATCAATGATGAGTTATTCAGATTTGTCAATTTCTTTATGGGGATATGTAATTGAAACAGCAGAATACATTCTGAATTTAGTTCCTTCTAAGTCAGTACCTCTGACTCTTACAGAACTGTGGACTGGGCGTAAGCCTAGTATAAGACATGTTCGGATGTGGGGTTGCCCAGCCCATATGATTAAAAGGAAAACAGATAAGTTGGAATCCAAAACAGATTTATGTTTCTTTATTAGATATCTTAGAGGAACAAAAGGTGGTTTACTTTATAGTCCTAAGGATAAGAAGATCATTGTTAGCACTAAGGCACATTACCTTAAGGAGGACTATATTATAAACCATATTCCCAAAAGTCAATTAGCCTTGCGTGAGTTAAGAGGAGAAAACATACCAACTAGAACATTTCTAGCAGAACAGGAACCTGCACCATTCTTGGTTGGAGCTGACATTCCATTGCCTCGTTGTAGTGGGAGAAATGTGAGTAGACCAAAAGATTAACATCTGCCCCAACAGTCAGTTCCTAACATTTCACCACAGCCCAAAAGTAGTGGGAGTTATATTGGGATTGAAATAACAGCTATTGATACAAATATCCAAGAACAAGAAGTAGGAGCCCCTAACATTTCATTGCATGTTGGTAATGAAGGACATGTTGAGGTTCTAGACCATAACCAGGATGTGGTCCCACTAGTCATCGACTTGCCGACCTTACAGTCACAACAAGATGCAGGTGTGGCTGAACAGCCTATAGTACTTCGTTGTAGTGGGAGAATAAGATGACTACAAATTCAATATACACTTTTGGGAGAAGCATTTGATAGAATCCCTAATGAAGTGAATACCGAACCAGTATGTTACGACGATGTACTATAAGATAAAGATGCCGATAAATGGCTTATAGCTATGAAATTTGATATGGAGTCTATGTACTCTAATCAAGTTTGGGAACTTGTAGAACCACCTGAAGGGGTTAAACCTATCGTAAGTAAGTGGATCTATAAGAAAAAGAGGGTTATAGACAGTAAAGTACAAACTTATAAGGTGAGGCTTGTTGCAAAAGGATATACTAAAAAAGAAGAGATCGATTATGAGGAAACTTTTTCACCGATAGCAATGCTTAAGTGTATTAGTACTCTTCTATCCATTGCAACTCATTTGGATTACGAAATTTGGCAAATGGATGTCAAGATGGCTTTCCTAAATGGAAGTCTTGATGAATGCATCTATATAAAGCAACCAAAGGGTTCATTACTAATGGCCAAAAACATTTGCTATGCAAATTGAATAGGTCCATTTATGGACTTAAACAGCCATCAAGGTCTTGGAATATTTGTTTTGACTAGTCGATCAAAACTTTTGGTTTTAATCAGTTTTATGATGAGTCTTGTGTGTATAAGAAGTGGAATGGTAAGAAGGTAGTGTTTCTGGTATTATATGTGGATGATATTCTGCTTATAAGAAATTGTGTAGGTATGTTGACTTCTATCAAGGACTGGTTGCCTGAGCATTTTGATATGAAGGACTTGGGAGAAGCTGCTCATATTCTTGGGATCAAGCTTATGAGAGATCGCAAGAAAAGGATGATTGGTTTGTCATAGGCACTTTATATTGATATTATTCTTGCTTGTTTCAACATGCAGGATTCCAAAAAGGGTTTTCTTCCTTTCAAACATAGAATTACTCTATCTAAGGATCAATGCCCTAAAACATATGAAGAGATAGAGAGCATAAAGGCAATTCCTTATGCTTCTGTCGTAGGAAGTCTCAAGTATGCAATGTTGTGTACTAGACCTGATATATGTTTTGCTGTTGGCATGGTTAGCAGATATCAGTCTAACCCTGGGCGAGAACATTGGACTGTAGTCAAACATATAATCAAATACTTAAAAAGAACTAGAGATTATTTGTTGGTTTACCAGTCAGAAGACCTTGTACCCTTAGGTTATACAGATTCAAACTTTCAGTCTAATAAGGACTCTCAGAAATCTACCTCAGGAAATGTTTTTATCCTTGGAGGTGGAGCCATAAGTTGGAGGAGTATTAAGCAAACTTGTGTTGCAGACTCCACCATGGAAACTAAATATGTGTCGGCCTCTGAGGCAGCCAAGGAAGCAATATGACTTAGGAACTTCCTAATGGATCTAGGTGTGGTTCCAGCAGTTCAATCGCCTATTACATTTTATTGTGACAATAATGATCCGGTTGCAAACTCGAAGGAGCCACGAATCCATAAAAGGGCAAAACACATTGAGCGAAAGTATCACCTGATACGAGACATAGTTAAAAGGGGTGATGTGATGGTAATAAAGATTGCATCAGAAAACAACCTGGTTGATCCTTTTACAAAGAGCTTACCAGCAAAGACTTTTGATAGTCACATGGAAGGAATGGGAGTTAAAATAATAGATGCATGGTTCTTAGTCTAAGTGGGAGATTGATAGATATATACTATTAACCATGCAAATGTAATAGTATAGTCTTTGGATGTTTTTCATTAAACAATTATTTAATTGTATTCAATTGGAGATTTGCATAATATGAATATGTGTTAGTCCATTTTGTATGTATCTAACTGGACCAAGTTCAGAATGGTTATTTTATACTGACTATTAAAACATATTTTTTAGGACATTAGAAATAAGATTTATGTTCTTAATCTTGATTTAGTTAACATGAATAAATATACATTGTCTTATGCTTTAATTCATTAAAGAGTGAGTTTCAATTATCAGGACAATAATACTCAGTGAATTGGGCAAAGGTAATTTGTATTTGTGAAATATTAATTAATGATGGAGTCTATGTCTCGGTATAGAGAATGATGATGCACTTTAAGTTAGCTTATAAGGTTTTATTGTATAAACCTTACAGGTGGATTTTTAATCTGACACATGAAATAAGTTAAGCAACGATCTTAAAGATTAAAATTTCTATTTAAATAAAATGACAGTAATTTATTTTATTTGACAAGCATCTGTAATCATAACATGGGGAACATAATTTATTATGTTAAGGAAAGTTAAAATTAATAAGGAGTTCAATCATAAATCTTTAGTGGAATAATTTATGATTAATTATAATAAGAATATATTGTTCCTGTATAGATTCTTATTATAATTTTAGTCTTATTAATTTTTTCCTTGCAGTCTATGTCGTGCCTCAATTGTTTGGACCACACGTGTGTTATTTGTAATTTAAATAAGAAACAAATTATTTTAAATTAAATAGAAAAATTATGTTTTTTTGGAATTACAAACCACATAATCTTATCGGTAACTTCTTATGTGGAAAGGAGAGGTTTTTCGATATATATAAGCTTTTCTTCCTATCGAAGAGGCATGATGATATTTGGAAAACATAGAGAGAAAACAGAAACTCTCTTGAAAACACATGATACATTCTTTCTGCCCACCCAGAAACAAGGGTTACAAAAACAATTAAGGTTACACGACAGAAGACTGTAAGGATAAGAAGATTTGCGGAAAGAAGTTTTTGTGGAAAGAAGATCAGTTAGCAATTCCGTGCTTCAACAGGTTTGTCTTGTTTTGATTCTTATGATTGGTTTGCTTTTATGTGTATTTCTGATCTTGTGTTGCTTTCGCTATGAATACTGTTGATTCCTTCACCTTTTGTAGTTGTATATGAAATTTTAGAGGCCCAATGGACTATTCTTTGCCAATTACTAACTCCCAGTGGTATGTTGAATTTATTTTATATTTATTGCGAAAGTGATTAGGAGAAAGGGCACTGAAGCAGTATATGGGGTATGTTGTCCATGTAGCTTGCATATCTTAATTAATATATTGATTCCTTTTATCCTATCCAAAGTGTTCAGCTTTTGGGGGATAACCAACCAAAAGAAGAATAATGTTTTTGTCAGGTTGCTTTTTTGGTAAGAAAGTTTATACCATGTCATTTTGCTGGATGATTTGAAGAAGAGACTAAACTAGGACTAAACTAGGAATTGTTAGTGACGCTATGCCTAAGATGTATGACAAAATCTTCAAAATTTTGATTGGGGAGGTAATTTGGCATACTTTTCATGCATCATAAGAAACCTTTTGAGTTGTAGCTCCATCTGTTCTATTGAATAGTCATCTCGACTTTTACATTCTTAAGTATCAAGTGGTTGGTCTCTGGTAGCTAGGAAGCTTATATAATGGGACACCATTGTGCCAATTGTATAATCAAAGTCAAGTTAAGTTTTCATTCTCAATTATGTACTTTTATATAATTACAAATTGAATTTCTAATATTGAGTGTATGGAGAAGTGTCTAAAAAGTTTCCGACCTTGGTTTCACTTTTTAGAAATTTAACCCTCTTAGGTAATTTGTCTATATCCATTAAACCTATTGTATCCATTAAACCTACAAAGATTACTTATCCCTGAATAACTTTAATATTTTTTAGCTAAAAACAACTTATTTATGGCCTTTAAAGGATAACATCTAGTCCTCTTTTGCCTTTAATGATACGTGTGATTTATAATGTGATTTCTAGGTTGAATAGTGCATTTTTAAGTATTTTCTTAAGTGTTAATCATGTATTTAGGACTTAGATTTATGTCTTTTTTAGTGTTTTGTGTGTTTTGTTTGATTATTGTTGATTAGGACAAGAATTTGATCTTCATACATTCTTTACGGGATATTTAATGTGATTTGATAATGAGTAGAGACAAGAAATTTTAAGAAAAGATGAAGAATAAGCTGGAAAAAGGAAGCACTCATGCATGATGGAGAGTTGAAGACTTTTTATCATAATCATGATAGAGAGTGCATGGAGAAACTAGTGCATGATCGTGCAAGAGAATTTTCTAATTATAAGATTTTTTATACTTTTGGTCATTCGAGGCTATTTTTAGAACAAAAACTAGTGGAAAAACCCCTTAGAAAGAACCTAGAAGGAAAAGAAAAACAAATATAACTCTTGCATTGTTTGTTAAACTTTACATTATTAATATAATAGAGATATGCCTTCTGGTGTTGATCATTTTATATTTGATGTAAATCAAGAGGTTAGACTAAATTATCTATATTGTGTTGTGTCACGAGAGTTGGTGTTGTAATAAACCTATAAACATAATCTTAATAGGTAATTGAAAAGAGATCTTAATTTTTATTGTTTACCCTTAGGATTGCTTTTAATATGATTAGATATTTAGGAAGAGTTTTGATAAATCGAGAGGTCACAAATCAATTATTATCTATTTTAATTGGGATTAATTAGTTAGATCTTGAGAAAGGGTAATCATAACTATTAGATATCTAGGGTCGAGTATTCTTAAATCAAGAAGGTGAAGTGAAACAAAATAAAGATAGAAGTAATTCCTAAGTTTTTAGCATTGATTAATTAACCAATTCACTATTGCTTGTTTAGTTATTCAATTATTAATTTCCTTTAGTTTAGTTTATTTTCTAATTATTTTATTATATTGTTAACCTTAAACAAAATGTTGCAAGAGTTATTAGGTGACTAATATAATCATCATAAGGACAATACCTTTATACTATAAGATATGATTTGTATATTTAAAGTATTGATAAATTTAAATTGAACATCATCATTTAGGTTGATATAGTTGCTCCAATTTTAATTTAGTTTGGTTGTTAGATAAGTTTTCCCTAACCATAGAAAGTTCTTTAGTAATTTTTTTCAATTGATATGATGATGCTTGAAGGAAGGGCCAAATGAGAACTTTAGTACATGTAGAGGTTTTTAAAGATTAAGCATATTAATTGCAATCTTTAAGCATATGTTAGGGAGTTACTGACCCGACATCTTACTTTTTTTGCAAATCAGATCTAAGAGACATTGGCATTCCTTATATGAGATCCTCTTGATTATGATGTAACTCTAAGGTAATTTATTGTTTTCTTGTTGTGTTTTTAAACTAACATTTTATGATAATGAAGCTACCTTATTGGAACCTCTAGTATAAATAATGATGCAGCTCTTAGTAATTTTATTAATAGTTTAAATATATTAGAGAACATCTGTAGGGAGGATAGGAGAGTTATAATAGACCTTGATTTATACCACATAACATCAGAAGATAATCAATAAAGTAAACTTAGTAGATTATGAGTTTTTTACATTTCCTGCTATAAATTAACTTTTGATCCTTCTCAATGTTTTTGGTTGTGATTCTTGAAAGTGCTTCTATATAGGTGGTGAATAGATGTATGAAAAGGGATCTCCTTATCTTAGGCCCCTTGTACTCTTGAAGGTATGTGTAGGATCCTAGTTAATAGATGATGAGACATTACTACAACCATTCTAAATAGACACTTAGGAATGCTCTTTAATAAAAATGAATGCTCTTTAAAAATCTATTTTCAATGCATAAATTTTACGTCACTTATACAGGTAATTTTTAAATAGTTATTATGCTAAGAGAACATTATCACTAATGATTCTCCTCTTAATGGGTGCTCTTTGATCTTATTAATAATGCTTAGTAAGAATTGTTGAAAAATAAAGGTTAGCATTTTGTAGAAGATTTTGTAAATGATATTACAACATATAATTGGTGCATAATCTTAAATATAATATGAGTTAGATGTTTTAAGGAATATGAAATTAAGGGTTTTATTCAAAATTTTGATTAGTGTCCTATTAATGAAAAACTTCAAGATGGCTTTTGGTGTAAACCCTAAAAAGACGATGCCTTAAAACATATAATGAGTAAGAACAAATTTTACCATAAGAAAGCCAAACCAAGTTATGTATAATGAAAAATCATACTCAAAATTATGAAGAAGCTCAAACCAAAGTTAAAAAGAAGGATATATATGCTACACTCAAGAAATAAATGAGAAGGAGAGTGATAAGTCAAGTTTCTATAAGATTGAATTAATTTTGATAATTTTAAAAGTTCAATAAAGAACACAAGACACGAGAAGTTTTCTCTTAATTTTCATAAAATTTCAAGCCTAATTTTTAAGTATAATAACTTGCCTATTTATACGCTCCTCTGTAGTTCCTATGAAAAGGGGAACAATTAAGTCTTTTGTATGTCCAAGAATACCTAAAAACTCAAATATTCCCTAGAAACTCAAATAAGTCTAGAAGTTTCAATAATTTTTTTCGTAAAAACTCAAATAACAATGTCTACAAACTCAATCTACCTAGAAAATTCATACAAGGTGCATTATTCAAGACATTTATGACCTATTTAACTTTAAAAGTGGTCTATTAAGTATTTGAAGCGCGTAAATGACACATTGCAACCTTTTTCAATCTTCTTTGCTTGTTTTCTATCCCAAAATAACTTATTTGGCCCAAATATCTTGAATAAGCACTTCCTTAATCTTTTTAGCCTTGATCTTGTAATTAGACCATTTAGAATGTGCAAAGTGTCTTTGGCAGCTTTTTGTGCATCATATCCTTGCTTCTCATTAGCTTCAGGGACTAGATTTCCTATTAGGTACTATTTTTTAAAGAAAAAAATGGAATTAAGGCTATTAGGGCTAAGTGCCTTAAATAAGGCTTTGTGAAAAGGACAATTAGAAAGATGGCTTGTGTAAGACTTATGGAGGGATAAACTCCAACATATCCTATAAGGAAAGCAAATTGTCAGAGTAGTTACTAAAGAAAATTTTAAAGAAATTAAGGGTAGTGACTTTCATATTAGAATGGTCTAAGGTGACTTTCATATTAGAATAGTCTAAGGTTTTGTGCCTTTCAAATTTTATTAGGCTCATAACTTTATTAATGCTTCTTTTATTAAGTAGAGCTTTAAAGAAAAAGCTAGAGTTTTTGTCCCAATGTTAAAGAAATTGAATAGTAGACTTTTTTATTATTAGGGAGTTGTGAGCTTCAATGGCTTTAGAAAAGGGTGTAATGGTTTTCTTGTTAACTACTTATAAAGTGTTGTTTAATGGTTGGTATACAGACTCTTAAGCTTTAGACTAAAGCACACTAGAGCTAAAGAAAACCTTCTTTGTATCATTGATGTTATTCTTGTTGAGTTATTTAAGCTCTTCTTTAACAACATTTATTTTTCTTAAAACAAATAAAGGCTTTGCAACATATATTGGTCATCAATCCATTCATAATTGCTTCTTCAAAACCCAATGTGTTGATAAGGAAATTGTTAATTTTGAAAGGAGCTTTCTTCTTTACTTAAGTGGTATATAATATGAATTTGATTGGTGAGTGATATAAATAATATAGTGAATTAAAGAATGCTTTTCTTAATAAGGTGAATTAAAGTGCTTAGCCATCCATGTTGAGTTAGTTAAAGCTCTATCAAACTTGTTCTTAATTAACCGATATCTCACATTTTTTAAACCAAGTGAAATAGTTACCGTCATACCAAAGGTTTGTGAATTCTTTTTGAAACATGCAATATTTGAGTTCGTGAAGTTGTTATTTTTCTTTGAGTTTTTGGAATTTTTCTTTAGGTGAGTATGATATAATAGAAGTTACAAAGGATTAGGTCTTGCATATTTGTACCAATATATATTAGATCTTTCTAAAGAGTTTCTATTTATAAGGCATGATTGTGAACGTAAATAAAAGTTATATGAATTTTAATGTCATTATGGGGTGTTACAACTACATATAATTAGTTGGTTTGTTGATAAGAGTGGAGCAAAAAGTCTACTTGTGGCTTATAAGTTAAAGATTTTGCCATTTATATTAGCATTGTGTTTGGTGATTAGCTTCCAATTCCTATCTAAAAACTAGATTCCCTTCCTATTCTTCTTATCTTGTTTTGAGGAGACCAAACCTAAACAATTTGATAATCTTTAGATAATATTAATTTATCTATTCTTTAAGACTATTGAGGCCCCTTAAATTCCAAGATATGAAATCCATTTAGAGATTGACTTAGAGATAAAATGAGCTTTTTTTTAGCATTCCTTCCAGGAAATCTCATAAAGGGGAAGATTTATTAATTTGTTTGAAGATGCAAAAGGAGATAGAGCTAAGGTTTACAGAGAGTTTGGTGCCTTTCTAGGAGTTTAGTAACCTCCACTGGTAAAGTCTTAATGTAAGGTACTTCCTTTAGGGTAAGAAGCTAGGATTTGCTAAGGGGATTCTTAGGCTATAGGGTAGTAGGGACCTAGGGTATAAGTTTTGTCTTAAGAGCTAAGTTAGTTGCTAGATCAGGGACAAAGACAACTTTTTGTGCATCCCTTTTTTGGAGGTATATGATTTAAAGCTTTGAGGGAGGATTGTATTATTAAGGGGATTGTAGTTTTTCATAGGATAAAGGCCATCTAAGGTCTAAGGTGTTAAGTTTGTTTTCGGAGCTAAACTATTATCCATTTGCAAATTCACGTAGTATAAAGCTACAAACTTTCATATAATCAATCTTAAAGCCCTTATAAACCCAAAAGGGCTATTATTGTCCTTAAAAATTTTTTGGAAAAAAATGAAATAATGTGAAAGCTATAGTTTTCTCTCTTTGTATGATTAAAATGAGTGCTCAAAATAAATATGAAAGTAAGTAAGGGAGTAAAGGAGTAAAAGGAGAACATTATAATTTTTATATGCAAAACCATTAAACCAAAGGAGAAAACTATGAGACCATAGGTTCAATAAAAGAATTATAATGAGAATCTCTCTCAAATAATTTTATTAAATGTAAATACTTAGTGTGATAGATATGGACAACTTCTCAAACTTCTTAACGCTAAGTGGATTTCTCTTTTGGTTGAAATGAATCGATGAAACACATCTTTTTTTCTCTATTTATAAAAGGCTTGTGAAGTCTTTCAAAGTTCTTCAATTAATTTTAGAGACTTCTAATGTTTGAAAATTAATTTTCCTATGTATGACCGATCTTTGAAATTCCCAATAATGTAATTGTAAAACTAATTAATATTTATTGACCTATAATTATGGAGGTGATTGATATTTTCTTTATACCAATAATTAAATTAACCACAAGTGCATAACATAACTGTAGTTAGCACAGGCAAATACATGTCAATCCTACAAAAACAGTAAGTATTAGTAATTACCCTTCTCCTATTATCTAGCCTACGAATTGGATGTTTGGTTTTTAATTAAAAATAAAACTTAAACAAATAAACTAAACTTGGAAATAATAATGAATGTAGAAGACTAAGGAAATTACTTAAAAGAATTGATATCAAATATTAGAATATAGGTGATGAATTCCCCTAAAAATCTTTAAATAATTAATCTTTTATTATGCAATTATTTCATTGATTATTAGACCATGGAAAGTCCTATCTGATGTTAATAAGTCTCTCGAGACTACTAATAACTAATCTATATGTTGAATAATTGTTCTAGTTGAAACCCCTAGGATTGCATTACCAATTTATGAATTTCACTTTTAGGCTTTATCCTAATCTAGAAGATTTATGTTGATCTATCTCTAAGTTTGCAATCAACTCCTTTTAATTATGGTAGATTTATTCATACAAATGATTTCTCAATGTCAATTATATGGAATCAAATTATGCACTAATATTTCAGATATATTTGAACAAGCATAAAACAAATAATTGAATCATAATAAATTAATCAAAATAATTGCATTAAATAAAATATTAAGACATATTATATCACAAATTGGGGTTCATCACACATAGAAAATAAAAAAGCATTTAGTTACTCATAATAGAAGACAAAAATCAAATATAATAATGCATGAAAACTAGTAGAAAATAAAGAGTTCACAATTCTAATTCTTGCTTTCTGTTCTATTGGATCTTCTTACAAGTTTGGATTTGATGTAGCATTCTACCTAATCTCTTTTGATGTTAACTTCATTTTTTCCTCATCTCTGGATCAAATCACTTCTTTGGATGTTTCACGTCTCAAGTCTACTACTAATTTTGACTATCCTCTGTTTGCCTCTATTCACGTCCTTTTATAATAAAATTTAGAATTTCTAAGACATACATGTTGTGTCTAATTCTATTAAATTTATCTTGCATTCATATCATGATTTTGGTTACAAATTCTTATGATTTGCTTCAAATTTGATATTAATTGAGTGAAAATGTCATGGATGTTACATGAATGTGAATGGAGTGTCATGTGAATGTTGTGTGAAAAATTAGAAGAATTATGCATGAAAGAATGAAATGGAACGTGAACAATGCATGTAATTAATTAATTTAAGCATGCGTGGAGTCACACTCGTGACTATGGAAGTCATGGGTGTGAGAATGGGATGCACACCCATGAACCTCTCATGCACACCCGTGACAACACTTTCTTTAATTTTCCTAAATATTACATGTCATCTACAGGGTTGAGGGCTCGAAAACCTAAACCTAGAATCACACTACAAATAGTAATAAAAGAGAGGTTGGTAGCACACACACATTCGGGGGCACTTATTGAACTCATACGAACACACACAAAAGAACATAGGGAACGTATGGAGGCATAAAAGTATAGAGGTTTGATTGAGAAGAAAGAAGAGAGAAATAGCAAAGAAAGGAAGTAGAGGTGAAAGCCAGTGTGAGCATTCAATCACCTGGGTGAGAACCAAGTGGAGGAAAAAGGCGAGAGCTGATGTAGAGAGCTTGAGATTGGCAGGGGACCCACCACCAACTCTCTCAGTCAAACAATCCTTGTTTGCTTATTCTGTTCTTTATCTGTTACATTATTTCTCTGTTTCTTTACTGGACTCATTACTCAGTTAGCTTTTGATAGTTCATTTTGGTTATTCAGCTTTAATACTTTCTTTTATGCTGACAAAGATGGGATTGAAGTATATTAAGATGATGAATCTGGTCTAGTCCATGATGGGCTTATTCTTTTCCTTGAGAATTAATATAGCTAGTTTAGTTGATTCTGCATGATGAAAGGACTACTTTTTTTGTCTTACTATTTGCTATAGTTTTTGAGCTCAATGGAAGTAATAATGTGGCCAAACTTTGCATCATTTAGGTATTAAACGAAGGATCGAGAGAAGAATTTTGATATTGGAATGAGAAACTATAAAGGCTTGGGTTAAGAATTAGAAATATATTAACTTAAGTGGGTAATTATTAGTTGGGTTTCCATAATTAATTTGAGTGATGAACTTGTCGAATACGAAAGTTAGATTAATTTTTTATTTGAATTAATTTTAAAATCCAGCTACTACTTTTATTAAGACAATTATCTAATCATTTCCCCTTAGTCATATATAGGAGATTAGATTAGTGAAATTAACTCTCAAGAGTTTCCACACTAATTAGTCAATTCGTTTAAATCAGTTCACTTTTTAGTATAATTGCGTAATTTTCTTTAAAGCCTTTACTCAATAAATCAGGATAGAATGTTTACGATTACATTTGTTTTTATTTTTATTCAAGATTAATTTAAGTGGATCAATCACCTTTGTGGGAGACTACCCTGGGTAATCAACTACAATTACCTCGTATACTTACGAGTAAGATAGCCTGGGTGTTTTTATAACTTATTTTGACACAACAATACGTAATTTGCTTCACAGACGTATAAGAGACCATGTATAATTAAAAACATCTGAATTTGCGATTTTACATGAACATTGAGACTTACAAAGGCACCAACACACTCGTGTATCTCTGAATTGCTTTAAAACTTTATTTTATGCCATGTTTTCATCCAAAATCTTCTCCATTTTGTCTATGAAGGCAATTACAACCTATAAATGCACTTGGATAGAATTAAGTACCATAAATACGACAAAACTATAAAATATCAAGCAAAATCCTTCAAATATGGGTGTATAATTATAGTCAAATATGCATTTATCAACCACCCCCAGACTTAAGCTTTTGCTCGTCCTTAAGTAAATCATAATCTAAATTATTAGTGTTATAACATCTATTCCTTAATAATGTTAACCTATCCATTCATACTTTAAATCATCAAATCATATAAATTGAATTAACATAAAATTAAAATCAATTTTTCCTAGAACTAACTTCATAAGTCAATATAAATAGTAATCACGTCAATAATCTCATTAAAATAAAAAGCATAAAATTTTACACCCTTACCAAGATTTCACTCAATGCACTTAAGTTTTTAGGGTGAAAAGTATCAAACTCTCAATCAATACATAGTAGAACTCTTACCATAGGCTTAGAATATTATCACATCTCCACCACTTATGTATAAACTAACAAAGGTCTTTATAAAAGTTATAATAGGGCTTAGGTAAAGTATGGTTGGGATAATAAAAGTGTGGTAAAATTTTGAAGGAAATTTACAAAAAAGAACATTACATGAAACTTGTTCACAATGTACATAGGTCTATTCATTGTGAATCCATTGGTACTATATTTTTAACCATAATTTTTCTATGCTCATTTTTAATTTAATCAAAATAATCGAGCATTCATCATGAACCACAGTTAAATAAATATTTTACCTTTCAAATTTTCAAGTTTCAAACAATCAAATAATGTAAATAACCTTCAGTGTTCAAAAAAATAAAAAGGCTCCAAAGAAAAATCAGATAAAGGTTAATAATTGGGTATAATCAATGAAAAATTTTAAGGCTCAACTTGGTTATTCCTAAAGATAAAATGGATAAGGTAGTTATCAAAGAAATAGGCTAAAAAAAGTGTTGAATCTAGGTGCCTATATCATTTCAATGCCTTTAATTTAACAAAATCTAATATCAATATGTATAATAAAAGCAAGTTCTAGAATTATCCCACTATGCACGATAACACATTTGAGAGAATAATAGATCTTTAAATTTTTGGAAAATTTTACTCTTGGGCTCAAAAGCTTACGAAAAGATGCAATTTCATTCAATTTGACCATCTTAATGACTATTAAAAATATGACTTATAAATCCAAATTTATTCTAACTATCCAAATTTATTCTAACTATCATCCTTTTGTATACTAATTCAAATCAATATTCAATAATGATTTCAATTATTTATAAACAAATATTAATCAATTAAGAATATTAGTTAATAAAATTTTAAAACCAAGATTATAATAAGCTTAAGAAAATCATTAAAATCATTAACCCCTTCCCCACACTTAAAATTGTACATTATCCTCAATTTACGTAATATAGCCACATATAATAAGTGAGAAAGTTGATTTACTTTCTTGAATGATATTATTTTTCTGATTTTGGGATTATCCATCCGATATTAAAGTAACCACCTTCCAAAACAGAAAGAAAAAGGGATAAAAACAATAACAAGAAAATAAAATTAATAATAAATAAATAAATAAGAAATATCATTGACTATAATTTTAGATAAAACAAAATAACAATGTAAATAAATTAATAAATGTACATAATTAATAACGAAAAAGGAAGAAAATACAAAAGTTGAGCATCTCCCTCGTGATGTGGTTGAGGTTGATTTCACGAAGGAGAGTCCTCGAGTTAATGATCTTGATCGGGTGGAGGAGTTGCTGAGCAAGTACCCTCGTCAGATGGTGGAGGTTAGACATCATGCCTTAATGGCTTACCATTAACAACATCAGCTCTCTTATCTATCTAAGTGTAGTGTTGAGCCTTCCTAACCACTCAACCAAAGTCTTAAGTCATCCTACCTACTCCAGAAGTTCTGTCTATTATTGGAGAGTCTTTTAAGTATCCAAAAGCTGAGTTACCCATGTTTCCAATAGTGCTATCTTTAGCTAGTCCAAATGTGGTACCTTAGCCCTATGAACTCTTTAACTATCCTTTGTTGGTACTATACATTTCGTCTTGAGGGATGGTGGTTGCGGTTACAGTGGCTGCTCCGTGATATGTTGCTCCACTTTATCTCCATCCTCTACTACTAGCTCTTTGGGCTCCTCAATAAGTTTATATATATCACCTGTGGGTCCCCAATGTTTGTAGACCATACGTATATTTTGTATCACTATAAGGTTTAGCACTACTATGCTACCCATCTCCCACATTATTGTGCTAACCTTTCTCTCCTCACTTTAAAGCCTAATAAATTTACCAAGTACTGCCCCAAATGGATAGGCATCCTCTCGCTCATACTCTACAAGTAATACACATCTAGATTCCCAACAACTCCCCAACTATCACCCAACCAGTCAGCGGTGACTCAGAATATCATGAATGTATTTGCCTATAAGAGATATGATAATGATCATATGTATTTCTAGCTCAAGCTTATGAGTATTTGATACTAAATTTGGATTCAACATTATTATAATGTTAAAAGCATGATAAGAAAAAGATTGTTGAGTCAAAGTAGTTGATCTACGTTTATGCAAATATTTTGTATATGTTGGATTAAAGGTGACTTATACTTAATGTTGAATAACTGAAACTATTCTTTATGCCATGTTGGTTAAATCAACATAATGAGAATCATAAAGTTACATATACGAATATATGTATCCTTTTAATTATGAATGTAACGCTGAGCCCTTTAGTGTTGCCCTGTATTTAGAGATACTACTGTATATTGATATATACATGGTTGTGTATGAGTTCAAATATGTATTTAAGTCCTTTAGATATATATGTAATGATTTATATTGTTATATGTCCTTACATGAACTTAGAGTTCATCGATATGTGAAATCTTGGAGATTTCTGACATGTAAGCTTTTAAGTGTGTAAAAACTGAGTCCATTGGATGGATATTACCATGATGGTTGAATTATATGTGTTCTAATGCCTTGGGGGTGATTAGACATAATTTCTAGACTTATTGGACACTTAGAAAGCTTAACTAGAAAAGTTGATTTACATAAGGGCTTAATTGCAATTGTTAAAAGTAAAAGGACTTAAATGTAATTTTTCAATACTTGGAGAACCAATATGTAATTTTATAAAGTTAAGGGGCTTAATTATTATTTTCAAAAGTCCAAGGACCAAAATAAAAATAAAAGTTTTGGAGATTCTTAAACTTTGGGCTTAATTGCAAATTTAGGAAAGTTTGGAGGGTATAATGGTAATTTCATACAACTTAAGGGCAAAATGGTACATTCACCATTTTTTGGTCAAAGAAGATTCAAAATTCTAGACTCTTCTTATGTATGGTCGTGCACCCCACCATTTAAGACTTAAACACTTTGTTTTAATAAAAAGAAAGGAGAAGAGAGGAGAGAAAGAAGGAAGTTTCGACCATCATCATATTTCACCCTTCTTTTTGATTTTTCAACTCAAACCAAGGTGTTCTAAGCTAATTTTGGGTCAAGGAACTCAAATCTATCCTTAAATTTGAGAAATTCTCAAATGATTTGAAGATATCACTAAAGGAAAGTATAGGTAAATTTTGTCTCATCTCTCTCTACATTATGATTTTGAGTTTAGTGTTAAGATATGTTGTTTTCCATGCTTGAATATGCATGAAACATGGTTTAGATGAATTAAATGTGTCATGGAGAGGGTTCTTTAAGTCAAAACCAAAATTGCCCCCTTTTGGTGAAAGTTTGCAAAATTTTGAATATCTTTTGAAATTGATAGTTTAAATGAACTCTATGATGTTAATTATGTATGTATGAGGTGAATTGATGATGGAAAATAAGGAAGAAGTACATTAGAAAGAGGCTTTCAAGTTTATGCCTTTAGGTGTTTGATAAAATGCCTAAGTGAACTTGCCTTAGGATTTAAGGATTTTGATGGTATGCATTGGAAAAAGGCTTTCATGTTTACTTAGAGTAAACTTGAATTGTTGCTTAGATTGATGAATAATGGCCTAATGTGATTGGATAAAAATGTGTTTAATTATGTTTTGAAATGAGTAAGTATTGAATTAAAGGCATTAAATGCCTTAGAAAATGCAAAAGAAAAGCTAATGTGGCTAGTAAGGAAGTAAACTTGTGAGAAGTTTAATATTCAAATTCTATAGCTTATAGGGAGTGATATTGTGCTTTATACACCTAGGTGAGGGTGTTTAAATATAAAATTTATGTTTAGGTAGTAATTTCATTGTATATACTTTTTATGTATAAAGGCTCGAGAGCTGTGAATCAAGGAGCCCGTACCCAAGATTGTTGAAGCAAAGAGAGTGTATACCTTCTTTTGAGGTGAGTTGGGAAAATTGTATTTCTCAAATAGGATTAGAACATCCTAAGACAAGTATGATGATCGGTATGTGAATTTTGAACCTAGGCAATATATGGTAGGATTGAATTTCAAATAGATGCTAATATGTTTAGGTATGTAATAAACGTCATTGTTTATTGTATGAAGTAATGTTTTAACATGGTTTTTGAAGCTGATATTTTTATTACATATTTTGAGAAATGTTATTGTCTTTAACAAATCTGAGTTTAAAGTGCAAAGAATATTGCTTTATTTTATAAAACTACATTTTTGAATAACTTGTAAAATATAAATTTTATTGTATGAAATAATATTTTGGAATTTACATAAGCATAACCGAGTCATGTATTCCGCATTTATTTGTTCTCTTTGGCTTAGAGCCATGGTACAGTTTCATTTTATCGGTTGGACCAATAAATAAAAATATGATGCTTAACTTGATTTTTTGTGTACTTGGTTTTTGTATATGATTTTGGTGATTGGTGAGGAGACGATTGGCCAATCGTGTGCTAGACACAACTGATTAAGCAATCCTTGTACCTTTGATGTTGCTAAATGAAAGTCAAGTCTTCGTATCGACACCTTTCTACGGGACTCGTGGGTAATTACACACCTAAGGTTTGGACTCTAACGAGGTCATCACTTAGGGTCATGACGCTCTTGTCGATTATAGTCTGGACTCACCATGTATGAAAGTCGAGCAAACAACGAAGATCAGTGGGTGTGCACATTAGATTGGCCGACTAGTGGTGATACACATAATTGTTTTGGATTATTATGATGTTTGTTTTCTAATGAGATTTGATTCATACATGTGATGTTTTCTGCTTTTGTGTACTGGAATTGGAACCATTATTCACCGAATGGGTGATTAATAAGGTAGAATTATATGGTACCTAACCAATATACGTTGAGCCATAGGCTAGGCCTATGTGTTTCTATGTGATATATACATTCATTTCATAGGTTATCTACTCCATCTTGGTATGAATCGAATTCTGTTTGTGTCATATGTTTTTCCTACTCACTGAGTACCGATTATACTCACCCCCTTCCACTTTCCAACCATGCAGGTTAATTTAGTGAGTTTGAAGCTCTGAGTAGATCATGTGGTCTTTGACATTTTTTGGGTATTATTACACGTAGGTAGCTTCTTATTTTGTACTTTTGTTGTCTAGTGGCTCATGACTGTGTTTATGTAGATATGTTTTATGATTTTGTAGGATAACTTTCAATTGCCTTGTGTTTTATAAATAACTTTATATATGAATCTTTTGATACTGTTGTTGAGGTTTTGATATTTTTAAAATACAGCCGTTGTGCTACCCAAATTTTTCAAAAAAATAGAAAAAGAAAAGAAAGATATTCAATTAGCCTTGCATAGCCTGATTAAGGATACTGTGAGTGTCCTTAGCCTGGATATGCGGTGGTTGTCATAGGCCCAATGTAATACCGAGTCGTGACAATGAATCATATAGAACTTGTGAAACTTGTAAAGTCGAAGAATAACAAATCGTCCTTTAGTGAAAGGATGATGATGGTATTAAATTGTTAAATTTATACATGTGTGACGTATTGGATGGAATAACAATTCATATAAGGGTGATATTTATATTTCATTAGAATACTGACGAATTTATCTTATATAGTCATATGTATTAAATGAAATAATGATTAAAATTTTGAAAAGTTCAAATTATTTAAATCTAAGTAAAGATTAAACATTAAGAATGCTGAAGCACTGGTGAGTTTTAAACTATCGGTTATCTATAAAGAAAGAGATTCTTTAGTGAATACCTTCACAACAAAATTCCATAAGAATATGGATTTATATAAGAAGAAAATATCATATGAGATATTGTATGATGCAATATTATTTCTTCTATAGTTATGCCTAGTACAATGACTTACCTTTAATAGTTTTACTTGAATCAATTAGCAAGATTCCATATTAGGTATGAAACGTTAAGTCTTTGAAAGAGTTAAAGTTAATGATTTAAGGATGTAATGCTTAGTTGAAGCATATATTATCCATTAAGTTTAGAACTACATTGGATAATAAAAGGTTATAAGATATCCAAAGGGTTGGATATAATCTTACAGACCTATTAAACAAATTGTTTATTTCAATATATACTTATAGCAAAATAGTTCTCAAGATAAGTAATGGGAGTAAGATGAAATTTGAAAAGTTAAAATCTTATGACAGTGCATCCAATTGGAACTAGTGCCTTTATTAACACATTTGGTGATAGTTGAAAGGCTACGAGACATTAAAAGATTCACTTTTATGATGAATTCAAATAGTTTGTTTTGAAGATAATTATGAATTAATCATGTCTATATAAAGGTTAATGGGAACATGGTTGTCTTATTCAGTGGGCATATGTGGAGACATATTGCTTATAGAGAACAACAATTCTAATTTTCAATTGTTGAAAACATAATTGTCCAGGAATAACTCTTATTGGATATGAAAAGGTAACAACGTAATTATGAGAATTAGATCTATTGAGATAGATTGGAAGTTGCTTACCTATTTTAACTCCAATCACATAAATAATGTACCAAAACGTTTAGTATTTGAGATATCATATACTTATGAAGTATTGACGATATCCATTATTCTATATATGAGTTGATATTTGAGTTCGAGAAGATAACGATATAACTTTAGAAGCAAATCCTAATTAAGGTTTATTTACTTAGAACACAATCATTTAGGATAGGAAAAGTTACAACGTAGTAATGGTTACTAATTAAGTCATAATACTTTTTTTCATTTAGTGGAAATGATTATTTGGATGAATAAGTTCTTTCATGAACTTGATATAGTTTCTTGCATTATTCAAGATAATAATGTATTGTGGAATATTATAGTCATTTGGCATGCAAAAGGAACTAAGGTCTCATCAAAAATCCAATGATGTATTTAGGAAAATTTTCTTAATTATGATGGTAATTGAGATGGAAGTTGTAAGATTTAAGCAAGTGCTCACTATAGAAAATGTTAAAGAATTCTTTCATTACGACACTGTCCCAATAGTAAAATAATCGTCATATGATGATATGGTATAAGATACTTAAATGATTGGCTTAGCGCAAGTGAAAGATTGTTGGTTTATGCCCTACAGCCAATCGTTTTGGTTGTAATTTAGTGACAAAATTATTAATAAAGGCATTCTTTATCTTTATGTATTAATTACATTTGCTATTTTAATACTAAAGATAAAATCCTTGGAATAATTAATGTGTAATTGAAATTATAATAAGAACATAATTGTGAGATTCAATTTATATTTATGTATTATTCCTAAATGTTCCTAGTTACAGTTTTATTAAGACGAGATATTGTTGAAACGATAAAACTAACGCACATTATGTTTCTTTCTTATGAAGAAAGTAATTGATATCATAAATTAAAGTATAGAGATAAACTAATGTGTGGATGATAATTAAAGAATAAGTCACTGAACTGACCCAACTATGAGAATCCCAAATGGAATACTACTTATGTGTCTGTGGATTTTCTTATAGTTATGGTTGTATAATTGATCCTTAGACTTAAGATTACTAAGGTATCTTGTGTGCGAATTACTGTGTTTTGATGCTACTTATGAACCATCCTAGGATAATTCAGCTGATAGTAATTGGATGCAGTATGAACCATATGGAGACAGTTGAGTAAGTCAATAAAGGATTCGTCACTTTAAAGTAATTAGAGAGAATGTTTCACTGTTCTTAATTAGTAGTGATTTATGGAATTCTCTAGCCAGAGTGAATTGACATTTAAAAAAGCGATTTCAAATTTCAATTATAAATCAATTACTAATTAGTAAGAATGAATATGATTGGACTAAAAGAGTAAACAATATATTCATACTCTGTCCAATTGGAATATTGGATGAGAAAATGATTAAATTATACATCATAACCATGCATAGGCATGTTAAGTCAAACCACTTTGACATTCCTAATATATGGGTGGTCATGATATGTTGCTAGATGTCAATCTTGACCTATAATTATAAATTGTTTAATTGGAGAATTAAAGATAAATTAAAAAGAGTTTTAATTTAACTAATTCTAATTATAAATTATAATTGTAATTTATAATCATTGTCAATATATTAAGAACCTAATGAGTCACACATCAAAGAGTAATTTATGAAAGAAAAATCAATTTAATTGAGTTGGACTTAATTATAAAGTTTGAGAAACTTTAGGGATCAAATATGAGATATTTGATTTTATTAAAATTAATTTTAATTTTAATAAAAATTTAAAATGCCTAATGATTTTTCTATTAATAGGAAGAACTTTAAGAAGCTAACACTTCTTTTCTTCCTCTCAAAAGAGTATTGAGAAATTGGATATCATCAGAGGTTGGACGTTTGAACAGCTTGTGGTTGACAAATCGGGAAAGTTTCAAAGGATTTTCAACGAGAACTCGAACTAGGTACAATTTCTTATGATTCATATTTCTATTTTATTCAAGTTAATCAATTATTGAGATTCGCTTGGAATTTATAAAAATTTTTGTTTTCCGCTGTGTCCGTAATTTGATCTCGGTTGGATTCCAACAGAAACAAATTAAGACAACTGAGAGAGCAAAACAAACATTGAAGCATGATGAAACAACAACATATAAGCTAGAACAATAGAGAGTAAGATATTCTCTCTCTTTACTTCATCCATATTTACTAATAAATGTTTTTTTCTTATGAATAAGAGAAACTATGTTAGAACGTGCAAATTTCTTGCATTGAATTATTTCAAAGTAGTTTGATTTATTGGTTGTTCAATCACTTGATAAAAACTTACACTAAAAATGTATAAAGTAAAATTTATGCATATCTACTTATAATAAGAAGTAGCTAGACCAAAATTTCAAGCATCAAATAAAATTATTAGTTCCAATTTGTAATTTCAGCTAAGTTATATAACCAACTCATTACCTAAAAAGTTAGTAGCCTAATTATTATAAAATAAATTTATCTTATGTAAAAAAAAAAACTGAGTAAAAGTTTCTATATAATAAGCTATGATAGAAACCCAAAATAATTTCAAATCTAAATTGACCTAAATTTATGGTAATTCGGAAGACACTTGTTGACTCCACTGATTCACTTCTCTAATTTCCACCCTAAGAACCGCTAACGACTTTCTATGTTACTTGTCGAAAGCAAAATGTTCCACATGGACTCGCGACCAGACAACGAAAACCCCAATTTCAAATTTCAAGTTCCCTCAAAAATCTAAACGTCCGTTAACTCCTCTCGTAACGGAGCCCGTCGTTTCCTTTCTTTATAAGCAAACCCTTACTCACTTTACTAACGGATTCGCATTCCTCTCTTGACCCCCACTTTCCCGAGAAACGAACAAGAAAATACGTCCAGAAAAATGAGGGAAATCCTGCACATTCAGGGCGGGCAATGCGGGAACCAGATCGGAGCCAAGTTCTGGGAGGTAGTCTGTGCTGAGCACGGCATCGACTCCACTGGTCGCTACAACGGCGACACGGATCTTCAGCTGGAGAGAGTCAACGTGTACTACAACGAAGCAAGCTGTGGTCGCTTTGTGCCTCGTGCGGTCCTCATGGATCTGGAGCCCGGTACAATGGATAGCGTTAGATCCGGGCCGTACGGGCAGGTTTTTCGACCGGATAATTTCGTCTTCGGGCAGTCCGGCGCCGGAAATAATTGGGCAAAAGGTCACTACACGGAGGGGGCTGAATTGATTGACTCCGTGCTTGACGTTGTCAGGAAGGAAGCTGAAAACTGTGACTGCTTGCAAGGTTGGTTTGGATGGAAATGGTTGTAGGCTTACTGTGTTTACTATGTTGACTATTTTCTTGAAATGAATATGACTCTAAAGAAGTTGTGTTACCTTTGACAGGGTTTCAAGTGTGTCACTCACTGGGCGGAGGTACTGGATCTGGAATGGGGACGTTATTGATATCCAAGATAAGGGAAGAGTACCCAGATCGAATGATGCTTACTTTCTCAGTGTTTCCTTCTCCTAAAGTATCCGATACTGTTGTTGAGCCTTATAATGCAACTCTCTCTGTTCACCAACTAGTTGAGAATGCTGATGAGTGTATGGTTCTCGACAATGAGGCTCTCTATGATATCTGTTTCCGTACCCTCAAGCTCACTACCCCCAGCTGTGAGTTCTGAAAATCTAATATCATCATTTATCTTTTTATGATTGATGTTTCTGTTTTCTGATGATTTGGTTCGTTTGATTATGCTGTGGCTTTTATGTTTGTGATTCAAAGATGCACTTCCCTTGGTGTATAATAGGTTTGCAATGATTCACAGTAGGGGGAAAATGGAAATTAAAGTTTTGTTTCTCTATCCAATTCTTTTGTTGATCAGTAACCATTGTGATTGTGTTTATTGGATGACTGGGCCCCGGAGTATTCAAACTTTTGATTAAGAAAACGTTATTTTAGTGTTTTGGGTATCATGGATTGGCTAAATGTGTGTGAGTATAGTGCTTCATTCATGCTCTGGTTTGTACAGCTGACTTCAATTGGGTTGTCATATTAATAATTACAGGGAAGCTGTGATAATATTTCACTTCTCATGCGTCATTGGAGCTGGATTCATTTGCATTAGGTTGTATGGATTAATTTGCATTAGATCAATTCTTGAGATGCCATTGTTCTACAAGTCCCTAACTAGAATTCTTTTTTTTTTCTTTTTCAGTTGGGGATCTGAACCATCTGATTTCAGCGACCATGAGTGGTGTTACATGCTGCCTTCGGTTTCCTGGGCAGCTTAACTCAGATCTGCGTAAGCTTGCTGTGAACCTCATCCCATTTCCTCGGCTCCACTTTTTCATGGTTGGCTTTGCTCCCCTTACATCTCGTGGGTCTCAGCAATACCGTGCTCTCACTGTGCCTGAACTTACCCAACAAATGTGGGATGCCAAAAACATGATGTGTGCGGCTGATCCTAGGCATGGCAGATATCTAACGGCATCTGCAATGTTTCGTGGCAAAATGAGCACAAAGGAAGTTGATGAGCAGATGATCAATGTGCAAAACAAGAACTCATCCTACTTTGTTGAGTGGATTCCCAACAACGTCAAGTCAACTGTTTGTGATATTCCTCCCACAGGCTTGAAGATGGCTTCCACTTTCATTGGTAACTCAACATCAATTCAGGAGATGTTTAGGAGGGTCAGTGAGCAATTCACTGCCATGTTCCGTAGGAAGGCTTTCTTGCACTGGTATACTGGAGAGGGTATGGATGAGATGGAGTTTACAGAAGCTGAGAGCAACATGAATGATCTGGTTTCTGAGTACCAACAATACCAGGATGCAACTGCTGATGAAGAAGAGTATGAGGATGAAGAAGAAGAATACCAGGAAGAGGCCTGAAGAGTTTGAGCAAGTCTTGATTTGCTTGGCTTACACAAGGACGGTACTTGGTGTATTTGCTTTTGTTTACCTTTTTGTCCTGTTTCCGCTGGGACTTTACAGTTCGTGCCTCTGGTTTTAATTTCTAGCACTTATGTGACACCTTTGCGTTAGTTGTATCTGATGCGTATTATGTTGATGTGTTTTGATTCTCACCTTGTATGCAAACTTGATAAAAAGAACGCATCGGTTTATGATCAGTTTAATGGTTTATAAAGATACTATTAAGTTGAAGTAATCAATCTCGATTAATTTAAAAGTGTTCCCTTTTAATTGACTGGAAAGGCAATTTCACTGAAACAGAAACTAGCAATTAAGAAGTTATCATATTTAATAGCGGATTTAATTTTTGGCACGATATGATATTAGTTTCGGTTAAATATTATTTTGGATATTTTTTTAAAATATTCTCAAATTTTATAAACGTTGTAAATACTCTTTTAATATATTATGATATATAATATTTAATTTTTCAATACTCTTTTAATAGTTTTACATACTCTTTGAATAGTATTATAATAAGAGTTTATGTTGGAGAACACAATAAAGTAGATGTAAATTTTGAGTTAAAAATATTTATAATTAAAAATTTTATATTGATAATGTGTATATAAAATTTAACATATATATTAAATACAATTAACAGGATGTTTAGAATGGTATGAATTGAATTCAATTGTAGTAAGTGTTTGGAAAGATAAAAAAGAGATAGTTCAATTTATACATAAATGAACCTTAATATTCTTTATAAATTGAATTCACCTGAAAAAGCATCGGAATTGAATTACGAATTGGGTTTTAATTTTTCTTTTGAATGTTGAAAATATCCTTCCAATAATACTCTTTTTTTTTGGAGAAAGTAACATATATATTAATTAAAGGAGGGTTCATACAAGAAGAAAGAAAGTTATGTACAAAGTGAAGCAAAAGCCACAGGCGGCTGTCAACACAGAAAAAACAAAGAAAGCCACAGGCGGCTCACAAAACAAGCAAAGCCACAGGC
>JANSVA010000217.1:29470618-29500837 GCA_025504915.1 Erythroxylum reticulatum | reverse complement strand
TGATGGCAGTGGTGGTTGGGCGTTTGCGGGTGGCCGGAGGACCGGGAAGTGAAGACTGTGAACTGTTGGTGGTTGCCTGAGAATTTCGGGTTTTCCGGCCCATAATTTTAGAGAGAATTCAGAGAAAATTCTCTCTCTATTCTCTATGAAATTATCATCCAATTTTACCATATATCTCTTCACCTCAAGTAGCTGCGGTTATGAGTACCATTCCGTACTGGGCGGTCGTACCGGCCAAAAAATGGAATGATACTCTTGACGTGGTTATTAGCTAGAAATACTAATTAGTACCGGTCGATACTCAAAATTTTGACAGGTACTGTGATTTTCGGAAAGTTGAAAAATGGAGGAATTACCCGATTAAAAAAGCATTTAGTCAGGTTAAAGGAGATGTGAAGCATGTAAAAAAGTAAGTCATGATTTGAAGTGGCAGATGAAAACATTGCTTGATGAACATCATTTTGAGAGAGATAGAAAGGAAAGATTGAATTTTGAAATTGGTAGTAGAAGTTCGTTTTCTAGTTTCCGTGGTGATTATGGAAATATTGAAGGTGGAAGTGGTAGTGGTGGTAGTAGTACTAGTAGTGTTCCATCTCAGGCTCATGAAGAATCTGATATGAGGAATAGAAGAAGGCAGATGACTAGTTTCTTTGAACCATGAACAACTCCCATAGCCTAACCTTCAATTCGTAGTGCAATGCAAACAGGAGATACGACTCACAATGTCGATATGATAGTAGCTAGATGGTGGTATGATTCAGGTTCGTCATTCAATGCTTCTCAGTCTTATTATTATCAACCTATGATGGATGCAATAGCCTCTTATGGTCTAGGATATAAAGGTCATTCGATTGATGACTTAATAGGTAAAACTTTTCAGTTGTCTTGTTTCTAAAATTAGAAATTATTTGGCTAAAAGAAGAGTGAATTAGGGTACTTATGGATGTTCAATTATGTGTGATTATTCGACAAATAGGATACAAGAGCCTATTATAAATTTTTTGGTTTATTCTTCAAATGTCTCTATGTTTTTGAAATATATTGATGCATCTGACCTTATTAGAAATATTGAGATTTTGTTTGAGATATTTGATGAAGTTATGAATGAAGTAGGGCCGGAAAATATTGTTCAGTTTATTACTGACAATGATTCTGCTTATAAAACGGCAGGAAAAAGGTTGCAGAATACATATAATTTATTTTTTGGACTCCTTGTGTTGCACATTACATTGACCTAATGCTGGAGAATTTAGGAGATCCTAGGTATTTTCTTGTTATTGATGAGACTATGCAGAAAGCTAAAAAGGTGGTAAAGTTTATTTATAATCGTACATGGGTATTGAATTTGATGAGAAATGAATTTACAAATGATAAGAATTTGTGTCGTCCTGCTGTGACAAGATTTGCCACAAATTTCTTATCATTTCAGCCTTTTGTTTCGATGAAGAAGGAATTAAGACAAATGTTTACAAGTGATAATTTGGTTGCATCTCAGTATGGTAGATCTAATGCTGGAGTGGAAGTTTGTAATATACACTAGAAGATAGAGAATTTGGGTCTCAATATCAATTTGTTATCTGAGTTTTGTGAGTCTTTGGTGAGGGTGCTTTACCTGGCTGATAATGAAGAAAAGCCAACAATGAGTTATATTTTTGATGCCATGGAGAGAGTGATGGAAGCAATCAAGGTCAATATAAAAAATAGGTCTTCTTTATACACACCATATCTTTTAATAATTAATGAGAGGACGGAGAGATAACTTTTTTCTCCGTTGTTTACAGCTGAGATATTTTTAAATCCTAGTGTGTATTTTAGACTGGATCTTACAAAGCAAGTTGAAGTTAATAGATGGATACTTTTAACAATTACAACAATTGTTAGAGTTGACACGATGCAAGATCTTTTAAGCTCATAAATGGAGCTTTACAAGTTGTCTTATGGGATTTTAGAATGTTGATTGATATTTGACAAAGAGGAAAGCTTTCTTCAAGTATTAGTTATTTCCTTTTTCTTATTTGTTGAAAATTAATTATCACTTTATTTTGTTTGTAATACTATTTTTGTTATCTTATAACTTATAGTTTCTTGGTGGGATCAATTCAGAAATGGTATTCCATAATTGAAAAGGTTTGCGATTTGAATTTTAAATCAATATGTGAGTGTAACAGGCTGTGAAAGAAACTGGAGCATATTTGAATTTATCCACTCAAACAAAATGAATAGATTAGAGCATAAGAGGTTGAATGACTTTGGTTTTTGTTCGTTAAAATTTAAAGCTTCGGGAAAGGTATGCTATTTTCATTATTAATTTTGATATAATTTCTTATAATTTTCTAATAATTAAATTTAATTATTTACTAGGAGTCTTAATAGCACAAGTAATTCAACTGATCCAATTTTCATTAATAATATTGATCTTTTGGGGGATTGAGTTTTTGAAGAATCTAATTTGATTGATGTGAATGATTTGGATTTAGAAAATAATCTTGGATGAGAAAGTATTGACATGTCATTTGGTGCATTAAATTTAAATGATAATAATGATGAAGCTCCTCTCAATAATGAGAATTTTGTACCAAATGATCATTGAGGTCTGTGCAGTTCTAGTGGGTATCCTCCTATTGACGATTGAATTCTAGGTTTTTGTTTTTCCTCTTCTTTTAATTTTACTTGTATCTGATATTTATGTTAAATTCTATATATGTAATGTAACTGTAATACTTTTGTTTTATGTTAACTTCTACTTGATTGTTTCTTCGTCATCAACTCTTTTTGTAAATTGTTTAAGGATATTTATTGTTTTTTTATTGGATGTTTTCAACCTTTTGATGTAATATTATTTATTAAAATGATGAAATTCTATTATTGTAATATTTTAAATAATTTGTATTATTTTTAATTTTATATTTGTACGATGATGATTGTCTTTGTTTATATTAATTGTGGTTATTATTTATATATGAAATATTTAAAAATTATTGTTATTTCATATTAATTATCATTATTATTTATTATTATAATTTTTGAAAACACAGTTGATGTAAACATTAAACTAGTAAAATATACAGTACAATTGTACAATATACCAATGGGCTATTTTGCAAATTTTAAAAATTTTAAGGACTATTTCATAAATTTAAAAATTACCCGAAACGGTATTCGGTATTGACTGATACTGATATAGTACCGTACTAGAATTCAATCTAGTACCGAGTCCGGTATGGTATTCATAACATTGCAAGCAGCCCTTTCCACCTCAAACAACCCCTCCCACCAAGAAACGGAACAATACCTTCACCACGAATCAACACCTCCCACCATATCTAGGTTTTCCCTTTTCCTTGTTTATGAGTGTCTTTTCCTTTTTCGTTTTTTTGTCTATGATCATCGTTCTCTTTTAGATCCATCGTTCAATTTAGCTTCCCCTTTCATTTTCCCATCTTGTCTACATTTTTTTGCAATCAATTTTTTCTTTTCATTTTAATAATGAACTTTTTTGATGATATCACTTATAATGAAATTGATGTTTATAACTTGCTCTATGTAAGTGTGAATGTTTATTATTTAATAAGATTATTTTTTAGTCAAGAGAAAAAATGTCATATGAAATAATTGAATTCATTTTGATTGCGTTCTAAACAGTGTAAATTGAATTCAATTCAATCTCATTAATATAATTAAATCAAATTCGTTAATGGATTCAATTTGAAGGTTTCCAATCGGCTCGAAGAAAAGATAATGAAATGAAATTTTAGAATTTATTAAAATAACATATCCACTAAAATCGTATTAGGCTTAATTTTTATTTAGTACAAAATTTTTATTATTAAGAGTATTCTTATCATCATTATTATTTAAACTCATTAGATTAAATGACATAATAACACTTTTTATTTAAGATTATTTTTAAGTCATTCTTATCTATGAAATTTGTTTTTTTAGAAACTCAATCTGCAATCCGTTTAAAAATTGATATAATCAAGTCAGATTAAATATATAAAACTATTTGTTCTATTAAGAGTTCTAATAATAAATAAAAATTAATTAATAAGAAATTGTAGAAATTTATATTTAACTCAATAATGATAATAATATATCTTTCTTGAAGGTTTAATTAATATTAGATAAAGATCAAAACATTCAATCTTGTGTTCCAATCTATTTCTTTTTTTTTTTTTGAAATAGATGAATTCAATTGTGTTCCAATTCTTTTTACACCCAATTGCACTCATACATTGACTCACAATTCAAATTACAAATTTTTGCAATTTTAGGCCAACACTTTTGAATAAGCCCCATTAAGCAATCGAAAGATAACAAAAGCAACTTTATAAATAAAATAAAGTGTTGATTAATTTCAAATAAGCAATAAAAGTAAATAAATATATACCTAGATTAAGTTTGTCTCTTTGATGAATTGCAATGAATATCCCGAAATCACTACATACATCCTTGTATGTTGAGATAAGGAGATCTTAGATCATCTCAAGTAAAACAATTATTGTGATAGTTAATACCAATCTTCTATTCACTTTATTTGTTAAAAAAAAAGGTATAAGATAGATAGACACTAAGATTAGTGGGGAATAACTAAATAAGATATAAAATAGCAACTGATTCTAACAGTCATCTAGCATTCACATGTACTGAATCGGAATATATTATAAGCAATCTTTAATTATTCAAATTAAAGAGTAATCAGACCATTAAAAGCATCAGAACAGATTATTCTTGCATCAGAGCAAATCATATAAGTATCAAAATATGATATTGTTATTTCAGAACAAAACTTAAAAGTCTCAGAACATGATATAATTGTGTCAGAACATAATATAACATGTATTAGATCAAAACTTAGCTTGTTTCAGAACTGAACATATATCAGAACACAAAATAGATTAGCTTGCTAATCCTTTTTACAGAAGTGTGTAATGGGAACAGAACAGGGGATACTAATGATTGGTATCAACAGAAACAAAAGAGACTTAAGTCTCAGAATCATAAGACACTGTAGTGTCTAAGAACAAGGGACATCGTAGTGTTAAAGTACAGAAGACATCGAAGTGTCTAAGAACAGGAGCAGCTCCAAATCCTTCTAGGCATGTCTATTTACCCATGAATAGGACTTGACAGTTTTAAAACAAACCATTTCGAATTTCAGAATCACATGTAAAAGATGTAGTGCATAACATATGACTTTATTCCATCTTGCTCAAATTGAACATATTCATTCACATTTGATCAAACTTAACATTCCTTATAAAGATAAACATTTACAACAATACATCAATGAATACATTAAGTAATTACACTTTTCATGTATTCACACAAGTTCCTTGGTCAATAACATTCATAACTAACACATTGCTTATATCCTTTAAATCACATTTGTTTCCATAAGATCACATTTATCCTTTGAACAAATCATACATTCCAATATTAGATACTTTGATATCAAACAACATCTTTCTTAATTTATTACCCCAATTAATAATTCAAAACTTATTCAACCTTTAACCAATTAATCTAACATCAAACTAGGTTCATTTCCAACCTTAATTAAGATCAAATACATCATTATAAAGTGTCTTAATTTTATGTGGTTCAACAATTGCACAAAATAGAAATTTTCATGTCAAAAACTTTCCCAAGATCGTGGGGAATTTTTCATGTAATTTGGGGCCCTACAAAATTAATATCCCAATTCAACAATTATTTCATGTCATCTAGTATTGAATACCGCATTACATTTTACCATATTTCAACAAGTACACATATACACAAACATTGCATATCATTATTTCAAAACAATTCAATAATTCATCTCAATCATTTATATAATACATGTAAAGCTGTATATGCAAATGCACAAGTGATTTCATTTTATTTTGATTTGTTGTTAGTGCCTATTAACCTAATTTATTGTCTCGTATTTGTTTTAGATACTGAGCTCATTTCATAAATTGTCCCATATCTATTGAGGATACTAGGCTCATTGATATTTGAGCTTAAGGCTCTTTGTGCAAAATCCTGAGGTTTAATCTCTTTCTCACGTTGGTTACTCCGGTCACAACTCCTTTATCTGATCATGCATATTAATGAAATGCATCAATCCATATGTCATGCTTTCAATATCCTTCATTTCAATGTGCTCATACCATATAACAAATTTCTCTGATCTAAGTCCGACATTCATCATTCATTTATTCATATATTCCATATTGCACAGATAGTTCAAACAAAAGCACATATAATTGAGTTTACACATATAGGTTATCTCACAGTATGCTTCAGAAAAGCTATTACCTTGATGATCCAGCAATGTCTGGATATTGGTGATCAACTTGTATGTCTATAGTTATGCAATACACACATAGTTCACAATCATTAATTTGTTTAATGATATGAATATACAATCATGCACATGTATATGTGTCATGTTCAATGCATACTCAATTGACCTTTCCGAGTATGTGTTCTTCTTCACAAATCTTGGACATTCAATTATTATAGCATGTATATTACCATTTTGCATTTAGGTTTATACCTTGTATAAGTTTTATTACTCCAAATTCATCAATCATACATTCATCAACCTTTTCTAGCAATATACATTCACATAATTTCCCAATTCTCATTCATTCATATCAAATACACCTTACTCATATCCTTTGGATCATATTTGCATTCATAAGAACACCTTTATTCCTTTAACAACTCATAATTTCTCATAATCACTAATATTGCTTAAATTACCTTTTCATATAATAAATTGTTTATTAACCATTTATATACTTAAGATTTAGTGTCAAAAGGATAGATAGTTGTTTTGTTAGAAACAATGCAATGTTGAAACCTTAACCTAAAAAATAGTGCAAAAGACAAGAATCACAGCTATAGCTCGAGAACTCAAAACCATAATGAGCAATAAAATGATTTACTGATGGAGTCTATAGTTATTCTCATCGTTGTAGTAGATGAGATAGGGAACTGATTTATAATGGAGGTAATATATCATAAATCTCTATTATATAGTTCCATTTATACCCTGTGAGATGTAGATGTAGTTTGTAAACTTTTAGCTCTTTGAGCATGTAATACTGAAATTTATATAATATATAGATGTATTATTGAATTTTAAATAAAAGAACAAACGTGTAGAATAATCTCATAAATTTATAACATTAACCATCCTTTTCCCTCTAACTTCCATTTTGAAAAGGGAGTACATATCACTTTAGTTACTTAAGAATAATCTAAAGAAAATTGAATAGAATTTAAAGAAAATGACAAAGAATAATCTAAAGCTGGAATTTTATTCAAGAATGGTGGGTATTAATGAAACCCATCCAGTACACAACTTTAACAGTGAAGACCACATAAAGTTTAAACTAACAAGGAAAATTACTTCTCATTTCTATAATTGATCCAGGCACAGGCAATCCCAGATGCATTAGAATCATTAAACATTGATCAACATATTGAAATATAATTAAGAGAACAACAGAGTGAAAAGGAAGGATAAACTATAGTTGATATTTGAAACTAGAACTTATATAAAACAAGTAACAAAAACAATCTTTGCGGCATTTCATCAAACACATTACAAGTAGTATCCAATATTCCCAATATTAACATACCAAGTTCTCAAATTAGCCACATCAATTCTCAAAAAAACCAATTTGTCTAAGAGAGAATGAGAGATTACCTTATTAAGTAGGTTGGACCATTCACCGTTAGTTGTTTGAGTGTTGATGACTTCCATAGTTCGATGTGTACACGACACTGACGATAGAACAAGAATAATGAAGGAAGAATAAGAAACAAAGAAGAAGAATAGAGAAGTAAAAGCAACTGGGTTCAGGGTCGGGATCAGGGATGAAGGGAGATGGATGGAGGAAATGCTGAGGTTGAGGGGCGAACATCAAGTGAGACTGCGAGGGTAAGGGAGAAGGCGGGGCTACTTGCAGTGGCTTTTGTTAATCAGAGGCAAAACGACATCATTTTTTATTACAACAAAACGACGTCATTCTGTCTTGTCTTTCATTAATTGTCTTATAAATTAAACGACATCGTTTTACACTTAAAGCAAAATGACAACAAAAAGATGTCGTTTTGTCTGGTCTTTTATTAATTTTCTTATAAATTAAACGACATTGTTTTACTTTTAAAAGCAAAACGACATCGTTTTATTGATGGAAGAAAAATTTGTAACATAAACAAAACGACGTCGTTTTTGTTTGGATCATTATGCGGGTTATGGCCCATGAGCCGGGCTGCTCAACTCAGGCTACAACTAGACCACATTGGCCTGAGGCCTATATATAGCTTGTGACCTGCGACCCGTGGCTCGTTAATTACAAATTGTGGCTCGACCCGATTTTTTTTAGGTCGTACTTGTTAATGAAGTGCTCTAAAGACAATCATCTTTAGCAATTATTGTACAAATTATTTTATAATTAATAAAAGAATTTTTCATTATTTCTATGTGTATACGTTTATGGATTTTATTTTGATATTAAATTGATTTAATGAAGTCATGGAGGAAATAATGATGAGATCATGATAATGAGATTCCTATCAAGTACAATTATGTTAGTATCTAAACTTTCCCTAGTGATAGGATTAATGAGATGGGATATCATTAATTCAGATAGACTAGTGCATGTTATACTCATTGATTAGATCAAACAACAGATCTCATATGTTGTAGACATGAGTTGTTTAGAGTTAACATGTTGATGCTTACTAAGGATAGTAAGTACATTTGATTGACTTACTATGAGACAATCATATGTATATTCTATTCCAGTGTCAATGATAGTCTCATCATAGCAATAGTGCAAGTATCTTTTGACTTGAGGTGCTCAAGGATATCTCGGATACTGATCCTATGCTTTGACTCCATTCATCGGTGCCTTTCAAGGGTTACTCATAGGATATTGATTGGGTACAACTTGAGGTATTCGGAGATAATTGAGTAGCCAATAAAGGATTCACCACTCCTGATAGAAGGAGATGATACTCACGACCTCTTGTCGGGGTCATTACTTAAGAGTCTCTATCCAGAGCAGATTTATGTCATAAAGAGAGTCTTCCATGATACATAGAGTAATGAGATCCTCATGATGAGATATAATAACACTTGGACTAGATGTGACGTAGTTAGGCTAGTGGGAGTTAAAAATTTGACCATACTTTGAACCAAGTGGGGTATAGATGGTGAAAGGATAAATTACATGGGAACATTACATACGGAAGGGTTCATAGTCAAACCACTGACTTTTCGATCAACTGAAGGTCAAGACGTGTTGTTAGATACTACTTTTGACTTACTTGAATTAAGTATTAATTCAAGTGGCCAACATAACTAGGAACCTAATGGGTCACACACATAGGAGATCCGAAGGATGAGTAAAATGGTATTGAATAGTGATTCAAGATATGAGAGAGTATTTTGGGATTGTATCGCAACGTGATCGTGGTAGAAAACGTTACATGGAATGGATTAGAAACAAGCATTTTTGGCTTCCATTAATGCATGCTATTCATGGTCATTAACTACCCATAACTTCAATTAATGCTTGCTATTCATGGCCACTAAATTCCCATAACTTCCATTAATGTATGCTATTCATGGTCATTAACTTCTCATAACTTCCATTAATGCATGCTATTCATGACCATTAATTTCCCATAACTTTCCATTAGTGATGAGGGTTATGGAAGGCAAAATGCTTTATAAAATTGAGATAATATTTGTACATCTTGTGTCAGATACATAAAAAGAAAAAGAAAGGTTCCTTTTCTTATACACACACTTTTTCTCTCTACCTCTAGCAATAATTCTTGTCTTTGCTAGTACAAAGAAAGAATTGTAGCCATCTTCTAGTGAGATTTTATCCTTCTATCTTCATGTAGATTTTTATTAAAGACGGTTTGCATTGATCGTTGTGGTTTGCGACAACCCAATATGGAGAAGATTAAAGAACGAAGGAGATTGTTAGAAAGGTATGTAAACATCTTACATTTCATGTTTTTGTTTTTCTATATCTATATGCATGAGTAGATCTGGTTTTTGAGTTTCTGTTTTATTTCCACAGTGTATATTTGTTATATATTATATATGAGATGTATGATCGAAACCTAACAATACCCACCCCACCCGTAGGCCGGTTTGATAGGGCCAAACCCTTTGACCCGAGCCATCCTGGGTATTTACTATTTTTTGCCATCCCCAGTAAAAATGGCTACTAGAGTTAGGAATTTGTTTGAAGGTAAAAGAAAAATAAATATTGTGAAGAAATTTTTAATTTTTAATGTACACTAAAAGATCTTAGCTATTTGTATTATTTAAAAATATTTTTAAATTTTAAATTAATTATATTTAAATGAAAATAAATACAAATTCTAGTTTTATATTATAATTAAAAGTTAAAGATATTTTAAGATTTGATTTAGTAGCTCTATTATTAAATTAACATTAAAAATTAACATGCTAACTATTAAAAATATTTTTATGCTTAAAATTATATCTACTTTTAATTTTCTAAAACTAATATTTTTGGATATTTTAATATATTACTCAATCTACCGACGTATGTGAAAAATATAATACAAAATGTTGTGGTATAACTTAGTACTTGAATTCGATACGATACAGAAAAATTTGGTTCCAATTTTTGATTAATGTGATCAGTATTGACTACTATCGATAGGTCCTTCATTTGGGATTTGTTTGAAATTTACTTCAAAAAATTTCTTAAAATATTTTCCTATTCAACTTGACTAGTCAAATTGTACAAGAAGTGCATATACCCTTTAAAATTTAAGATTATTAAAGTATAGTTAAAAGATTTTATTATGTAGTTTGACTAAAAATGCTGAGCAGTTATGTTCGATAAGATTCGGGCAAACTAGGAATCCCTCTTTCAATATTCCACGTGAGTGAGCTTGAGGCTGCACTCGAAGTATCCTACCAAATCCTAATTAGGGATGTCAAAGGGTCGGGTCAGGTTGAGCCGCTCTTGGCCCGACCCCTCATTGGATGGCCCTCGGGCCGTCCCAGGGCATCTTTATTTTTTATAAAAAAATTTACAAAATGATGTTGTTTTTGACAAATTGGCATCGTTCCCATGACCTAGTTGGACCGAACTATTTTAGGCCATGGCTCGGTCAACCTAAGCTAAAATCGGGCCAGATTGGACAGGTCAGACCAAAATTGTCAAGCCTAATCCCATCTGTAATTTAAAGAAGATAAAGTCGTATCAATAGTTTTGGTGGGTTACTTTCCTGCCGTTAACATTAGCACTTCAATTAATACGACACAGGTGGGAGTGATAAGTGTTAATAGGACACGTGTGAGAGTGATAAGTGTTAAGTTCAAAGGAAAGGACCTAGTACCATTGACCTGTGATAACGGTTTCCTACATAATTTGAGGCATTAAAATAGAGTTTTCAACTTCATCTACATGAATAAACTACCAAATTAAGCTCTATAAAAGGTTATCTCTTAAAGAGAGCATAGGTAGTCTTGTAGATTATATGAATATGTGTACTATGAATTTATTGCATAGTATTTATCTTCTAATTAGTTTAGATTAGTTAGTTTCCTTTTTAGCGTAATTAATGTGTTGATAGATATATTCATAATTACTCATATTCAAGTCTTGCTTCTTTTTGACTGGGTTGAAATTTAGAGTCTTTTTTTATATGTATTCTTCGCTTATCGTTTAGTGTTAATCTTTGAAATGTTCTATACGGATGTTATTTTCGTAATGCCTTACCTATTTGTATTATTAATGTTATTATTGTCCCTCTTTATTATTTATTTGTACTTATGTATTTAGTTATTTTATTACATTTTTCATGTTTATTTGACTTATTACTTAGTTATTTTATCTTATTATTTTTGTTTGGCATATGTATGAACATTTATTTGTAATTTTACAATATTTTCATGACATATTACATGTGAGTCTATTGAAAATAGTTTCCCTACTAGGTAGGAGTAAAATTGTGTAATATCGGACCTCTCTAAATCTTGCACGTTATCATAACTTCAATTAAGTGATGATAATAGTGACGATGATTATGCTCTACATAACATTAACACCTCACAAACATTCTCTATTTCATAGCTAAGATGGTTGCTAAAGACAACTTTTGAAAGAATTTGTTCGAAGACAAAAGAAAATTAAATATTGTAAAAAAATTAATAAATTTAAAATTTTTAGACGGCATTAAGAATCTAAATGTTTTTTATTTTTTAAATTATTCTAAAATTTAAATTAATTATTATAAAATAAAATATATTATAATTTGATTATAATCAAATTAAATCAAATAATTTTAACTTCTAGTAATGATCATAGGATAGAAGATTAAAAAAAGTATCGTTGGGATTCCCATATAATTTTTGTTTAATTGCATCAATAGTTAGCATTAAGGTTAATTTTGCAAATACCATAATAAATTGATATCGATTTTAATATCAATAAAGTATTGTTTTAGATAAAATTTGAAATTATGATGTGTTTAAGATTTATTCTCTTATTGTAAAATTTATTATATTAATTCTAAATTTTTGAATAGTCAATATTAAATAGTTACTTGTAATAAAATTAGATTATGAAATTTTGAAATAAAAATTAAAATAATTTCATAGGATATAAAAGAATTAAACATATAAGCTTATGTTTATAATCTAGAAATAATTATTCAAAAATAATTTGTAAAGGAAATGAAAAAGTGTGTGAAAACAAATATTTGAATGATGAAAGTAACCAATAAATATAAAAGGTATTTTTATTTACTAAAAATTTAGTTCTATATTATTAATTAAAATTGAAAATTATTTCAAATTTGACTCAATATTATATTAATGAAATTAAAAATAATAATTTTATAACTATTTGAAAAACATTTGATTTCTAAAATACTTAAACATAAACATAATATTTTAAATATTTGAAAGTATTAGTTGATAAATGTAATGTTGTAGTATAACTTGAAGTTGTTTCGGAACAAGCTAATGCTTGAATTCGTTAGTTTTGACGTCAATTTTTGGCCAATATGATTAACACCAACCCATTCTAATACGAAATTATTTGCCCGAAGTTCACTTCATCTAATTCCCATTTTATAAAAAGGAATTAAAAAAATTTCTACATATCATAATTTGTTAAAGTTTTAAGATAATAATAACTTAAGTTTATAACATTGAGCAATGGTGAAAGTTACCATTCAGTTACACAATTGGAGAACAAAAAGTCAAATATCAATCGATTTGCAACCATATGTTTTTTTTTAACCATAAGATGTTTAAGTTACATATAAAAACAAAACTCATCAAAAAAATGACCTCTAACTATTATTATTTTATTACCCTAATCACCTTCTTGAAACGCGTTGCGACTTATCCGCTCCATCCGTGTTCTGTAGTCAACATGTGTTTTCTATAAAAATACATGATGACAAGAACTTTAGGTTTATACTTATCGACTCCCACCATCGACCTGAGATAAACGCTTTCGTAAAGAAAACTTGTGGCATTAAAACACACAGTTTTCCACTTCATCCACCGTAAGTAAACTTCCACATTAACTCTTCAAGACCACGCATTATTTCACGCCTACACGAATTGTAGGAGATATAATTGTTTAAAGTTTTAAGATAATCGAAGTACAGTTAAAAGATCTTAGTATGTAGTTTGACTAATAATAATAAGTTCGATAAGATTCCGTGAATCTCTCTTTCAATATCCCAGCCTCCAAGTCCACTTCCAGTATCCCACCGGATCGCATCCGCATCCGTTATTTAAAAACAAAAAGTCGCACCTCCTGACCTACGCGAAACAGTTTTACCGGGCCTTTTCAGTTTAACACTTCAATTAGACGGACACGGACACGATAAGAACCTCTAAATGTTTAATACTTCTAGTTGAGGGCTCCATAAACCATAAAGATAATCCGGAGCACCTCAATTTCGTAAAATTAGTTACAAGTATTAGTTTTTAAGTTTATAAAATTGCGCAATGGTGAAAGTTAAGTTTTTATTTAACTATACGGTGTTTAAGTTATAAATTAATATAAAAACTCATCAAAAAATGACCTACGGCTACGTACATCATATTCGTATTATCATTTTGTTATTGTAATCACCTTTTAAAAACTGCCACGACGACTTAACCTGTTTCCAGTTCTCCATGAGTGTTCTGTAGTTAACATTTTAATAACATGTTTTATATGATGCATGGCAAGAATTCTAGGATTCTATTCTATTCTATCTACTCCAATTCAAAGCAAAGAGCCTATTACCGTCGACCTAAGATAACGCTCTCCTATTTCGTACAGAAAAATTTGAGACATTAAAATACAGTTTTCCAATTCCATGTACCGCAAGTAAGCTTCCATATTAAGCACTATATAACCTAACACTAGCCTTGCCTGTTATGGTGTATGAATTCAGTGCCGTAAATCGTAATATAGCTATATCCATGGCCACCAAATTCTTGGCGTTAAGCTGCATACGCGACAAGAGCTATGGCAACTGGTCGGCGAGACCCAGATACCCTTCGATGCCCAAATACCCCAAAGGTGTCACGGTAGAGGAAACAACCCAGAAACAGCCGGAGGACAAGGTGCTGATTTCCGTGATTGGCATGTCATGCTCAGCTTGTGCCGGCTCCGTCGAGAAGGCCGTCAAGAGACTTCCCGGAATCCGAGAAGCCGCAGTTGATTTTCTCAACAACAGAGCTCAAGTTATCTTCCACCCAAATTTTGTGAATGTAAGTTGATTGCACGCCAACTTTTATGTTATTGTTTTTCTTTCTAACGTACATGAAGAAAACGATTTACCTACGCGCAAGTTATTTACAATTTTTTTCCAATAACAATCTAAATGTAATGTTTTTGTTTCCCTTAATTTGTTGTTGGCTTTCTAATCATCTTTTTGAGATTGTGAAGTTGTTTGTGTTTGTCATAATTAAGTGATGGAAAAAGAAAAGAATTACTGCCAATAATAATAATATTAGTCTTTACACAGCTTCTCGTGTGTAGCCTAGGCTCTAGCTCGGAGACTGCCCTCGGTCGTGGGAGAAGTTGGCAGTGTTACGTGGTGTATTTCTTATTTGCAAGTTGCAACCCAAATATAAGCCCACAAAAACAAAAAAACAAAAAAATCTCCTGCGGCTTATTTGTCTTCACTGCCACTTTTAATTTTTAGTTTTTATTTTTAAATTGAGTAAAAACTTTATTTCTATTTTCTATTTTCTACTTTCTACTTTCTATCTTCAATTTCATGTTTTTCCCCTTTCGAGTTTACATATCTTAAGAGAATTATAACTATTAGTTTTTGTTTTTTTAATCATAGTCTAATTTAACATCAATTCGATATATATTATTTAGATATCTAATATTAATTAGTAATTAAAATTATGACTAATGTAATTTTAATTTTTGAAAAATAAAAACTTTAAATTTGGTAATTGTTTGATAAATATATTTAAATTAAATTTATATTAAACATCCATAATTTTTAAAAAAATTGACTTTAATAATTAAAATATATTAACAAATAAATATTAGTTTGTTAAATAAAATTTTACTTATTTAATTATTTATTGTAACAAAATTTAATAAATTTATATTAATATTTGAAAAATAAAAAAACTAACCAACTTCTTAAAAGTTAGTTTTCAAATTTAAAATTTCCATCATTTAAGTTGTTAAGAGCATTCGTAATTTAATGTTATATATTTGATTAATTTAATTATTAATTACTGATAAAATTATAAGTAATCTAATATAATAATTTAATTCCAAATTTTAAAATAAATTATTTTCAAATAAATAATCATTAATAAATAATTTAAATTTAAAATACCAAAAAATTTAAAATAAAAATTATTAATATATTATTTAAAATTAAAAATTTTCAAACTAATAATCATTAATAAATATTTTAAATTTAAAATAACAAAAATTTTAAGATAAAAATAATTTAAAATAAAAATTAATAATATATGATTTGAATTTAAAATATTTTCAAAATTAATAAATTTAATTTCAATTTAAAGTATATATTAAAATAATTTATTTATTTATTTTCATAAGTAAGTATTGGACTTAACAATAAAACTTTTTTATTTAAAAATAGAGAACTAAATTTAGCAAACGAAAACTAAAAAGACGGACCAAAAAAATAGAAATAAAATTAATTGTCTATAATTTGGGATCTCATTTCTCTTATTCCCAAAGTTGGAGTTCAAATCCAAATTCATAGGTAATAATTATTATCATTTGACTCGTGTGACATAAGTAAGTTTCCAATTGTAACTTAATTCTCATACTTTTCTTTATTTTATATCTTAAAATTTGTTTGTTTCTATTTTTATTTTTGGTTCCAATTTTGGTTTTTAGTTTCAGCTTTTGGTTTTAATTTTTTCTGCTTTCAAAAATTATGAAAATAATAAAAAGTGAAAATTGTTTTTTTTTAATAATGTAAATTACTATCAACTAGATATATATTATTTAATTATTTAATATACAAAATTTTAATAATAATTAATAATAATTTAATATCAAATTATATATTTAATTAATTAAAATTAATTATTAACAAGAATTATGAATAGTTTAATTTTATTTAATTTTTATAATTAAATACGATGAAATAAATTAAATAATTATTAGTAAATATAATTAAATTTAAGATATGTTCAATCAAAATATATCAATTTTAAATAAAATGATTAAAAATAAATAAAATAAAAAACAATTTATTAATAATTTTTAGTAAATATTATATGAGAGATAAAATAAATTTATTTACTTAAGAATAATTTTTCTTTAAGATTTATCTAATATGTTTGGAATAAAAGTATAACTATTTAACAACTAAACAAAAAATTGACAAAAACTTTAAACTAGAAAGAAGCAACTCTTTAATTTCGCAGACGACAAATTATGCGAAAACACGTTCCTTTATATTTATGACAGGAAGAGACGATTCGGGAGACTATTGAAGATGCTGGATTTGAGGCCACATTGATCCGAGGAGAGACCAGTGACAATAAATCCACACAAGTATGCCGAATCCGCATCAATGGAATGACTTGCACTTCTTGTTCCTCCACTGTCGAACAAGCTTTGCAAGCAATTGAAGGTGTAAATGCCGCTCAAGTAGCCTTAGCAACTGAAGAAGCAGAAGTTCATTTTGATCCACAGATGACGAACTGTGGTCAGCTTTTAGGAGCCATTGATGATACTGGATTTGAAGCCATACTGATCAGCACTGGTGAAGACATAGACAAGATCCAGCTTAAAGTTGATGGTGTCAGGACAGACAATTCCATGAGAATCATCGAAAATTCTCTCCAAGCACTGCCAGGTGTTCATGGCATTGATATACATCCTGAACTAAGCAAGATTTCACTTTCGTACAAACCAGATGTCACTGGTCCTAGAAATTTCATCAAAGTAATTGAATCAACTGGGACTGGCAGATTCAAGGCAATGATCTTTCCTCAAGGAGAAGGAGAAAGCGAGAGCCATAGAAGAGAGGAAATTAAGCAGTATAGGAGATTGTTCTTATGGAGTTTGATGTTTACAATACCTATATTCCTTACATCTATGGTTTTCATGTACATTCCTGGAATAAAGTATGGATTGGACAAGAAAGTGGTTAATATGCTGAGCATAGGAGAGATTCTGAGGTGGGTGTTATCAACTCCAGTACAGTTCTTCATAGGCAGGCGATTCTATTCAGGTTCTTACAAAGCATTACGGCATGGTTCTGCTAACATGGATGTGCTGATCATGTTGGGAACCAATGGAGCCTACTTCTATTCTGTTTACTCTGTCTTAAGATCAACTACTTCTCCAGGTTTCAAGGGCACTGATTTCTTTGAGACCAGCTCAATGCTAATCTCGTTCATTCTTCTTGGAAAGTACCTAGAAGTGTTGGCTAAAGGAAAGACATCTGAGGCCATTGCCAAGCTCATGGAACTAGCACCGGAGACGGCGATATTGTTAACTCTAGGCGGTGAGGGAAATGTGGTATATGAGGAAGAAATTGACAGCAGGCTGATACAAAAGGATGATGTAATTAAAGTTATTCCTGGTGCCAAAGTAGCTTCAGATGGTTTTGTCATATGGGGGCAGAGCCATGTAAATGAAAGCATGATAACAGGGGAATCGCGACCGGTGGCAAAGAGGAAGGGTGATGCAGTGATTGGGGGCACCGTCAATGAAAATGGAGTGTTGCATATTAGAGTGACAAGGGTAGGATCAGAGAGTGCTCTTTCTCAGATTGTTCGTCTTGTTGAGTCAGCGCAGTTGGCTAAAGCTCCTGTCCAGAAATTTGCTGACCGTATTTCCAAGTTCTTTGTGCCTCTGGTGAGTACATATTAGCATTATGGTTAATAATTTACTTGAAATTGGAAGTTTTAATTTTTGATAATTTTACAGGTCATCAGTCTTTCATTTTCAACTTGGCTTGGCTGGTTTTTAGCTGGACATTTCCATGGCTATCCAGAATCATGGATCCCAAAGTCCATGGATAGTTTTCAGCTGGCGCTCCAATTTGGGATCTCTGTCATGGTTATAGCTTGTCCATGTGCTCTTGGTTTAGCTACTCCAACTGCCGTCATGGTTGGTACTGGCGTTGGAGCATCTCAGGGTGTTTTGATCAAAGGTGGCCAAGCTTTAGAAAGTGCTCATAAAGTAAGCTAACAAACCCATCTTCTATTCACTCTATTATCTCAATTCTCGTCCATTTTGCATATGATAAGTTTCACATATTATGAAGACCATTGTTTATATGCATTTCAGGAGGTAACTAGCCCAATTGTTTCCAATTTGACGCGTCTTTTTATTTGAAAACAGTGTTACAATACCTTTTTTCTGCTAGCCTTTATATCCTAGCAAAATATAGATAAAACTTTCATCCCCAAACAAACAAGCCTATGAACAATTCAGGATATTCTTTGGACTAACAAGATCTCGTCAATTCTGTAGGTGAATTGCATCGTTTTTGACAAGACAGGAACTCTTACAGTCGGAAAGCCAGTGGTTGTTAACACAAGACTTTTGAAAACCATGGCCCTAAGGGACTTCTATGAACTGATTGCGGCAACCGAGGTATGCTACTTTCCTATCGTTAATGGCTACTAAACAATTTAAGTTAGATACGTAATTCTAATTCAGTTCTCACCAAATTTCTTCAATAGGTAAACAGTGAGCACCCTTTAGCTAAGGCCATTGTAGAGTATGCCAAAAAATTCAAAGAAGATGAAGAGAACCCTGTCTGGCCAAAAGCACGAGACTTTATCTCAATTACTGGCCATGGCGTGAAAGCTATAGTGCACTGCAAGAAAATAATGGTGGGAAACAAAAGCCTGATGACAGATCACAACATTGTGATTCCTATTGATGCTGAAGAGATGCTCGCAGATATTGAAGGGATGGCCCAAACTGGGATTTTAGTATCCGTAGACGATGAATTGACAGGAGTTTTAGCCATATCCGATCCAATGAAACCTAGTGCATACGAAGTCATTTCCCTTCTCAAGTCCATGAATGTCAGGAGTATAATGGTGACCGGTGACAACTGGGGCACTGCAAAGTCTATTGCCAAAGAAGTTGGGATCGACACTGTTATAGCAGAAGCCAGACCTGAGCAGAAAGCAGAGAAAGTGAAGGCTTTACAGGTAATATATATATATATATATATATATAAAATATCTTTTTCTTTCATTCTTTAAATTCCTTGCCCATTTACAGAGGTATTTTTCCTGACCATCATATAATCTCTGTCTTTCGCTTTGTGATTAGCTTTACTGACATCGTGTTATGGTTTAACTCCATTTCTCTCAACTACAGGCCTCAGGCTACGTAGTAGCGATGGTCGGTGATGGCATCAATGACTCTCCAGCACTTGTAGCNNNNGATGTTGGAATGGCAATAGGTGCAGGAACAGACATCGCCATAGAAGCTGCAGATATAGTTCTGATGAAGAGCAATTTGGAGGATGTCATTACTGCCATAGACCTTTCCCGGAAAACATTTTCTCGTATCCGTTTGAACTATATTTGGGCTTTGGGTTATAACCTCCTTGGGATACCTATAGCCGCCGGAGCACTTTTTCCAAGTACTGGATTCCGGTTACCGCCATGGATAGCCGGAGCTGCAATGGCTGCGTCTTCAGTCTCTGTTGTGTTATGCTCTCTTCTGTTGAAGAATTACAGAAGGCCAAAGAAGTTGGAGAACCTTCAGATTCGTGGAATTACCATTCAGTACTAAGTTTTTTTTTTATATAAAAAAGTAAAGATGATTGATAATCCACTTGGAAGGGTTTGTACAAGGTTTTACATTACACGACCACCATCGTTGCAGCTTCCTAAGTCTACTTAGCAGACTTAATCAATCGGTACATACGACTCAACAATTACTTACCTCAAACATTAAAAGACTAAAACTTTGAATGAAATTTCACAGAAAACCAGTATTAATTCATCCTTGGTTGAAGCTTCCATGATTCAGCCAGCATTCCATTACAACACATCGCTTCTTTATTTAGCAGAAGTTGTTCCCTGGTTCATTGAGTAAGCTCAGATTTAACGTGTTCGTTAACTTTCCACTCCCCCAAAACATCTATTATCCCTCTTCTTCCACAGCTTATATAGACTCAGTCCAAATGTCAGCTCAATCACTTTGTCACCTACAAAAGATTTCCTATGTGAATGAAGTCGATCGTGAGATGATGTCAGATTCCCAGTATCTGTAAATAAACATCTAGATGGTTATCAAGTCTTTTATTCAACATTTTTATCGTGCCAATGTAAAAACAGTCACTATATAGTGGTTTTAAACTTTTAATATATATTATTATTAATAATAAATAAATGTTCATAATTTTAAAAAAGAATTAAAATCTTCGTTTCCCACTCCTTAAAAGGTACAAGATTAATAGTTCAAAATGCTAGGCTAAAAGCCATACAAATTAACATCTTAACTAGTAGATAATGGAAGAAACAGTAATACATTGACGATTGGCTTTCCTTAGAAGTATAAAAGTAACATATGTAACCCTGAAGCCTTGAATAGTATCCTTTGCTACAAAGTCAATTCACTTGCTATTAGTTCATTTAGTTTAATGTTGCTTCCTTTAGCTATAACAACTTCCCTTTTACAACTCCTAAAATTTACTATCATATTGTTTATATCCAAATGAGTTTGTTCAAATATTCTTGAGTTTCCTCCAAATTGCAAAGTTGCAACAGCAGAAAGCGACCTGAAAAGTTCCAAGTCTCCTTTAGAATGATACCTATCCTTGCTTGCTCAATGAATTATGCTTTCCCATTCATCTTTTGTTTATAATAATTGACATCATTTCATAGCCTATCTCTAAACTTCCGTTGTGTCATTACATTTGAAGAATAAATGTTTGACAGTTTCTAGTTCTTCAGAAAGGTAGCAATTATTAATGATTGACATTCCTACCTTGTCTTGAGTTAATAGACTTTGTTTCAATATGAAATAGAGGATGAAAGTAGCTTTTGGATGTCAATTATAATCTGATACTAGTATTTTCCATTTAGCCTTTGAAGAGAAAGTTTTGGACAAGCTCACACACACACATAGATGTGTATATATATATATCTATATTTGTAAGCTAACCTGAGTTATGAGCTATCCTCCTGGTTGAATCTTCTCTTATAGGATTGGGGTTATATCATGATAATTTGAACATTATTATGAATCCTCTTAACTAACAACTCCAAGTTCTTCCAGTCACCACTTCCCTAATTTTGGAATTGACTGGCATTATATCCTTGAGGTTGTGAAAGCTAGGAAGCTTGTAAACTGAACCTTGTATATGACAATTATTGAACTACAAAGAGCTAACATTCCCATCTCCAATGATGCATTTATATCGTTGATTTTTAATATTTGAAGTAATGTCTAAGTTGTGCATACCTAAGATTTGAAGTTCCAAAAGTTTTCTCTATTAAGAAATTGAGTGTGTATCCATATTATCCAAAGGGATTCTTTGTCCATATGAAGCTTTCAAATTCTTTTAGCTAATAATCTATTGCTCACAACTTTAACATAATTGGTCCCCAAACCCCACTTCAACTTTAGAAGCACAAACATTTTTCAATTTAACCTTTGCTTGTATTGCTTTGTTTGGATCCCAAATTTATAAGAAGTTTTTAAACATATTTCTTTATTGCTTTAGTTGTTTTTCAAGGGAGATATAGATAGATGAGATCTTTATTGCACATGAAGATTATGCAAAATAGAGAAGATAAGTTGCAATCTCCCATCATATGATATATTCTTTGTGTTTTATGTTCCCATTCTTCCTTGAATGACATCAAAAAGAGGTTGTCAATCTCTAATGGTAACTCTTATACGCTACAAGAAAAATAGGGTTTAGCAACATAAATTACCGACGGAGTGTGAAAGTTTTCCATCGGCAAGCTACGTGACTGCGTGTCATAATGCTAGTCAAAATAAAATAACTAGGCTATTACTATCGCAGTAGTGAGTCTAGGTTGATCTCACAGAGAGTGTGTGTAAAGTTTATGGTATGAAATTAACTGGTGTTTAGGTTTAACAGGGGGATTGTTTTTGAAAGAAGAAAATAAAATGAAAGTAACTAATAAAAACAAATTATAGAAAACATGCAAAAAATGATAAAAGTGGAAAATTCAGTAGGGACTCGGTTCTTTGGTTCAATCTCGACCTACCTAATTAAGTATATTCCATTAATTTGTTGTGCTTTAACCTCTCCTAGTAATTATTAATCGTGGGTTAACAATTAACCCAAGTTTTATCTTAGCTTTTGTTTAATCAAGATACGATTGTTAATTAAATCTAACTACCAGATAACTTAGGATACAATCTCTAGATTTAATTAGGCAGTAGCATTACGAATTAGGAAAATCGATTAATCAAGGCAACAACCATATACGATGCGTCATTTAACTTAGGTCATGTTATCCCTAATGATTACGAATTATTAGTTGCTATACATTAATTTCAACATAAAAATTACGGATTATATCAAAATTCTAGCAATGAGTTTGCAATTAACGATTCAATGAATGCATTAAAATTATCATCTCACAATACCCAATGGGTTTATACACAAATAACTGAACAATAACGAAAATTCGATTATCTATACACTAAACCCAAATCAATTAACATAGGATAACACAATCAATTTCTAATGATGTTGTCGGTGTTGATGTCACCTCCGAACTAGTGTCAAATCTTTTATCCCTTTATGGGTCTCTTTCCTAAAAAACGCTTCAACCTTATGTTGTAGCCCCATCGAAGACCCCTTTGGTTATCCTTCACGCACTGCCTATCCACTATTCTGCCGTAGCCCTTCACGCCTCTCACTATACCTTACTATTCATTGATGGGATGAATAAGGTATAAGAGTTTAGGATCCAACACTACTGTTCATTCCATGCCCTTACAACCCTTCTTGCTGCCAAGCCGAAGCTGCAGCTACTCTTCCCTTACTTCATACAGCCAAGCCGCGAGCCCCTCTCTTCATGCAGCCAACCCGCCAACCCCTCTTCTTCACCAAGTTCCTCGTCTGCGTTTAACGTAAACAAACGTAGATGAGGAGCTTGTGTGAAGAAGAGGGGATGACGTGCGTTAAATGCAGACCTCCCCCTACAGCTGTAGCTTAATGGGACAAATAAAGATTGGGGGGGTTTTCCCTATTCACGGAACTGTTGCTGTGCATTTTGCATAAAACGCACATTTGCCACAATTGAATGCCGTGTTTAGGCAGGACGCCTTCATGCAGTTGTCCCTTGGTGCTCCTGCCCTTGTCCAAATGCTAACATTCTTTTCATGGACTGTTACCATTTTTGTTTCATTATAGTTGTTGTGTTATTTTATTTGACAGCTTCTTAGTTGTCTTCTTTTGTATTTTCTTTCTTGTCTTTTAATTTTCTTCTTCTTGCTCCATGAAGACAAGTAAAAATTAATCTTAAAAAAATAGCCCATATGTCGTTCTTTCAACTAACTTTAATTTATTTAGTTCCAAATTGTACTTAAAATCATATATGAATTAAAGTGTGTATCTTAAGCATTTTCATGTTATTAATCACTAAATGTAAATGATTAGATATATCAACAATTAAATACATATCAATTTCCCCTACATTTAGCTTTTTTTCGTCCTCGGGCAAAACATCCAAATTAAGCTCAAAGACTCGAAACATTTATTAAATTCCCATATTTTCCAAGAATATATAATCATAAGTAAAGATGAGTGAATTTCAAAAACCATAGCAAGATGTCAACATTCCAATCTTTTACTCATGAGCAATCAACATTCATCATCTTTAAAAACTAAGCAATCTAATGGTAGACTCGAAAAATGTGTTTAACTAAAATATATACACAGGTATACTTAACACCATTCATAATCATGACAATACCTAACTTTGCATATCATTTCATTTCTCCACTACTAATGTTCACATGCAAAATCACAAATCAAAGGACCTTTTAGGATTCTAATGTCAGTAAAGGTAAGGTGAGATGTATTTGGGTCAAGTAGCATGAAAGTCAACAAAGCTAGTGAAACAAAGTAACACTCATCAAAAGCTGGGTATCGTTAGCTATGACGAAAGCAACATTTATATTTCATAACCACATTTAGCTCTCATACACAAACCATATGAAGCATATACTAATCCGAAGGAATCACTCATACAAATTATGCCAAAAATAAATTGAAATCACAAGAGTAAACCTTCCAAGTCAACATCTACCTCATATTCAATATACTCAAATAACACATTCATTACAACTTTAGGAAGATTGCATAAACCATAAACAACTTTTCAACACATATGTAATTCCTCCTTGACACATTTATTTTAAACACTTTTTTTCATGCTTTTTTCCTTTCATTTCATTTTCTTTTCTTTTTTTTGCATTTCTTTTTTCTTTCATTCTTGTTGTTATGAAAATTAAAATAAACTACATTAACATGGGAATTTTAATGATAAGACATAACAAAACATCCCAACATTAACCAACCCACACATATGTACACCCCCACACTTACACTTTTGTACATCCATAAACTCATTAATCACAAATGTGCCACTAGCTTTATGACTTCGGTAGGAGCATTTGGTTAAGTATAAGGCATGTAATATGGTTGATACAAAAAGAAAGGCTAAAGCTCAAAGGGGTTTATCAAGGGACAAATCATGTCAATAGGATATGTTATTTGGCTAATATAGTTTATGAAAAACAAAAAATTGCCTAATCATATCCAGGTCAATGCATGTGATAAAAATATGGTCTCGAATAGAAATTCAATGCAAAATTAGGATGTACATGTCACGAAGGTCACACATTATCAAAAGGCAATGAGACTAATACGGATGCGTTAGTCAAATAAGGCTTAAAATTTCACCATCTTTGTCTACCATTAGTCACTGCTCTTCTAAAGATAATGCATATCAGCTAGTCACAAGAGTAAAAATACATGCTAAAATTGCTATGAAATTCTCTAGTCAATCCACACTCTAATCACGACTATATAATCCCAGAAGCAATAGAAAATGAGAAAACGTTTGTTTCATTTGTTTTATTCTTTCTCTCATTTTGATTGAAAACTTAAAAACAAGTAAAACAAACAAATTAAAAAATACAAATGCATATAAAAAGTAATGTGGAAATGTAAAAGAAAAGAAATTTACTTCCCTTGGGTTGCCTCCCAAGAAGCGCCTTGGTTTAGGGTTGCTGGCTTGACTCCTTCTTCCCTTCATGTGACGAAATTGTGATCTTCAAGTATTAGAGTTAGCACCACTTCTAAGCGAGGTAGTTTCGGATAGGACCTTAGTTGATCATCATCCTCATTTAGCGTCTTCCCTATACTTAGATTTTCAATCTCAAGTGAGTCCACACACTCTGGAAATATGTCGAATGCCTCTTCACCTTTTTCTTTATCATTTAATTCCTTTAATCTGTTATGTAAAGGTAAAGAGTTAGTTTCAAAAATAATCATGGACTCAATACTTACCTCTGAGCTAAAAGATGTGTCCCTTTCAGCTTTAAGCTCCTTCTCCACTTCTTCGACATAAACAATTTGTTGAGGGTTGACCTCAAAATTCTCAAGCTCTTCATCACTTTGCAATGTTCCACACAAATGTCCATTGAGTACACCTCAGGTTGATACGGCTACTCCTCTTTTCTTTGCGATTCTAGGCGACTAGGCCTTATTGCCATCTGACCCATTAGGTGTTCCATACTCTGTTGGCTTGCTTTTGTTTCTTGTCGAAATTCTTGCAATTGCTGCTGCATATTCTGATGAAATTGCAAATTGTTAGCAGCTAAATTCTTAACAAGTTCTTCTAAAGATGCACCTGAATCATGTTGGCTCTCTGAATCTTAGATACTAGACTATGTGTTTTTTGGAAATTGCCCCCATCCTTTTGGAATTGTAGAGTATTCTCCTATAATTGCAAATAAACTCTTTCAAAGACGGATCGGAGTCGTGATAGGCAGCTTCTGGTTTGTACAAGAATTATTGTGCGTCTTGCAAACTATCATGGAAGTAATTCTGATGATTATCCCATCCATAACAAAAGTTAGGTTGATCAGTCCAAACATTGTTATAAGATTAAGAATATGAGTTATAAAAGAAATTACTGTTGGACCCCAAATTTTATTATTATTATTGATTTATTCATTTGATTACTTTTAGAATTGAGCCCATTAATTTAGTGAGCCTAAGTAGGAATTAGAACTTGAATGGCAATGTTAGAATTAAATTGGAGTATAGTATGGTTTTTAATGGATTAAAGGAGTTAGAAGATATGACATTAGAATGAAGGGTATAATGGGTAAGACAAACAAAAAGAAGGGTAATTTTGGAAGACAAGAGTAAAACTTAGCCTTGAATAAGTGAGGAAGAAGAGAGAATCGAGGAAGAGAGAAAAAGAGAAGAAAAAATGTAGAGAAAGAAGAAAAGAAGAAGAAATCATGGGAGAAGCTAGGAAAGAGAGAAAATCGTGGAGAAAGAGGAAGAAGGAAGAAGATTTGGGCTAAGTGTAAGGTAAGTTCATTTTTCTTTCTTACTTAGGTGGGGAAAGAAGTAGAGAATGAGTTTGTGTCGGAGGAAGATGAGACCCATTTTATTTTCGTGGGTTTTGAATTAGGGTTTTGGTTTTGCTAACTTAGATAAACTATGGGTAGGTTAAATCTAAGCCCATTTTGTTAGTTATTTTGTTTATATGATTATTGAAGATTATGGATTTTCATTGGAATATTGTTTGAATAGAAATTGGTTTATTTGAAGGGAATCAAGAAAATCCTACCCAAGAGCAAGAGGAAAGACAACCTTGAGTTAGATTTTGCAAGTGAAATTAGGTGGGTAATATATTTATAGTTATTGTGTAATTGGGCAAATTCTTGCCTATATGTGATATGTGGAATTGCTTGAATTTGATTTGCTTGGAATTGAAATCGTTATGAATGTTTGAAAATGCATGCTGAATTATGATTATGTTACACCTTGAAAAAAGGTTATAACATTTTGTATAAACGAAAAGAAGAAAAAGCTTGAAAGTATGAGCATATGATAAAATGATTTGAGCATGATTATGTGCTTTTGTTTAGGCGAGAGTGGAACCATTCTGTTTTTCACGTGCACGTTGACAAGAGCCTTCTCCTGGATGCCCGCTTGTGGCATATAAGCTCTGAAAATGGACTCATTCTGTTCACGAGATAAACTTCGGCTTCTTCATTCTGTTTTCATGGAACCCTCGAGTCATTTGTTTATGCATTGCATCTTTGAATTGTTAAGTATGATGCATTTGAGTGTTATGATTAATGCCTAAAGTCTATGTTATGTGTTATGAGTTTTGAGCTAAATTGATTAATGCTTGAATTGCTAGAATAGATTGAGAATACTGGATATATATATATATATACATATGCTTGAATTTGTGGTCAATTGTCGATGGCTATAAATATATTAGCTACTGAGCTGTGTAGCTCACCCCACTAGTCTCCCCTCAAGTGTAGAATGAGAAGATTAGTAATCCTTGTAAGGCATCGAAAATTCTAAGATAGTTAGAGACTTTTGTACTAAGTTAGTGAACATTTTGGATAGCTTTATAAGCATATAAACATTGAGCATCTTTTGTATTTTATTTTAAGTTAGTGATGTGTATGTTGATTGGTAATGGAAGCTTGCATAAACTTTGTTTGGATTCATTAATGAAATATGATTGTGTTTTGTTTGTGATTCTCAAAATTGGTATATTGTAATTCAATCCTTTCATAGGTGTCGAAATTGTGTTCTAACTTCAAAGGAAAAACCGTGTTGACCCAGGCAGAATTAGACAAGTTTTTCTTCAAAAAAGTTTTAGATTATCCTCTTAGCTTTCCAATGGTATAAAGTTTATGATTTTTGGACTTTGGATGAAAGAGATATGGTTTTTACACGTCAACATCACTGGTGTTGGCATAAGCTGTAGTGCTATCCCTAACATAAAATTTTCCCTGATGTCAACGATTAAACTGCATCGATCTAGATGGAATTAGAGAAAATTATCCAATAAAAGTTGTATCTTATCTTACTAACTTTGCAATGGTATATAGTACGTAATTTTTGGACATCGGAGTTGAAAGTTATGATCATTTGAAGTTAGTAATGTTGCAGAGGATGTATATGCAGGACAACTTCAGTCGTGATTGCACTAAGCACCCTCACGATCGCACCTTCCCTCCCTGCGATTGTACCTCTCTCCTTGCAATTGCACTAGCCTTCCTTGCTAGCGCACCTTCATCCTCACGATTGCACCTTTATTCCTCGCGATCACACCCAAAGGGTTTTCCAGCTCTAAACATATTTTACTCTTTTGACCATAACTTTGTCATCCGACCTCCAAATGACCTAATTTTTAAACCAATGGATTTATAAAAAATTTATCTATCTCTTAAAAATTGATAGCATTTTTATGTTGATTTGAAAAATATTGATTGAATCAAAGTAAGGGTATCGGTTGGAAGAGCATGAATTGGATATTTTACTGAACATATTTTGGTATTTTGATGATATCTTGATGTGTAGACCTCCGAATGAGTTGGTTCTTATTTTAGCATAAACTAGAGACATAGGTCTACAAATTTTATGAAGAAATAGATTTTAATTCAATCTCTAAGAATTTCAAATTTGGGATGGAAGTTGAGCACATAATATTTGTTTAAGTATAAGAACAGTTTGAATATAGGGCCTAACACTTATAGTAATCAGAGAATGAAGATGATCTGAAGTTAGCTAATGAGAGTTCATTGAAACAATCCTATAAGGTAATACACATGCTCACGTGTTATGAAATCCAGATAGTTGGGCTCTGGAAATGGGGTGCAACAATTACTTCCGTCCATATTGATCTTTTACAACACGAAACAAAAAAAAAAGAAAAGATCACAAAATGACAAAAAAGAATTTAATTACAAAAAATATATACAAAACACCAATTAAATCACAAACAAAAAATAAAACATCACACTCCCCAGCAGCGGCGCCAAAATTGACTGTGCGTCGTAATGCTAATCAAAATAAAATAACTAGACTACTACTATAGCAGTGGCGAGTCTAGGTCAATTCCGCAGAGAGTGTGAGTAAATTTTATGGAATGAAATTAACTTGTGTTTAGGTTTAACATGGGGGATTGTTTTTAGAAAAAGAAAATAAAATGAAACTAACTAAGAAAAAAATTACAAAAAATATGCAAAAAATAATAAGAGTGGAGAATTCGATAGAGACCTGGTTCTTTGGTTCAATCTCTGCATACAACCTAATTAAGCATATTTTATTAATTTTTTGTTCTTTAAACTCTCCTAGCAATTATTAATTGTGGGTTAATAATTAGCCCAAGTTTTCCTTTATGTTTTTTTAATCAAGATACGATCATTAATTAAACCTAACAGAATAACTTAGGATACGATCTTTAGAATTAATTAGGCAGTAGCATTATGAATTAGGAAAACTAATTAATCAAGGCAACAACAATATATGATACGCTATTTAACTTAAGTCATGTTATCCCTAATGATTACGAATCATTAGATGCTATCAATGTTATGAATACCGTACCGGGTTTGGTACCGGATTGAGCCCTGGAACGGAACTGTACCGGTACCGGTTGGTACC
>JANSVA010000217.1:29448985-29466394 GCA_025504915.1 Erythroxylum reticulatum | reverse complement strand
TATGTAAATTTATGGTTTCTATGAAATGAAATGAGGAAACAATTATGGTTTCAAAAGGTAGTGATTTTTATATTGATATTTTATTATGATGCCATGTGAAGTGAAATAGTGATCGTTCGTAGCTTGTCCTTATCGTAGGATATGTACCAGAATGACCTGTGGGCGTCCTGGTGTGTACCCTGCGGTAAGGGGGCGCTACACCAATGTTGTCTCATATTCAACTTCTTCTGACTCAACAAATATTTCAAACTTCTGTGGTCTTTAAATATATAAAATCTCTCACTATACAAATAATAAATCCAAATCTTCAAAGCAAACACTAAAGTAGCAAGTTCTAAATCATGAACTGGATAGTTGAATTCGTGAGGTCTCAATTGTCTCAATGAATACGCAATTACTCTGTCATACTGCATTAAAACATACCCTAATCCCTAGTGTGAGGCATCACTATACACAATATATCCTCTAGATGTTAATGGTATAGCTAACACCCATGTTGTAGTCAATTGGTGTTTTAACTCCTTAAAACTCCTTTAGCATTCATCAGTCCATCTGAAAGATATATTCTTCTTCAAAAGCCTTATCAAAGGGGCTGAGATCAATAAAAACCCCTCAATAAACCTCTTGTAATATCATGCTAACCCAAGAAAACTCTAAATTTCAGACACATTTCTTGGGGCTTCCTACTTCATCACTACCTCAACTTTCTTTGAGTCCACCTGTATGCCTTATCTAGGCACTATGTGACCTAAGAATACTACTTGATCAAGCCAGAATTTACACCTATTGAACTTGGAATACAATTGCTTCTCTCTCATTATCTGTAGAACTAACCTCAAGTTCTTAGAATGTTCCTCTCTGCTCTTCGAGTACACCAAAATATCATATGTGAACACAATAACAAATTTGCCTAGGTAAGGTTGAAGTACCTTGTTCATCAATGCCATAAAGGTTACTGGAGCATTCGTCAATCCAAAAGGCATCATCAAAAACTCAAAATGCCTATATCTGGTCCTGAATGCACTCTTCGGTACATCAGCTTTTGTTATCTTCAGTTGATAGTACCCTGATCTCAAATCCTATTTAGTAAACACCTGAGCTCCTTATAACAGATCAAGTAAATCATCTATCCTTAGTAAAGGATAGTTATTCTTCACTGTACCCGATTCAACTATCTAGAGTCAATACACAATCTCAAAGTCTCATCCTTCTTCTTTACAAACAAAACTGGAGCTTTCCAAGGTGATACACTGGGTCTGATGAAGCCCTATTCTAACAACTCCTGTAACTGCATCTTAAGCTCTTTAAGTTCCACAGGTTCCATCCTATATGGAGGTATAGATATAGGAGCAGTACCTGGAACAAGGCCGATAGCGAACTCTGTCTCCCTATCTGACGGTAATCTCAGTAATTCACTAGAAAACATGTCTAAGAAATCCCTAACAATAGGAATATCCTGTACTGTTTGCTCAGTTTGGGTATCCGTTATATAGGCTAAATAAGCCTCACATTTGCTTCGTGTCAATCTAAGGGCGCTCATCGAGGAAATCAATTTGGATAGAATTGCTTGACTAGCACCTTAGAATATTACTCTCGGCTGCATATGAGATTCAATAATCACCTCCTTAGTGTAGCAGTTCATTACAATCCTATGTGCAGTAAGCTAGTCCATGCCTAGAATAAGGTTTATCTCTCTTAACTGCAATACTATCAAATTGGCTTCTAACTCTACCTGATTAACCCGAGTAATACACTTTTTACAGACTTCACTTACAGTAGTATGACCTACCGGAGTACTCACCTTTAAGCCATATTTTAATATCTCTCTCTTACAATGCAGTTTAGATGCCAGATGAGGAGAAATAAATGAATACATAGATTGTAGATCTAGTAATACAAATGCCTCAAATTAAAAGACATATAACACACCTATAACCACATCTAAGGAGTTCTGCACCTCTTATCTGGTAATGGCGTAGATCCTGGCTTGGGAATATGACTGATTGCTTTGTACCTCTGTTTTAGCACTAGGACCTATAGAACTTGCTCTACCCCTACCTCTGCCTCTTTGTCCTGCTCCACTAATTCTACTCTGTTGGACATTCGCTTCAGTTACTGATCCTCGTCTCACTGTAGACTGTGCTCTGACAATGGCAGGATAATCTCTAATCTTCCTACAGTGCTCACAGCTAGGCATCTATAGTGGCTGCCTGTTATGTGTCTTTCCTCCAGGCGCCTAACCTTTACCAGAATAAACAAAGCCGCATCTTAGCCTAAACCCTGACTATTTTGATCTCGATTGTGATTGTGACGATCTACTCTAGTGTTTACTTAATCTTCTGCCTGAATCAACTTGAAATTCACCAAACCTCTTCATTCTGAACTCCTGCCTATATTCTCCTTGTCTATCTTTCAATAATTGTTCAATTCTGATCGAAGTGGCTCTCAACTCAGTAAACCTACTCATATTGGTAATTGCTAGCCTCGTTCTGATTTCCATGCTCAACCCATCTTCAAACCGCCTACATTTGTCTTCCTTATTCAAGCAAGAGATATAGCATACCTCAACAACTCATTAAATTGCACTTCATACTCAGTTACAGTGAGGTTCCCTTATTTCAGATCGAGGAACTCCTTCATCTTTCTATCCAGGTAGATCTTTGGCATGTAGTTCTCCTTGAAGAGCCTCAAAAAGTCTTCCCACGTCAGTCTACAAAGTCGAATTGTGCTACTAGGAACATTTTTCCACCACTGGCAAGTCGAGCCTTGTAGTAACGAGATGACATAATCAAACCTTTCATCAGATTCACAATCCATCTAGTCCAATATCCTTTATGTCCTCTCTAACGAACTTCTGCCTTGGCAGGGTTTGCACTTCTATAAAAGTCTACAGCTCCCTGCTTTTTGAGTTTATCGTACCACCTTTCTCTCCTCTCAGATACCCTCGAAGGCATTGGCTCAGACTGAGGCATAAAAGACTCTCTATTGGCTCCTATTGTATAAAGGTCAATTGATTCGATGACTTGGTCTCTTATAGCGGATGACCTATAACAAATAATAGTTGTGACCACTATAGGAATCTCTCACTATATATCATGTTTACATGCTCTTATATGTCCTTAAAAATGTCAAATTACGTTTTAATACCAAAAATTATAACACACCGTTGCCATAGAGCATATGCCCAAATATCTACAGGACATTTGAGAACATACCCTATGAGAATGGCATGTTAGAGTAATCATAATCACTTATTATGGCATCACAGAAAAACAAATATTTCAAAGGATCAACTTATCCCATTTCATTAATAAACATAAACATTCATCGTATTATTACACTCATAATTCACATATATATATACAATACACATCAAGTGAGAGCTCACAACTCTATACATTATGTACAATATAAAACAAAATGTTGGACTAAAATATTCTAACTAGACTCTTCAGTATTAGTTAACTAAACTGTTGAGTCATCCTTGTTTCCAAAATTAACAATACCACACTGTTTCTAGATTGCCTTAGAGTTAGGTCTCCTCAATACCTAAAAATTAATGTTGCAATTTCGATGAGTTTATGAAATCAGTGAGTGAAACATCATTGATGTGCTAACTTAAGTCAGAACACAAACATCATAGGTGTATAACCAAATTCACAAGTATCTCATTATTTAGAATCAATTCTCATTAATCACATCATCCAATTTTGTATACCAACTAGCAGCATATATATGTCATATTTCAACAAGCATAATATGAATACAAACATTTCATATAATCATCTCAGGATAATCCCAATCACTCATCTCAATCATTCATATCATCAACATACACATAAAATAATTCATATCACTATTTCAACACATTTTAGTAATTCTTCTTAATCATTCTCATTATGCGTGTAATGATATATATATACAAATGCACAAGTGACTCCACTTTCATTTTTACTTTGTTGTGACTGAGTGCTTATTTAAATGTCCCGTGTCTGTTGTGGATATCAGGCTCATTTCAGATACTGTCCCGTACCTGTTGTGGATACTAGGCTCATTAATCATTGAGCTTGTGGCTACTTGTGCTCGTTTCTGAGCTTTAAGCTCTTTTTTACGTTTTTCACTCCGGTCACAACTCCTTTATCTGATCATGAATAATATAACACCCAAATACCCTCTGAAAGGATATACAGATGCCATACAAAATAATCCTAAAACATACTAAGATATTCCAGAAATTCATTGAAGATAAGATAACATACTTCACATTCATACTTAACGATGTAACACTTATATACCCCTTGGGAGGATATACAGATGCCACACAAAAAATACTAAAACAATCCAAATTATAATAAAGCATTTCTAGAAACTCAAGTAACATACATTTTAGTTCATAAGTTAGGTAATATTCAGAACATAACATACACATGGTACTTATCATATACAAGCCTAAATCGAAATCCGACTTGTATTAAGGTTATTACAAACCATTTACATCAAAATACAATATGTCTCATTACATTTAATACAACTTAAAAAATCAAACAAAACAACTTTCAAACATGTCACATCCTTCATTGGCCATTGTGATTGTCTTTGTCCCAATCTTTAAACCTTCTTATCAGAACCTACACAGAGGTAAAACCACTATGCTAAGCAAATAGCTTAGTGGGGAATAACTAAACAAGTTATAAACTGGCGACTATCTCTAACATTCGTCTAGCATTTACATATACAGAATTAGATCATATCACAAACAATCTTTGATTGTTCATATTATAGAGCAATCCAAACATTATGTTTCTCAAAACAAAATATGATTCATCAATACAAAACATGACATATAAATATTAGAACAGAATGTTCAAGAATCAGATCATGATACATTTCTGTCATATCAGAATATGACTTGTATCAGATCAAAAATATGTTTTATATCAAATCAGAGCTTATCTTGTATCATATCAAAACTGAACATGTATCAAAATACAAAACATGTTAGCTAGCTAATCTTTTTTACAGAAGTGGGTAACAGGACCAAAATAGGAGATACCTATAATTAATATCATAGAATAGGAGAGACTTATGTCTCAGTGACAGGAGACACTGATGTGTCACAGGAGCAGTTGCAAACCCTTCTAGGCATGCCTATTTACCTATGATTAGGACTTGGCAGTTAAAAAAAACTATTTCAAGTTTCAAAATCACAGCAAAAGATTTAGTGTATAACATATATCTTTATTCCATTTTTCTCAAATTGAACATATATGTGCACATCCAAACAAACTTAACATACCTTATGAGCATAAACATTTGCAATAATGTACCATCAAATACATTACGTATTTACACATTACATATAATTACACAAATTCTCAATTCACAAACAGTCAAATTCAATTCACTTCACATAAATCCTTTGAAACACATTTATGTTCATAAGGACACACTCATCCTTGAACACAACATACATTTCAACAATAGACACATTATTTACCAACTACACATTCCTTAAGTAATTACCTTAATTAGCAATTCGTAACTAAATTAACTTTTACTCAATTAATCTAACCTTAATGTAAGTTCATTTCACACCTTAAACAAGTCCAATTAAGTCCCAATGTACCAAATAAAATGAATTAACCTTATATAGTTCAACAATTGCATAAAACTAAGTTTTTCACCTTTCTAACCATTTCCCACGACCGTGGCAATATGTCTTATAAATCCCACGATCGTGGGATGAGTGAACCAAAGGTTCACTCACCCACAACCTTCAGTTTGTTTCCAAATCTTAACTTCTTCACTTCCATTCGACACACCTTTACCAAAGTCCATCAATTTCACTTCAATTCTACCTTATTCATCCTTCAATACCTCTTCAAATTCATGCCCAAACCAATTCAAAAATCATTCAATAATCATCTCACAATCCATGATATTTTAGGTATCAACATCCAAAGAAAAAGCTATCAAACAAGTATCATATTCTAGACCTCAATTCATCATTAATTGAATACATATTCTATCCAATTCAAACATCAAATAATTCATATTATAGCATGCAATCAAGTTTAGCATTCCTTTACCTTCTTAACTTCAAATTTCTATTCCAAAGAACAAGCCAATCAAACCCTTATATGGTGAAGTGTTACTCCCCACCAGAGGGCATGAATCCTAAATCTTGCATGGATTGGGTCTCCTTAAGGATAAGTACACTCATTGGTAGCAAATGTGACCTCCCACCGAGGCATGGTTTGCAAGTACCTTTAGTTGATGAATCAAATGGTTACACACTCAACATATTTTATCAATAATCTACCCACAGTAGCTCTATTGGTAAAAATATGGACCAAATCATGGTGTTTATAAAAAAGTTATGCATGAAGATGTTTGGTAGTTTTTTGAGTACGAGGGTCTCAGTTTTTCTTTTAATGGATAAGATAACCCACTGTCACTTAGATCGTTATAGATAAGAAAAATAATCGTCATATAAAGATTGAAATTTTTTAAAAGTTTTGTTAAATCTATCATCATGCATTCATGCATCATGATTTTGTACAAAGTTCTAATATGGTTGACTAGTATGCTCATCCTTTAATAATTTATTTTTCAGACATAATCACCACAAAATGAATCCACTCACCTTGCTCTTGACAAACATCAAATTGGAAAATGGAGAGAATTTTAATGAATGGAGACATAACCTAGACATTGTTCTTCAATATGAATGAATTTTATAGGTATTAACTGAAAATGAGCCTGCACTTGTAGGTGGAGATTCACCTCCTAAGCTAGTCCAACAATATAAGCGATGGCAGAATGCTGATAAGACTACTAAGTGTTATATTCTAGCTTTTATTAGCGGCATGCTGCAAAAGCAAACTGCTTGTATAAAAACTGCTAGTGCAATAGTCCATCACCTCTATAAGATGTTTGGTGTGTGGACCAAATCTGCAAGGGTGAAAGCTATCTAACCTTTTATAATCTCAAATAAAAACCTGGTGAACTAATGTGGGATTATATACTTAAGGTAATCTTTGTGGTCACTGAGGTAGAGATGCTTGGGGCAAACATGGATGCGGACACACAGATGATTATGATCATTAATAGCTTAAACTCTTCATTTCAGCAATTTAAGTTGGACTATGAGCTCAACAGTAAGGATTACACCTTGAGTGAGTTGATGAATACTCTTTAAGAGTATGGAGGAGATATTGAATATCAAGGCTCATAAGCCAAAAGCTAATGTAGCAACTTCTTCTAAGCCCAAGGGTAAAGGCAAGCAAAAGAAGCAGGGTCCAATAAAAAAGAAGGCCCAAAAAGGGTTCAAGGCCTAACCCATAAAAAAGAACACCAAGGGAAAGTGTTTCTACTATGATGAGATGGGCCACTAGAAAAGAAACTGTCCACTCTACCTTGAGTCCCTCAAAAGTAAATAAGGTATGGGTTTCCTAATTTTATTAGGAACTAGAAATGTGGAAAAATTTATCTTATTCTTGGATATTAGATTCAGGAGCCATTGACCATTTGCAATTCTTCGTAGGGGTTCCAGCAAAGGAAAAGACTACCTAAAGGCTAGTTTCAAGTCAAGATAGCTGATGGATCCTACATTTTGGTAGAATCAGTGGGAGTCGTTATTTTAGACATTCCTAGTGGTCATAGGATATATTTGGAGGACGTATATTACATCCCAATGATTGTAAGGAATATAATTTCTATTTTTTGTTTAATAAATCTGGTTATCCCTTATATTTTGAAAATGTTGTTTCAATATATGAGAATAAGGATTTTATTTGTAATGCAATAATTAAACAGTGATTGTTCTTTATAGAACCTATTATAGGCTCACTAAACACCACATAATTGATAAAACCAAGACAATCTAATGTCTCTAGCATTAATTCAAAATATCTGTGGCATTTAAGAATGAGTCATATCAATCAGAAAAGACTTGATAGGTCAGTAAAAGATGGGATCCTTATGGGCTTGGATAATGATCCATTACCCACCTATGAATCTTGTATTGAAGGAAAAATGACCAAGGGCTCATTTCCTTCCAAGGGAACCAAGGGAAACATATCTGAATCTACGTTGAACCTTATACATACTGATGTGTGTGAGCCTATGAGCATACAAGCTGGAGGAGGTTATGAATACTTCATAACTTTTATAGATGATTACTCTAGACATGACTATTTGTATTTGATGCATAAAAAGAGTGAGTCCTTTGAAAAGTTCAAAGAATTCAAAGATGAAGCTGAGAAGTAGCTAGGTAAGCTATTAAAATAACTTCGATCTAATCAAGGTGGTGAGTACTTATCTGGAGAGTTCCAAAAATATTTAATTGACAATGGAATTATTTCCAACTTGTCAGCTCCTCAAACACCTCAATAGAATAGTGTAGCTGAGAGAAGAAATAGGACCCTATTAGAAATGGTAAGATCAATGATGTCTTATGCGAGCCTTCCAGAATTGTTCTAGAGATATGTCATATAAACGACAACCTATCTTGTTAACTTTGCTCCATCCAAATCAGTGCCTAAAATACCTAGGGAGTTGTGGACTGGCCGAGTGCCTTCATTGTGGCACTTAAGGACTTAGGGCTGCCCAGCCCATGTTTTAAGGCCTGAATTTATAAAGATGGAACTAAGGTCAGAAGTATGTTTGTTTGTAGGATATCCTACGGGTACTATTTTTATAATCCTCAAGACAGGAAGGTATTTATGTCGACAAATGCAACCTTCCTAGAGGAAGAATTTGTGAGAAATTGCAAAGGAAGAAGTGAAGTAGTACTAAAGGAGTTAGTTATTTCATCCAAACAAAGAGTTAATTTGGATATAGTAGAACAAGATGTCGACATGGATTCAAGAGTAGAATCAAAATAACAACCTAAACATCAAGTAGTTCCTAGACGTAGTGGGAGGGTTGTGAGACAACCAGAAAGGTATCTAAGTTTTGGAGAAGGCATAATCGCCATCTTGGACCAAGAAGAAACGGATCCCATTACTTATACACAGGCTTTTAATGATGTTGATGCAGAAAATAGCTCAAGGCGATGGAATCGAAAATAGATTCCATATACGCCAATGAAGTCTAGATCTTTATAGATCTACCACTAGCTGTAAAAGTCATAGGCTGTAAATGGATCTACAAAAGGAAAAGAGGATCAGATGGAAAGTTAGATACCTTTAAAACTAGATTGGTAGCTAAAGGCTATACTCAAAAGGAAGGTATAGACTATGAGAAGACATTTTCTACGGTTTCCATGCTTAAGTCCATCAGGATTCTTTTGGCTATAGTAGCTGATATGTGTTTAATTGTTGATATATTTAATTATTTACACTTAGCAATTAATGATACAAAAATGCTTAAGATACTTTAATCCATATGTGATTTTAGGTACAATTTGGAAGCAAAGAAATTAAAGTGAGTCGAAAGCACCCTATTTGGGACATTTTCCAAAGATCTTCATGGAGTGAGACAAAGAAAATTAAAAGATGAAAAATGGAAGACAAAGAAGAAGAAAAATTTAAATACAACCAGTTGAAAAAAAAGGATAACAAAAACGACAGCGTATCATGAAACTTATGTTATGCATCTACGTAACACAAATGCTGCGCAATGCAGCGTTGTGCGTTAAACGGACAATGCGTTTGTGCAGACAACAGTTGCATTTAACGCAGAAAGCTACGTTAAACGTAGTATGGAGCGCTAAAAAGGGGGTGTGCAGCAGAGAAGCGTGAACAATAAGAGGGACGAAATTAATTCGTCCTATCAGCTATAGTAAGGAAGAATAAACAGTGGCGGTATAAAGAAATAAAAGAAGAGCACTAGACGTGGGGACAGCTACTGGAGGAGAGGCTGCGACTTGGAGAGTCACGGATGATCTGGAGTTGGTGCGGTTTGGCTTAGTTAGGGGAGAGCTACGGCTGGACTGCATGAATATGGATGCGTGAACATTGGGAAAAACACCCATTTTTATTTGCCGCATCCTAGCTACAGTAGACGTAGGGAGAGTGCCGAAAGAATGGGAGATATAACTTGTGCTTGGAGCATGAAAATGAAGATGAAGAGCTAGGCATCCCGATGCTAGTTCGGAGGTGATATCGACGTCAATGACTCGGGTTAAGTATTTTTTATTATTTTGTTATTTCTTTCTCTTATTAGGAATTGATTGTGTTATGCTATATTAATTGATTTGGGTATTATGTATGGATAATCAGATTTTCATTTTTATTCGGTTATTTGTGTATGAACCCATTGAGTATTGTGACTTGATGATTTTAATGAATTCATTGAATCATTATTTCAAACCAATTGCTAGAATTTCGATATAATTCGTAATTGTTATGTTAAAATTCACGTGTAGCGACTAATGATTCGTAATCATTAGGGATAACATGACCTAGGTTAAATGACGCATCGTATATGATTATTGCCTTAATTAATCAGTTTTCCTAATTCGTAGCTACTGCCTAATTAAATCTAGAGATCGTATCCTAGGTTGTTCGATGGTTAGGTTTAATTAATGATCTATCTTGATTAAACAAAACCTAAGGGAAAACTTGGGTTAATTATTAACTCACGATTAATAGTTGCTAGGAGAGGTTAAAGAAAAACAAATTAATAAAATATGCTTAGTCAGGGTGTAGGTCGAGATTGAACCAAAGAATCAGGTCCTTACTGAATTCCACACATTTATAATTTTTGCACATTTTTTAAATTTGTTTTTATTAGTTAGTTTCATTTTATTTTCTCCTTTGAAAAATCCAAAACCCCCCATTAAATTTAAACATTAGTTAATTTCATTTCATAAACTTTACACACACTCTCTGTGGGATCGACCTAGACTCGCCACTACTACAGTAGTAGTCTAGTTATTTTATTTTGACTAGCATAATGACGAGCGGTCAAATTTTGGCATCATTGCTAGGGAGTGCGGTTTTTTAGTTTTTGTTTGTGAGTTAATTAGTGTTTTGTATATATTTGTTCGTAATTGATTTCTTTTCTATTATTTGGTGATCTTTTAATTTTTTATTTTGTGTTTGAAAAAAATTCGATATGGACGGAAGTAATTTCTTTTATAGCTCATATTTTCAATCCTATAACAATGTTTGGACTAATCAACCTAACTTTTGTTATGGATGGAATAATTATCAGAATTACTTTCATGATAGTTTGTAGGACACACAATAATTCTCGTACAGACCAGAAGCTTCCTATCACGACTCTGGTCCATCTCTAGATGAGTTGATTTTGCAATTGTAGGAGAATACTTTACAATTCCAGAAAGATGGAGGTCAATTTTCAAAAACCATATGGTCTAGTGCCTAAGATCCGGAGAGCCAACATAATTTTGGTGCATCTTTAGAAGAACTTGCTAAGAATCTTGTTGCTAACAATTTGCAATGTCTATAGGATATACAACAACAGTTGCAAGAATTCTGACAAGAAACAAAAGCAAGCTAACACAGAATGGAACATCTAATCGGTCAGATGGCAATAACGGTTGATCGCTTAGAATCGCAAAGAAAAAAGGAACATCTATATCAACATGAGGTGCACCCAATTGAAGTCTGTGCGAAAACTTTCCAAAGTGATACAGAGCTTGAGAATTTTGAGATCAACCCTCAACGAATTGTTTGTGTCGAAGAAGTGGAGAAGGAGCTTGAAGTCGCAAAGGACATATCTTTTAACTAGGAGGTAAGTACTAAGTCTATGATTATTTTTGAAACTAACTCTTTACCTTTACATAACAGATTGGAGGAATTGAATGATGAAGAAAAAGGTGATGAGACATTCAAAATATTTTCGAAGTGTATGGACTCAGTCAAGATTGAGCATCTAAGGATAGGGAAGGCACTGAATAAGGATGATGATCAACTAAGACCCTATCCGGAACTACCTCACATGGAGGAGCCGCATGTGACACTCGAAGATCACAATTTTGTCACATGAGGAGAAGAAGGAGTTGAGCCAGCGACCCTAAAAAAAGGCGCTTCTTGGGAGGCAACCCAAGGGAAGTAAATTTATTTTCCTTTACATTTCCGCATTACTTTTTATATGCATGTGCGTTTTTAAATTTGTTTGTTTTACTTATTTTTAAGTTTTCAATCAAAATGAGAGAAAGAATAAAACAAATGAAACAAACATTTTCTCGTTTTCTATTGCTTCTGAGATTATATAATCATGATTAGAGTGTGGACTGACTAGAGAATTTCATAGCAAATTTAGCATGTACTTTTGCTCTTATAATTGGTCGGTATGCATTATCTTTAGAAGAGTAGTGACTAATGGTAGACAAAGCAGTGAGATTTTAAGTCTTATTTGACTGACACATCCATATCAATCTCATTGTCTTTTGATAATGTGTGACCTTCATGACATGTACATCTCAATTTTGCGTTGAATTTCTGTTCGAGATCACATTTTATCACATGTATTCACATGGATATGATTAGGCATTCTTTGTTTTTTATAAACTACATTGGCCAAATCACCTATCCTATTGACATGATTTTTCCCTTGATAAACCCCTTTGAGCTTTATCCTTTCTTTTTGTATAAACTACATTTTATGCTTTTAAACTTAACCAAATGTCCTACCTAAGTCATAAAGCTAGTGGAACATTTGTGATCATTGAGTTTGTGGATGTAAAAAATTCTAAGTGTGTGTGGGGGGGTGTACATATGTGAGGGTTGGTTATAATATTGAGATGTTATTTTATGTCTTATCACTGAAATTCCCATGTTGATGTAGTTTATTTTAATTTTTGTAAGCAAAAGAAAGAAAAGAAAAAAATAGAAAATAAAAAAGAAAGAAAAAAGAAAAGAAAATGAAAAAGAAAGAAAAAAGAGAAGAATGAAAAAACATTGTTTAAATAAATGTATCAAGGAGGAGTTGCATATGTGTTGAAAAATTGTTTATGGTTTATGCATCTTCCTAAAGTTGTAATGGATGTATGAGCATGTTAAATTTGAGGTAGAGGTTGGCTTAGAAGGTTCACTTTTGTGATGTCAATGGTATAAATTGTAGAAGTGATTCTTCGGATTGATATATGCTTTATGTGGTTTGTGTGTGAGAGCTGAATGGGGTTATGAAATGTAAATGTTGCATTCGTCATAATTGACGGTACCCAGTTTTTGATTGAGTGTTACTTTTATTTCACTAACTTTGATGGCTTTCATGCTACTTAACCCAAATATATCTCACCTCACCTTTGCCCACATTACAACCTTGAAAAGTCCTTTGATTCATGATTTTGCATGTGAACATTAGTGGTGGAGAAACGAAATGATATGCAAAGTTGTGGATTGTCATGATCATGAATGGTGATGAGTGTACCCATGGATATATTTTAGTTAAACATATTTTCCAAGTCTACCATTAGATTGCTCAGTTTTTGAAGATATTGAATGTTGATTGATCATGAGTAAATGCTTATAATGTTGATTTCTTGCTATGATTTTTTGAAAGTCACTCATCTTTGGATGTGATTATACAGTCTTGGAAAAAAATGGAAATTGAGTTAATGTTTTGGAACAACGAGCTTAATTTTGATGTTTTGCCCGAGGATAGTCAAAAGCTAAGTGTGGGAGAAATTGATATGTGTTTAATTGTTGATATATTTAATTATTTACACTTAGCGATTCATGATACAAAAATGCTTAAGATACTTACTTTAATTCATATGTGATTTTAGGTACAATTTGGAAGCAAAGAAATTAAAGTGAGTCGAAATCACCCTATTTGGGACATTTTCCGAAGAACAATACTCACTTGTCTTCATGGAATGAGACAAAGAAAATTAAAAGATGAAAAGTGGCAGACAAAGAAGAAGAAAAATTTAAATACAAGCAACTGAAAAAAAAGGATAACAAAAACGACAGCACACCATGAAACTCATGCTACGCAACACAGCGTTGTGCGTTAAACGCATAACGCGTCTGCGTAACACAGATGTTGTGTAATGCAGCGTTGTTAAATGTAGACAGCTGTGTTAAACGCAGCGTGGAGCGCTAAGAAGGCGACGCACACCAGAGAAGTGTGAACAATAAAAGGGACAAAATTAATTCGTCCCATCAGCTACAGTAGCGAAGAATAAACAGTGGCGGCACAAAGAAATAAAAGAAGAGCACTAGACGTGGGGACAACTGCTGGAGGAGAGGCTGCGACTTGGAGAGTCACGGTTGATTTGGAGCTGGTGTGGCTTGGCTTGGTTGGGGGAGAGCTATAACTAGACTACATGAAGATGGATGCATGAATAGTAGGAAAAACACCCATTTTTATTTGTCCCATCCCAACTATAGTAGACGTAGGGAGAGTGCCGAAAGAATGGGAGATATAACTTGTGCTTGGATCATGAAAATGAAAATGAAGAGTTAGACATCTCGATGTCAATTCGAAGGTGATATCGACGTCGATGACCTGGGTTAAGTATTTTTTATTATTTTATTATTTCTTTCTCTCATTAGGAATTGATTGTATTATCCTACATTAATTGATTTAGGTATTGTGTATGGATAATCGAATTTGCTTTATTATTCGATCATTTGTGTATGAACCCATTGGGTATTGTGAGTTGATGATTTTAATGCGTTCATTGAATCGTTAATTTCAAACCCATTGCTAGAATTTCAATATAATCCGTAATTGTTATTTTGAAATACACGTGTAGCGACTAATGATTTGTAATCATTAGGGATAACATGACCTAGGTCAAATGACGAATCGTATGTGATTGTTGCCTTGATTAATTAGTTTTCCTAATTCGTAATGCTATTGCCTAATTAAATCTAGAGATTGTATCCTAGGTTGTTTGGTGGTTAGGTTTAATTAACGATCGTATCTTGATTAAACAAAACCTAAGGGAAAACTCGGGTTAATTATTAACCCACGATTAATAGTTGCTAGGAGAGGTTGAAGAACAACAGATTAATAAAATATGCTTATTCAGGGTTTATGCTGAGATTGAACCCAAGAATCAGGTCCCTACCGAATTCCCCATATTTATCATTTTTGCATGTTTTCTTTAATTTGTTTTTATTAGTTAGTTTCATTTTGTTTTCTCCTTTGAAAAATCCAATCCCCCCACCCCCGCCGCGTTAAATCTAAACATCATTTAATTTCATTTCATAAACTTTACACACACTCTCGGTAGGATCGACCTAGACTCGCCACTGCTACAATAATAGTCTAGTTATTTTATTTTGACTAGCGTAACGACTGGTGGTTAGTAGCCTATTTTGATTATAAAATATGACAAATGGATGTCAATACTGCATTTTTTAATGGGGATCTTGAGGAGACCATTTATATGGCCCAACTAGAAGGATTCATTGAGCTAGGAAATGAGCATAAGGTATGCAAATTGCAGAAGTCCATTTATGGGCTTAAACAAGCATTTAGGTCTTAGAACATTAGGTTTGATAAGTCTATCAAAAGTTATGGGTTCATACAAAACCAAGATGAGCCTTGTGTCTATAAAAGGATACAAGAAGGCAAAGTTGCTTTCCTAATCCTGTATGTTGATGACATTCTGCTTATTGGGAATGATGTAGGAAGTTATCTATGATTAAGGGATAGCTGAACGAATAGTTCTCAATGAAGGATTTAGGAGAGGCTAGCTATGTTCTAGGGATCAAACTTATAAGGGATCGTAAGAACAAACTAATAGCCTTGTCTCAAATACCCTACATTGAGAACATGCTCAATAAGTTTGCCATACAAGATTCCAAGAGGGGTTTCACAATTATTAGACATGGAATCAAACTTTCAAAGGAGCAAGCACCTTAGACCCAAGAGGAGGTCAAACGCATGCATAACATTCCATATGCATCGGCAGTTGGAAGTTTAATGTATACTATACTTTGCACTAGACTAGATATCTGTTACACAATGGGAATGGTAAGTAGATTTTATTCTAATCTAGGAATGGAGCATTGGACTATGGTGAAGTGTATACTAAAGTATCTTCGTAGGTCAAAGAACTTAATGCTTGTTTACTCTGAAGTAACCTTATTCTAATAGGATATACAAATTCTAATTTTCAATCAGATGTTGATTCAAGGAAATCAACTTCTAGTTCTATATTTATTTTAGGAGGTGGAGCCATAGTCTAGAGGAGTATCAAGAAATCTTGTGTTGCTGATTCGACTATGGAGGCTGAGTATGTTGCTGCTTGTGAAGCAGCAAAAGAAGCAGTCTGGCTCCATAAGTTCCTAAATGATTTGGAGGTGGTTCCTGAGGCAGAAAAGGCCATTACACTTTATTGTAATAATAGTGGGACAGTGGTTAATTCTAAAAAACCTTGGAACCATAAAGCCGCCAAACAATTTGAGAGAAAGTATCATCTCATAAGGGAGATAATACAACGTGGTGAGGTAAATGTGGTAAAGATTCCCACAAAGCAAAACCTTGCTGATACATTTACAAAGATGCTGTATCAAAAGAGTTTTGAGGGTCACATCGCGGGGATGGGAATGAAGAATATGTCAAACTTGCTTGAGGGCAAGTGGGATATTGTTGGAGTTATGTAAATATAGTGCCTTGGAAAGCAAGTGTATTTACTTATAACTTAATTTTCTTCCAGTTTCTTTTGTAATGAAAATATTTATTATTAATAAAGCAAAAGAGTTTGGTTTTATTTGTATGAGAATTATATATCTAGTCATAAGGTATCAAGATTCTTTTGTAAGTAATATACATATATAGAGAGATGTATGGGAAACATGTATAGTATTATAATCTAAAATAATTAATTCACAGTTGAATAATCAAGTTGGTCGCTTGATTATGGTTCAAACTGTAATGTTGTGATTTATCTCTTAGTAAGTAAAAGAGTTTACTTCAAAGGAATGATGAGTTTCATATCATGATAGTGGTTGACTATCGATAATGACATTATTAAATGAATATGGAATTAAGTATGTTTTAAAAAGTAAAGTGGGTCATTACTTTAATCTCAAAACATACAATTTAAGCATTCATTTACTATGGACCACAATCTTGATGAGTGGTGAACTCATATGTGTTTCATTACAATTTTTGATATGTTCATAATAGATTTTTACAAATTATCAGCCCATTATCTAAATGTTGGAATTATTAATTGAAATATATATCAGGGAACATTTACTCAAATAAAGAGTTTATAATGATATCATCACTTCGAGATGTTTTATAAAAATTGGTGATTAAACTAGCGCCAGTTGTGTAACATCCCATCACCGATGGGAAGGGTAAAATAGTAAATCGAAACGGGTTATGAGTGCGTAAACTCATCTCGGCACGAGCATGCATGGTATGGCCTCTATATATATATGAATGACAATTTTTGTATATGCACATGACGGTACATGCATTCATGACATTTCCCAGCATATGTGTTTATTGTGAAAAATATGA
>JANSVA010000217.1:29434773-29448885 GCA_025504915.1 Erythroxylum reticulatum | reverse complement strand
CATGGAATTTGAACATCCTAAAACAACTGATGCTTCTGCCTCCTACAAAGTTTCTCCCTTTAATATATACAAATTTGCAGCTATCTTTTCTCCCTTCATAAGTATAAGTGCACCTCGAACTATTTTCACGATCTTGTTTTCAATTCCAACCTTGCAACCAAGATTATCCAGTTGTCTTAAAGACAACAAGTTCTTCTTCAGGCTTTCCACATGCTGTGCTCCTTGGATAGTACGAATTGTACCATCATACAACTTCATCTGGATGGTTCCTACACCAATGATCTTTAAGGCATGATCATTGCAATTGTACATAGATCCTCCTGAGATACGTTCATAATGATATAACCATTCCTTCATAAAGGTCATGAGAAAAGTAGCTCTTCCATCGAAAAGGCCAACTAGCTTCCCGAAAGCCAGGAGAGTGAGTACTTGTCTCCATCCCACCTATACTGAAATTCACTCCGGTAGAAATAGGCGCGAAGCGGGCTATGCCCAAGAACAAGAGGTTACACTCCAGTATCCGCATCCTATGCACTAATCTTTGGCCTGGAGGTCGATTAAAGGGATTAGAATGTCCTCGCCCTAGATCTGTTTAGCATTTCACTCCTGCTCGCTACTCTGCCAACCGAGGTCTAAGAAATCAAAAGCCGAAGACGGGTTGAACCCCGCGGGAACTAAATACAACCATGGAGATTTTGGTATCAGACGAAACAAAAAACACTGAATTGATAAAATCAGTCCGAAACTACCGAATGGGTAAACCTTTTTCCCTAGGATTGGATGCCTATTGACGAAGCTCAGGATTGGATTGTCGCCTTATTGAGTTGAAAAGCCATACACTAGCAATTATTGTTTTGTTTTCATTTGTTGTCATTACCTCACAACACACGACATTACCATCTTCTGAAGTGCTCACCATATTTCCTTAAGGATTGGAATTGATCTTATTTCAAAAATCCTTCTTCATGTGACCCTTTTTGCCACAGTTGTAGTATCTTAAATTCTTTTTACTTCTTGACTTTCTCCTACCATGATTTTAATGTTCACTTTAGTCATGTTCCATTGATCTCCCTCTCATCACCATCAATGCCTCCACTTGATGTGCAATTGCTTGCCTGTTTTCCTTGTTCTTGTGTCGATTTTCTTCTTTAAGAATAGTGGCTGCAAAATCATCGAAGACTAGGTGGTCTATATGGACTTTATTTGTTAAATTGATGATGAGTTGATCATACGAATTTGATATATTTTGAAGTAAAAGTTCAGCATGTTCTTGAGACTCTTTTTTATGATTCAATTATGTGAGTTAGGAAAATAGAGTATTCAAGGTGTTGATGTGCTCTATCACTAAAGTAGATTCTGACATCCAAAGAGTGTACAATTTTCTCTTAAAGAAAATCTTGTTATTGAGTGATTTGGCCTCGTATAGCCTAGTGAGATAATCCTAGATCTCCTTTGTCATCTTCTTCTCCTTTATGCTTGATAACACCCCATTTGTTAATGCCAGATGAAGATTTGCGATAACATTCCTATCCATCTCATTACAGATATTATCATCTGTGAATATTGTTGGCCTTTTGTTGATGACCACTAAACAATTATCTTTTCTCAAGATAGCCTTCATCTTCAACTTCCACAATGAGAAATTACTTCCATTAAACTTCTCAATCTGAAATTTTGTCGCCATTACTTCTATCTTGAGCAGAACTTTGCTCCCACTATTTCGCATGAATAGTACCTATACATATGAATAGTATTTATACATATGAATAATACCGTATAATACATATGAATAGTACCCTGTTGCTATAGCTCAGCTACAATGTTAATTAAAAAAAAGGCATACAATTGTCACCTTTCTTGGTTACTATTTTACTATTCATTAACTTTCACTATCATCCTCCAAAAGCTGAACTGATTGTGCTAAAAAATTCATCATAATTTTCTTAATTTGCTTTGATACCACCTTTTGGGAAAATTGACCGGATTAGATCAGGTTCGTAGGTAAATAAGATTGGAAGAATAGTAATAAATAAATAAACATATAGATTTTACGTAGAAAACCCTAAACAAATTAGAGTAAAAATTACAAGCAAGAAGAAAAAACTTCATTATGAAATTTAGGTATTACAACCTCTCTTTATTTTACAAGGATAAACACTTAATTCTCTCAAAAAATAGGATAAACACTCTATAAATTTTGGATTTTTAATTGAAGAAGAGAGACTTTTGGGTTGAATGAAAATTGACATAGGAAGGCCTATTTATAAGCCCTTTATACGCATTTAGCCAGCTATGGACAATGTCCTTTTTTTTCTTACTACATTTTCTGACTTTGTACAGTTGGCAGCAACCCTTCTTGACTTTGATGTAGTCAATAACAACATTGTTAACGTTTTTTTGTTATCTAACCTTCGAATCAGTTTGTAGTTTTTGATATAATACTGAATTAAAACAAAGAAAATGCTATAAAAAGTCAATATCAAATAAGTAGTACCTAGGCAATGAATTCCCTTAAGAATTCTTAACTATTGACCTTTTATCGTGCAATTAATTATTGATTATTGGACTTTGGAAATTTCTATTTTATATTGAGATCTTTCTTAAGACTATTAACAACTAACCCTTGATTGATTAACTGAAATATGTTTCTAATTAAAACCCCTAAGATTGTATTAATGATTCGTGACCTAATTTAGAAGATTTATGTCGAGCAATTTCTAGGTTTGCATGTAACTCCTTCCAATTATGATAGATCTATTAACATAAAAGGATTTCTTAATCTTAATCATAAGAAATCAAATAATGGACTAATATTCTAGATATATTAGTTCAAGAATATAACACATAATTGAATCACAATAAATCAATCAATAAGATTTCAATGAATAAAAGATTAAATCATATTGTCATCACAACTTAGGATGCATCACACCCATACACTAAATAATTTAGTTTCTATGCATAAAAAACAAAACCATTAACAAATATTCAGAAGAACAAATAGAAATGAAATAGAACATATTTTAAATCTCCCTTTTGTCTCTAATGAATCCTTTTGCAATTTGGATTGAATGATATTCTTTATCGGATCTTGTGTGATGTAATTTGTGTGTTTTCCTCATCCTCTACTCAGAACTACCTTATCTTTATGTTTTCTATGACTAAAAATGCTTCTAATATATCCTCCCTTTAATCTGCCTCCAATAATGTCCTTTTATAGTAAAAACTAGGGTTTCTGAGATATACACAATCACTTACACAATCATGTAGATAACCGTGTATCTGAAAAAACACCTAAAATCTTGATTTTACATAGTTATAGAGACTTACAAGACATACATGGATGCATAACTCCATATAAGCATGCATTTTCCAATAATTAATGATTCGATGATCACATTTATATATGCAAAGACGTCTCCAATCATATAAAGAATATAAATAAAAATCAAAGAATTCATACATTGCATCAATTAAACTTACTAAGTAATGAAACATTGACTTGAAATAATTCAAATAATTGTCTTAAATAATGCGATCTACATTCCTAGACTGAAATTAAACATTTTAAAGTAATTAAAGCAGAGGAAAATAGAACAAAGAGGTTTATGGGTAAGAGAGACTCATTTAATTAGTTTGGACTTTATAAATCTCAAACACCTCTCTAACCTAATGTCGCGAGCTCTAAAATTTCTCCACCACCAGTTATAAACCATCTCGATTCTATTGGGTTATAGCTCTCCGAACACTACTGCACCAACTTGCACTAGCTCTGTTGCTCAATCACCCTTGATAAATGAGGGAAACTTTTAGGAGCTCTCAAGATTGCATGGATTGCTTGCTTTTTTTTCTTCTTCTTCTTAAGTTTGGACTTAAATTAGATATGTTGTTTTGTTATGGTTGGCTTTTATTAAGCAGGGCTTTCCTGCTCATTTATCTTGGTTTGGTTTTCCATTGGGTTAGATTTTCTTCTAGACATATTTCCTTAAGTCTATTAATTTTACAGGAAATTATTTATTACAATTTAGGCCCTTATAGTAATAAAATATCTAGTAATCAACTTAGGCTATTAATAGTAAAATGCAGAAATTTTTACCCAAATATGCTATGTAAATGATTTTAAAAAACATGTAACATTTTAAATTTGCCCATACTTAGCTTTTGCTTGTCCTCGATCAAAGAAAAATAAAACAAATTTTCAAAGCAAAATATGAATACAAATTTAGTTTACCACCATACCTATCAAAGAAGAAACTAGATTAATAAGAAAACTTAACAATAAATCATAACATTTGTTTCTATCTTTGCTAAAAATCATGTTGACTTAGCATACTTGCAATCAATTCAACCATCAGTATAATAGCCTTTAAAAACATTTTCAAAAATTCAAGGTTGACCTTATACTTAGAAACATTCACACCACACTTCGATATAACTCAATCTATAAATAGTGTAAGTGTATTAATTCTAAAGACAAGGCATCTTGGTTTAAGTTGAATTAAAGTTTTTACTTTACTTACCTAGCTTATAGGATAAGAGGCAGATTACCTTTTAAACTTAGCTCATCTTCTCACCTTACTTGAGATCTCAAAGAAGTACTTAGTCCCTTGAACTTAAGTGTTTCCTTAGTAATCATTTTCCTTCTCAAAGGGGCATTTGATTACTACTTCATTAACTTGAATGAAACAGTAACATTTTAACAATTTTCAAGGTCATATCAAGTAGTTCTCTAGTAATCATAAGTTAATGAGAATTACCAAGGATACTAGGTATTATTAGGTATATTAAAAGTCTTTCCTTTGAGCTATGCTTCAAGAATTAATATTGTATAACTTTCAATTGCTTATAAACTATATTTGCTCAAGGAGGGTTAACTCTTTTAAGTGTGAACCTAAAATTGAAAAAAAGAGTCTTAAAACATGTTATGCCAAGGAAAGTAGCCAGTACAAATTACTAAACATTCCAATATTGTTTATTTTTAGTTATAATATTATAATATGATTTTACTTTTTTTTTATTAATTTAATTCGTTCTTTAGGAGATTGTGTGGTAATAAAAACTAAAGGGATGCACATAAAACAAAATAATGTCATAAAATAGTATGAACAAAACTGACCAACTTAAGCATGTCTTAAACCTTTTCGACAAGATTTGTTACATGTCACTTTTGTAAAAATAACAACTTAAAAAGTTCAAAACTAACCCAAAATTTTGAAAATTTCACCCTATTTTGCATGTCATACACAAAATAATTACAAATATGCTTTTAGCCTCTCCATACACTTGAATTTTACATTGTCCTCAATGTAAAAGTTAAATACATGAGAAGGGATACAAAAATTAAAATGAATAGTGTAAAGATCACGCCAAGTCAAGCTTAGATGCCAAAAGTGACGAGAAAGTAAGTTGTCAATATCAATCACATATCTTAAGCCAAAGAAAGCTAAAGTTCACCAGAACTTTGTGCAAAAACTAACAATATACCTAATTTGATGGCCCTTTAAAAAATAAACATACAGCAAGCTAACATTAGAATCATGCAAAGAGGACCACTCTAACATTTTAAAAATAGAAGTACTCAATAACTATAACCTACAAAAAATGAAATAAATTAAAGAGAAAAGAAATGCAAATCTGCCTTTTTTTTTTCCTTTGGTTGCCTTTCAAATAGCGCTTTTGGTTTATATCGTTGGCTCGATACCCTCACTCGCCTTCAAGGTTACTCAAACGAAATTTCTTCTACTAGCATTACCTCATAATGATTATAGAATAATTTTAGCCTATGTTCTTTCAGTTTAAAGGTTTTCAATTTTAGGCTTCTAATTTCGACTACACTATGACCAAAGACGTTAGTGACAACAAAATGACCTAACCATATAAATTAAATTTTACAGGGAAATAACTTCAACTTAGAATTAAATAAAAGAATTCTTTTGCCTAATAATAAATGATTTCTTAGTTATCTTCTTATCATAGAAATGCTTTAGTCTTTTCTTTATAAATTCTAGCATTATCAAACGACTTTAGCGCGAGATCCTCAAGCTTTTTATTGTAATTTTTATCTTTTCCTACTTTTTCAAAATTTAAATTGCATTGTTTCACTACCTAATATGATTTATGTTCAATTTCTACTAACAGGTGACAAGCTTTATCGCAAACTAGTCTATAGGGAGACATACCTATTGGAGTTTTGTAAGCGGTTTTTGTAAGCTTAAAGAGCATCATCTAAGCATGTACTCCAATCCGTCCAATTTGGGTTCACCATCTTCTATAAAATAGCTTTGATCTCCCTATTAGAAACTTCATCTTGTCCACTAGTCTAAGGGTGGTATGCAGCAGCTAAAGTCCTGCTATAAAAATGTTGGACACCCCACCCTCGTGAGACTCGCGCTCGACGTCTTAAGTGACATCTGGACCCACATCCCAGGGTGGTGTGCCCCCACTAGTCAGTCACCATAATCAAACTCATTTCTCCTATTTTAGAACAGATCTTGGGAAACTTCAAACTGGAATTACAAATTGACTTCTTCTAGAAAAGTGTTCCCCATTATCTTATCTTTCTAATGACATGAAAAACATTCAATTTGGTTCAGAAATCTGAAAGTTATACCTCAAACATTTTTAGACTATTATTGTACTTAAATAGTAAACTATACTCAACTTCCATACCAAAATTAAAAGTCTTAGAGACTGAATTAAAATTTGATTTCTTCAGAAAAATTGTAGCTTAATGTCTCTAGTTTATTTTGATTTAAGAATCAACTCATTCGAAGCTCTACAGATCAAGATATCATCAAAATACTGAAGTATGTTTAGTGTAATATCCAATTCTTACTCTTCAGACCTGTTTTGGTACAAAAGACATAACTTTCACTAAAGATGTCAGATTGAGGTCGTTTCATGGTGGTTTCGAAGAGGACTTTGAGATATACAACTTTCATGAGACCTTGTAGAGAGATTTTGCCATTCAGAGGGTCAAAATCTCGAATTTCCAAAAGTGTAGATGGATTAGACGAAGCGATGCAGTCTAGGATGAATTAGACGAAAGAATTCAGCCTAAGCTAAATCAGATGAAGGGAATTCAGCCTAACCTGAATCAAACGAAGGGATTTAATCTAAGCTGAGTCAGACGAAGGGAATTTTATAGGATCTTCCTCAAATCATTAAAAGTTCTAAATCATTAACTACACTCTCCAAAGCATCTCCAATGGTTCCTACATCCATTCTGACCTCACTTATAATGATCATATCTCTTAACTCCGATGTCGAAAAATTTCATACTTTATATCAATGGAAAGCTAGAGGGATAATTTACAATTTCTAAGAAGACAACTTTGTCTAATTCAACCTAGATTAATCCAGTTTTTCTCCTGAATTTAGAACACAATTTCTACACCTATGAAGAGATTAAAAAAGCAATGTAAAGACTTGGAAAGTCATGAGCAAAACACAATCATTTTTCATTAACATCATAAGATAAGAGTTTTTTAAAGTTTTAATGGACATTTCAAGCTATAATACATCATAATCTGAAAACACAAAATACAAAAGGTACTTGCCCTAACAAGTTTGAAATGCAACTAAAGCCTTGTGTTTACAAGATCTATCTTAAAATACAAAAACATTGTAAAAGTGGAGTGATGCCTCGACTCTTGGTTACTTTATCACTTGCTCATCACCTGAAGATGGGACGGAAAGGGGGTTGAGCTTGAAGCTCGTGGGTAACAGTTTATAACGGAAAAATAAGCAAAACCTTTGAAATGTTCATTTGTCAATATACAGTTCTAATTAAAGTCATAAAACGTGTCGTTCTCAAATTCTTAACCAGAATTCACAAATTACAAATCATGTATGCATCAAAATTGTTGACATATCATAGGCACATAAGCATATCAGAATGGTTTGGATAGATCTATAAACATGAAGAACTATACATTTCCACATAATGGTCCTATGTAGTTGTAAACTTAACGTATTATTGCAATCTCATATAGTGGTTTTGCGTAGACGTAAACATGAGGGAGTCTATGAAGGAGCTCTATGTCACTGGAAGCAGAAGAAGCCTTTAACTTGGTCAACGTGCACGTGACATACTTGGATGGATTACACCAAACCCATATAACATGTAATTCACGAATTGAAAACGGTTTGCCCAAAAAGGCACATTTTGGAAACTTGTTTTTCATAAATATAAGATATTTTGAAACCTATTTCCAAAAACGTGATTTCATAAACATGTTATTTCTTTTAGTAAAAAAAAAATTTCAAAGTCTTTTCATAAATCATCCATATAATTCATATATCAAACATATAGTAATTTCTCAATTCATTCAAGAAGTAATAAATGTAACATTTATGATGCAATTTAAATCTTTAACTCCCTTGATTCAAAGAAAACATTAGTGGCTTATTTACTCTATTATAAACATGTACCCACCTTGAATTTCTTGCTTACAAAATTGGCTTAAGGATGTCTTTCCTCTTGCTCCTCTTGCCTCTCTTGATCCCCTTATTGATTTCCTTCATAAATGACAAAATTTTCATTCAATAGGAATTCAAATTTTAGATCCCTAAGAAAATACATTCACTAAATTGATCCTAGAATACTTAAACCTATACATTTCCTAGGTTTCATGAACCCAAAACCCTTTCATAAATCCAAAGGATAAAAAAAATCAAACTTACCTTGAATCTTGACCAATTTATAAGATTTTTGGCTCAAATGGAAGCTCTTCTTTTCCTCTACCTTTTTCGCTTCTTTAAAAACCTCAAAATCTCTTTTGAAAACTAAGAAATGAAGAAACCTTAACTCAACTTCTTTCCTTTCTTACAAAAACCGAAACACTTAACTCTCCTTTCTCATGTTCAGTGTTCTCTTCTTCTTTCTATCTTCAAATCACATTTTTCCTCCTCTCCAAAGCAAGACAACATTTTCCTTTTCCTATTTTACCCTTAATGAATGCTAAAAGTCCACTTTACCCTTCCTTTATACCTTATGTCTTTTTAAACTTAAGTGAACTACCAAAGCTACCCCTTTATGCATTCTTATCACTTTTAATTCAACTAACCTATGAAATAAATTCTACTAACATAGACATAAAAAAAATTTAACTCCCAAAAATTCACCTATCCAAACCTTATAATTATTTAAATCATGTTTTAAAAAAAAATTCAGGGCCAACATTTCTCCCCCTCTTAAAAGAATTTTGTCCCCGAAATTCTTACCTGAGTCATTGAAGAGGTATGGATACCTCTCCTCCATGGATTCCAAGGGCTCCCACATGACCTCTTTTACAGAATGGTTTTTTCACAGGACTTTTACTAGTTGAATTGTTTTGTTCCTAAGGACTTTTTCTTTAGTGTCCAAGATCTCCATTAGAGTCTCCTCATAAGTCAAATCATCTCTCAACTAAACCTCAGCGGTCTAAATGATATGAGAGGGATCTAATCTATATCTTCTCAATATGTAAACATGAAAGACATCATGAATCTGTGATAATTCCAGTGGCAACGCTAACCTATAGGCTAGTAGTCCAATCCTTTCAAGAATTTCATAAGGATCCACATATATTGGGCTCAACTTGCCCTTCTTGCCAAATCTCATGACTTCTTTCCAAGGAGATGTCTTAAGGAAGACTTTCTCATCAACTTCATACTCCATTTCCTTTCGGTGTGCATCAACATAGCTTTTCATTCTATCTTGAGCAATTTTAAGCCTTTGTTTAACTAACTTGACCTTATTGGCTATCATATAAATCAATTCTAGTCCTATTAGTTTCCTTTCTCCTTCTTTATCCTAGCATACAGGAGTTCTACATCTCCTCCCATATAGTGCTTCATAAGGAGCCATCTGAATGCTTTAATGGTACAAATTATTGTAAGCAAATTCGACCAATGGCAAATGCTCGTCCCAAGCTCCTTTGAAATCCATCACACATGCCCTGAGCATTCCCTCAAGGGTACAAATAGTCCTCTCGTATTGATCATTTGTTTGAGGATGAAAAGCAGTGCTAAAATTCAACTTAGTTCCCAAAGCCTCTTTGAAGCTTCCCCAGAATCTCGAAGTAAACCGACGATCTCTGTCAGAAACTATAGAGTTTGGAATCCCATGTAGTATCACTATCTCATCAATATACTTCTTTGTTAGCACATGCAAAGAATCAGTCTATTTAATTGCCAGAAAATGGGCTGACTTTGTCAAATGATCAACAATAACACATATGGCATCATGCTTCCTACTAGTCTTGGGCAAACCCATCAGAAAATCCATAGTCACCCTTTGCCACTTCCACTCAGGAATGGACAATGGCCTCAACTTGCCTAAAAGTGCCTGGTATTCATCCTTGACTTACTGACACACTAGACACTTGCTGACTTACTCTACTACATCCCTTTTATGCCTTTCCACTAGAAATGCTCTCTTAGATCTCTGTGCATCCTGGTACTATTTGGGTACATGGCATAAGGTGCATTGTGTGCCTCATCAAGTATCTCATCCTTTACTTCCATGACATTTAGGATAAAAAGTCTATTCCCTACAACTACAAGTCTATCATCCCTCACTACCACTTTAGATTTCTTGCCATTCTGAATTTCTTCTCGGAGCTTACTCAATTTTGCATCCTATGCTTGTAACTCTCTAACCTTCTCTCTGAGTATCGATCTCACTCTAAAAGCAACAGCAATATAATAAGGTTCCTCCTATTTCAAACTTATCCTAAGCTTAGCCATCTCTTCCAATAACGACAGATAAACTGTTTGAACGTGAGCTATTGAGGATTTCCTACTTAAAGCATCTGTCACTGCATTTGCCTTCCTTTGATGATACTCAATCAGCAGGTCATAATCCTTGAGTAACTCTAACCACTTTCTCCATCTCAAATTCAATTCGTTTTGGCTCAGTAAGTACTTAAGACATTTATGATCTGTAAAAATCCTTGTCTGAACCCCATATAGATAATGTCTCCAAATTTTCAAGGCAAAGATTACTGCTACTAATTCCAGATCATGAGTCGGGTAATTCAACTCATAAGGCTTTAGCTGCCATGAAGCATATGCTATTACCCTATCTCCTTGCATCAACACATAACCCAAACCTTTTCTTGAAGCATCACTGTAAACTGTATAACCCTTATCTCCCATAGGCAAAGTCAAAATTGGAGCACTTGTCAATTTGTGCTTCAGCTCCTCAAAGCTCTTCTGGCATTCATCACTTCAGATAAACTTCTGATTCTTCCTCAATAACCTAGTTAGTGGAGCAGTTATCATGGAGAATCTTTCCACAAACCTCCTATAATAACCTGCCAAACTCAGAAAACTCCTCAATTCTGTCACTCTCTTTGGTGCATGCCACTTTACCACTGCTTCAATTTTCCTCAAATCAACATGTACCCTATCCTCAAAAATTACATATCCAAGGAATACCACCTCAGGAAGCCAAAATTCACATTTGTTGAATTTGGCATAAAGTTCCCTCTCCCTCAGTGGCTGCAATACCATCCTGAGATGTTTCTCATGTTCCTCTTCAGTCTTGGAATAAATCAGAATGTCATTTATAAACATTATGACAAACCGATCCAGATACTCCTTGAAGACCCTATTCATAAGATCCATAAACGTAGTTGGAGCATTGGTCAATCTGAACGGAATGACTAGGAACTCGTAATACCCATAACGTGTAGCAACCCACTCCCGCAAGACTCATACTCGACATCCTGAGTAATGTCCAAGTACTTACCCCGCGAAGGTGGCATGCTATCACAGTCAATCAGTAAAATTTCCTTATAATTTTTTAAAAATTTGTAGCGATAAATGTATGTGGAAACCAATTATCAAATTGAGCCCATTTTATTCAGAAATATTTTCAATCACAATAATATAATCATCAGAATTACAAAAACTGTTTGGGCCCATTACAATTACAAAATACTTATAGTCATAATTTCATTACATTGCAAAATCATTTACAAACCTTTCCAACTTGGAAAGTTATTACAAACAGAAATATTTGAATACACATTGTACAGAAATTGCGGAATATACAAATTTACACAAAAATAAGAAAATACAGATGCAGACACGAACTAATCCCGACCTCTATCTTCCATTTGAATGCAGACATTTTACTCTCGTTTGCCCAACGGGGTAACGTTTCTAAGCCTGAAAAATTTGCAAAATTTTGGGTGAGTTTTTGCGAACTCAGTGAGTGACCGTCTTCGATGGCTCACTCAATTGCATAACACATAGCACATACAATTCATATAAATCAGGTTTATTTCAGATTCACTTCAGACAGATTTCACATTCAGAAATCATTCAAACCATTATAATCATTCATATCATGCATATACAATGCATATGAGACTCACTTTCAATTTGTTACTTTATTGTGACCGAGTGCCTAACTGTCGCATATCCATTATAGATACCGACCTTATTGATAATTATCCCGTATCGGGCTCATTGATAATTGTCCCATATCTGTTGGAGATACCGGGCTCATTTTACATAGTGAGCCTTTGGCTCTTAATCACTTTTTGAGCTTTAGGCTCGTTTTCACATTCTAAGCTTTAAGCTCTTTTTCAGTGGCTACTCTGGTCATAGCTGCCTTTATCTTTACGCATTCATATAATGAAATGCATCAATAACGTATAATCAGTCAATTGAAAGTGCTTAATATCACACAATCATATTCATTATCACATTCTCATTCATATTATCATCGGACCTTCGTCCGACATTCAACATTTAAGTTGAGAAAACACTTATTCTGTCCAATTCACATTCAATGAGCACTTTAATATCTCATTCATACATCACAATCATCAGACCTTCATTGTCCGGAATCAACACAATCAAATCACATTCATATGATCATTCAATAGTCAATTAATACAAAAATTCAAAACAGAACAAACAATAAAATGAGACCATCTAGGTCTACTCACAGTATGCTCCAGATTAGTAGTTGCTTCCTTGATCTGAAAGCATCTGGATGCGGATGTTTATCCTGCACATCGAAATTATGCAATATATATACTGCACACACACATTAATAACTTTGCACAACTATAAGCATTCATTTATGCACATGTGTGTATATGGGATACATATAATACATGTTCAATAACATTTTCGGGTATTTTTCCATTATTCTCATCACATTATCAATCCAATATCAAACTCACTTAAGTAACATTTGTACTTATAGCTTATACCTCAAGTAAACACTTTGAGTCTAATTTCATAACCCAATGAATCATTTCAGATTTTTCCTTAAACATCATTTCGGGTTAACTATTTCTAATCATTTAGACAATGCAAATAGGGAGGGGGATAATTTAGGAAGAATTTCTTCCAGAAAATTGTTCTCCTTCCTCTTAAGTTTTTAATGACACCAAGATCATTCAATTTGATTCAGTATTTCGAAAGATATACTCCAAATAATTTTGGACTGTTCTTATACTAAAATAGTACACCATACTCAAATTCCATCTAGAAATTGAAAGTGTTAGAGACTGTATCAACATTCAAATTCTTCATGTAATTTGTATATCTATTTCTCTAGTTCACTCCAAATCAAAAACCATCTCATTTGGGTCACCACAAGTCAAGATATAATGAAAATACTGAAATATGTTTAGTGAAATATCCCAGTTCATACTATTCCAACAGATTCCCTTACTTTCCTTTAATCAATCTTTCTCATCTTCCAATTTTCTAGATCTTATAACATCCAAAAATCCTTTTAGCACTGCCTTATAATGTATTGATTATCAATGCTAAAAATGAACAAATACACATCTTCGTACTATATTCACAGTGAACATGAAAAATGTCTATTTTCATATGATCATTCAATGACAATTAACTCTCCAAATTTCTCTCATATACATAAAGCCCATAGGGATTAACAAGATACTTACTTGATAAAACCCCAAAATCTTCAGAACTCCAATAAACCCTAACTCTCATGCACCCACGTACATCATCTTTAAGGTGGTTTAAGCTAGGTTTTTCTTGAGGCAAAAGAAATAGATAGCAAAGGTTGGAGTAGCAAAAGGTAGATGAAAGCAAGATATACTCTAGTGATAGTTTTGGTGAATCAAAAGT
>JANSVA010000217.1:29396466-29417114 GCA_025504915.1 Erythroxylum reticulatum | reverse complement strand
GTACAAACATATTATGAGCAAATATTCACTATTTATTATTCATGTGCATATATGAATGCATGAATATATCTGAAACACTTTCAATGGTTCTAACCCATTCAAAATGACCAAAATACCCTTTCCAATTGGTGAGGGGATGTTACAACAAGTCATCCATCCCTAAGTGTGACCATTGCGACAAGTTCCACAGAGGGGAGTGTTACAAGCTAACCGGAGCTTGTTTCAAATGTGGAGAGAAAGGACATATGGCAAAAGAGTTCCCTCAAAATCCAAGACATGAGAGAAGTCAGATGTAAGCTTCAAAGAGAGTTGAGATAGTGGGGCACAAGACTACAACAGAAGTGGGCAGTTCTGAGGTAGCTAAGAGAGTGAATCCCCCAGGAAGACCAAAGGGCCAAGTACCAGCTAGAGTATTTGCAATGACATGGGAAGATACAGAGATTGCTCCAAAAGTTGTCATGGGTATAATTAAATTATTTGATGATGAGGTGATTGTTTTGATTGATCCGGGTTCTACCCATTCCTTTGTTTCATTAGGTAGAACTATGTATGGTAGAGATTTGAGTTCATTGGGTACTCCTTTGATGGTGGGTACTCCAATAGGCCACTACATTGTGATTAGTCAAATTTATAGAGATTGTGAGATACATATTGGTGGGAGACTCATAGTGGTGGATTTGGTGTCGTTGATGATGGGAGGACTAGGTGTGATTTTGGGTATGGACGTCTGAAAGAAGTATAAGGACAACATAGATTGCAAACAGAAAACAGTGGAGTTTGAGCTGTATAATGAAAGACAGGTGATGTTTATGGGAGATAGAAAATTTAGCTCATCGAGAATTGTTTCAGCTTTTATGGTAGAGAAAATGATGAGGAAAGGGTGTGAAGCATTTTTGTCTTATGTGGTAGACACGAAGGCAAATTGAGGGAAGTTAGAAGAAATTCCTATAGTCAAGGAATTCCCTGATGCCTTTCCCGAGGAATTTCCAGGACTACCTCCACCTAGGGGAATTGAATTTCCCATTGAACTTCTTCCAGGTACTGCACTGATCTCAATTCTACCTATAGAATGGCTCCGATGAAATTGAAGGAGCTTAAGGAGTAATTGTAAGAGTTGTTGGAGAAAGGTTACATTAGGCCTAGTGCTTCACCTTTGAGAGCTTCGGTCTTTTTTGTAAAGAAGAAGGATGGATCGTTGCGAATGGGTGTGGATTATAGGAAGCTAAATCGGGTCACAATTAAGAACAGATATCCACTTTATCATATAGATAATTTATTTGATCAGTTGCAAGGGGAAAAGGTCTTTTCTAAGATAGATTTGAGATCAAGTTACCATCAGTTGAGGATAAAGAAGTTAGATGTGTCAAAGACTGCTTTTAGAACACGGTATGGCCACTTTGAGTTCTTGGTCATGCCTTTTAGGATGACAAATGCACCTGCAGCTTTCATGGATTTGACGAATAGAATCTTTAGGCCTTTCTTAGACCAATTTGCATTGTCTTTATTGATGATATCTTGGTCTACTCTAAAAGTGATAGGGAGCATAAGGAACATTTGAGGATTTCCTTTGAGATATTAAGGAAGAATGAGTTGTATGCTAAATTCAATAAATGTGAATTTTGTGAATTTTGGCTTAAAGAAGTGACATTTCTAAGATATGTAATTTCAGAGCAAAGAGTGCTTGTGGATCCGAAGAATATAGAAGTGGTTGTGAAATGGGAAGCACCTAAGAATGTAGCTTAAGTAAGAAGTTTCTTGGATTTAGATGGGTATTACAGAAGGTTTGTAGAGGGCTTTTCCATGATAATAGCTCCACTTTCCAAATTGATAAGGAAGAATTAGAAATTTGTGTGGACAAGTGAATGTTAGAAGAGCTTTGAGGAGCTTAAGTACAGATTGACAAGTGTACCGATTTTGATTTTGCCTTCGGGTAATGATGGATACATAGTGTATAGTGATGCCTCGAGGAAGGGATTAGGTTGTCTGTTAATGTAAGGAGATCAGGTTATTGCTTATGCTTCTAGGCAATTAAAGCCTTATGAGATGAACTATCCTACGTATGATTTAAATTTGGCTGCCATAATATTTGTATTGAAGACTTAGAGACATTACTTATATGGAGTCACTACTAAGGTGTTTACAAACTATAAGAGTCTTAAATATTTCATGAGCCAAAAGTAGTTGAACTTGAGACAAAGAAGATGGTTAGAACTATTAAAGGATTATGACTTGATGATATATTTCCACCCGGGGAAAGCTAATGTAGTGGTGGATGCATTGAGTAGGAATAGCACATGTGGAGACAGCGTACCTTCCTTTGCTGAAGGAATTAGCCAAACTTAATGTGACATTGAGGCAAGACGAGCCTGACTGTATGTTGGCTAATTTTAGAGTGAGACCAATATTGAATGAGACGATTAGGGAGTTGCAGGAGCAAGATGAATATTTGAGCAGGCTTAGAAAAGAGATCAGAAGTGGTAACCTTCTGAAATAGAGATCAAAAAGGATGGATTGGTGGTGATAGGTAACTGATTGTGTATTCCAGATATGTGGGACTTGAAGGAAGAGATTCTAGGTGAGGGACACAATGCACCTTATGCTATGCACCCAGGAAGTACGAGAATGTATAGAGATTTGAAAGAGCATTTCTGGTGGAAAGGAATAAGGAAAGAAGTTGCAGAATATGCTAAAAGATGCTTAGTGTGTCGGCAAGTTAAAGCTTAACACCAAGCACCTTCAAGCAAATTTGAACCTCTACCGATTCCAAAATGAAAATGGGAGAAGATTATGATGGATTTCTTGATGGGATTGTCGAGGACTAATAGGAAGCATGATGCAATATGGGTAATTGTGGATAGGCTAACCACGTTTGCACATGTCTTACCAATTGAGCAGACAGATTCTTTGAATGCTTGGCCAGGAAGTACATAGAGGAGATAATCAAGCTTCATGGGATTCCAAGCTCTATAGTTTCAGATAGAGACCCCAGGTTCACCTCCAGATTTTGGGAAAGCTTGCAGGAGGCTTTGGGAACTAAGTTACATTTTAGTGCAGCTTTCCATCCAAAGACCGATGGTATCGGAAAGAATAGTACAGACATTGGAGGCAATGTTAAGAGCTTATATTATGGACTTCAAAGGTGTATGAGATGATCATTTACCTTTAATTGAGTTTGCTTATAATAATTCCTATCACTCAGGAATTCAGATGGCACCTTATGAAGCTTTTTCTGGTAGGAGGTGCAAAACTCCTATTTGTTGGGATGAGGAAGGCGAAAGGAAACTTGTAGGACCTGAATTGGTGCGAGTTACAGTTGATAAGATTAAATTAGTAAAACAGAGACTTAAACCAGCTCAGGATAGAATGAAGAGCTATACAGATGCATATAGAAGAGAGATGGAATTTGAAGTTGGAGACAAAGTGTTTCTTAGAACTTCTCCATGGAAAGGGGTTTTAAGATTTGGTAAGAAGGGCAAACTTAGTCCAAGACACATAGGCCTATATGAGATCATCGAGAAGATTGGGCCTTTAGCATACAAGTTACCTTTTCCATCGGAATTATCTAAGATACACAATGTCTTTCATGTATCGATGCTAAGGAAGTACCAATCGAATCCTTCATGTATAGTTCAACCTTCTGAGGTTCAGTTAAGGGAGGATTTAACATATGAAGAACAACCAATAGAGATCTTAGATTCGAAGGAAAAAGTATTAGGAAATAAGATTGTGAAGTTGGTTAAAGTCTTATGGAAGAATTAATCGACTGAGGAGGCAACATGGGAGCCTTTGGAAGCAATTAGGGAGAAGTATCCACACTTTTTGATGGACTCAGGTAAAAATTTCGAGGATGAAATTCTTTGGGGGGGAGAATTGTTCGACCCTGAATTTTTTTTTCAATTTTTGTGATTTGTTATTTAGCTTTTTATTTAGGTTTTAGTCGATTATTCCATTTTTTGATTAATTTTGAAAGTAGTCATTAATTTAATGGCATAAATAGAGATTAGAAATTGATGGAAGGATTTGAATTAATTTTGAATTATTATGGGAAGGTTAGAAGTAAGTTAGCTTAAGGGAGTTAGAGAAATAAAAGACAAAAGAATGGGCAAAATAGGAAGGACAAGATAAATGAAGGGTAAAATGGGAAAAAGACCACATAAAATGGTTTTGTATTAGAAGAAGAGAGAAGTGTCGTGAGAACCAAAGAGAAAGAAGAAAGAAACGAAAATAGGAGAGAAGAAGAGAAGTTTTGGTGAAAAAGAAGAGAAGAGAAATCAAGTTTGTTAAGGTAGGTTAACTATCTTTTCCTTGCTTTATTAAAGGAATGGGTTGTATTGAGGATGAAGGAGTTTGAGAGGAAAGAAGTTTTATGGGAAGAAGATGGATTAGCAGATCCCAATTGATTTTAAGATTTCTAAACTAGATCTTAAGTTTTCTAACCTAGATTGACTGTAGGTAGATTAGATTTGAGTTTCATTGTACTATTGTAATTCTATGATTTTTCTGAAGTCTTTATATTTATTAGAATGTTGGGTTTGAATGAACCCTTGGTTGTTTTAGGAGACTAATGAAATACTACCCAAAATCAAAGGGAAAGGCAAGCTTGACTTGGATTTTTGCAAGCTTATTAGGTGGGTAATGTATTTATAGTTATTGGGCAATTAGGCAAATTCTTACTTATGTATGTGTATGTGATGTGCTTGAAAATGAAATTGCTAAATTGTGGATTACTATGATGAGTTTTAAGTTATGCATGGAAAAAAGTAGGACATTTTTGAAAAAAAAATCAAATTGTGATTTTAATCATATTATGCCTTGATATTCGGTCATGGCATTTTGTCTAAACGAAAAAGAAATGAAAGAGCATGAAAGCATTTCATAAAATGATTTGAGCATGATTATGTGGTTCTGTTTGGGCGAGAGTGGAACCATTCTGTTTGTTACTAGCACGTTGACAAGATCCTTCTCCCAACTGCTCGCTTGTGGCATATAAGCTCCGAAATTGGACTCATTTTATTCATAAGGTAAACTTCAATTTCTTCATTATGTTTTCATGAAACCCTTAAGTCGTTTGTTGTGCATTGCATCTTTAGATGTTCAAGTAGGGTGCATGATAAAATGACATGTTTACTGGCTAAAGTTATGTTGTGTATTGTCTTTGAATTATATTGATCAATGTTCAAATTGCACGACCAAAGTAAGAATGTTAGAATTGTTAGATATACATATACATATGCTTGAATATATGGCCAATTGCCAATGGCTATATAGATATATTAGCCACTGAGCTGTGTAGCTCACCCCATTATTCCTTCCTCAGGTGCAGATCGAGAAGATAAGTAATCCTTGTAAGGCAATTGGGAAACTTCCAAAATAGTAGCTTTTGTCACTAAGTTAGTTGCTCACTTTTGGGATAGTTTCATAAGCGTGTAAGCATTGAGCATTTTGTATAGGATGTATTTGAGGGTTAAGACCTTGTTCAGATTGTATTAAAGTAATTGAAGTTAAGTATGAGTTTCTATTGCTTAGTAAATATGTTAAAACTGATAAGTCCCCAGGAATGTGCATATTTCTGGGTAGATGTATTTTCCTTAATCTAAGCCTTTTATGGCTGTAGAACTTGTGTGTTGACTTCCAAGGGGAAACTAGACTAATTGAGGCTAAACTAGTTAAGGTTGTCCCCTGAAAGTTATAGTCTGTGATGACATCATTGCATCTGTAAGGATGCATCGTCTGTAATGATGCATCGTCTGTAAACGACGTGTCATTTGTGATGACGTCATTCGTCTTAAGAGTTGTATCATCTGTGAAAACGCTTCGTCTTAAGAGATATATCGTCTATGATGATGTCATTTCGTCTTTGATGATGTCATATTGTGTATGGAGATGTATCGTTTGTAAAGACGCTTCGTTTTAAGCATTGCATCGTCTTAAGTTGATTTTGCTTCGTCTTAAGTTGAATCCTCTACATCTTAAGTGTTGCATCGCCTTAAGTTGACTTTGCTTCGTCTTAAATTAACTCCTCTACATCTTAAGTGTTGCATCGTCTTAAGTTGACTTTTTTTTGTCTTAAGTTGACCCCACATCGCCTTAAGACGTTGTTTCGTCTTAAGTTGACCCCATACCGTCTTAAGACTTTGCTTCGTCTTTCACCTTTGTTTCGTCTGCCTCTCCACTTCGTCTATCCCATTTGTTTCATCTTCCCTCTTCACTTCGTCTGTCTTTTGTTTCGTCTGCCCTCTCCACTTCATCTGTCCCATTTGTTTCGTCTGCCCTCTTCACTTTGTCTATCTCATTCGTTTTGTCTGCCCTCTCGGCTTTGTCTATCCCATTTGTTTCGTCTACCCTCTCTGCTTCGCCTGTCCCATTTGTTTCGTCTACCCTCTTTGCTTTGTCAATTCCATTTGTTTCACCTGCCCCTTCGCTTCATCTGTCTTATTTGTTTTGTCTGCCCTCTTCACGTCGGCTGTCAATCATTTCGTCTGCTTTCTACTCTTATGACCAATATTTCTTCCTCTATTTACTACTCATCCAATACCATCGTCTAGTCCATTTTGACTCTTCAGACGATAGATTTTGTCTTCACGATCTTCATGAAAGTGGTAAATCTTGAAGTCCTCTTTTTAAGCTACCCCAAAGAACACCCAAATCTAACACCCATAATGGAGGTTATTCCGGTGTCCCCAAAACAGGTTTAGTATAGTGAGGGCAAGTACTATTCTCTGTCAATTGTCTCCGAATGTTTGGGTTTCTGAAACGGGATCCATCATATTTAATATATGTTTAGGTTAGAATTATGTTATTTTGTTAATTATTTATGTTTTAATTGTTTTATGGGTTGGTATAAGTCTTTAAGCTTAAATATTATATTTTCGAGATACCTTGATTTGTTAGTGTTTCAGGGTTAACATCGAAGAACATGGCACAACAAGCCACGATCGTAACAAAAGCCCAGGATATGACGTATGATCGTGGCCTGCATGCTATGATCATGACAGAAGGCTCGAATGTGGCTAATGATTATGGCCTGTAGGGCTACAATTGTGGCCTATATATTGAGGGCTTTTTCAAACCTTTTGGACCCCAAAAAATCATAGGGTTGCTCAGAACACAAAGGATATTTAAAGAATAAGAGAAAGTGGTAGAAGAGCTTTTGCATTAGCCACTTTTGAGAAAATGTAAAGAGAATTCACCAAGAAATTGAGAAAGAGAAGAAGGAAGACAGAAGTGGAGAAGAAGCTGACTTAATGTACTTCCTATATTAGGAATTTCTCGACGTTGCTGCCTCCCAACATCCGTTCAAATCATATTTCCTGTTTATTTTTAGTTTATTATTGTATAGAATTGGAATAACAATTTGATGATAGATTTTTGAATGTTGAGGATGTTCTAAACTAACCTTCAGAGTTTTATCTTTAAATTAATAAAATTTTATTGTTTATGTTTTATTGGATTTATTGTGATTTAATTCTGTGATTGCATAATTCGATAATAAACTGAGAGGGTGAATCAAATGAAAAATAATTAAATTAGGCTAATAAGAGTTAGGTGGTTTAATAGAATAAGAATTAAATCAAATCAGTAAATTGTGTAAAGAGAGATCTTGCGTAGGTTTCCAATAGTTACCAAACAAGTTCAGAACTAATTAGAGTTTTGGATAGGTTGTTAATTGAGATATTGTAACCTCCATAATCTGATTAGGGTTTATGATTTAGGATTAATGGTTATAACTTGAGAGAGAGTAATCAACTCTAGGATCGTCTAGAACCATTAATCAAGTAATTCATAATCAATTAGGCTAGCGTTAATGATGGGTAAAATTCCCTATCTCATTTGGTAATTTCTTTAGGTTAATTCTTGGGTATGCGTTGCAACTACTGAATAATTAATATTTTGTGTTTGATTCTTAATTTGATTGATTGAATTGAATTCTCATTTTAGTTTCATTATATTTTGAATTTCTTCAATTTGTTCTGGCCTTAGATTTTAGAATAGATTATCCCTCCTCGTGGGATCGACACCTTAGGTACTATGCTAACAGACCGTGCACTTGCAAATTATTCAAGGTATTATTAAAACTTACACATATCAAACACCCGATTGAGTTTTTGGCACCATTGACAAGAGGCGATTAGTTTAATTTTGTACTCTAAGGCCTTTTCACTATCTTTTGTTTAAAAAAACAAAGAGAAGTTAGGCATAAAGTAGACAACACATCAACTTGGATATCACCAGACATCAATGGAGAATCTCAAAAGTTGAATGTTAATAAGAGATAAAAAGAAAGATCATAGAGGATGTATATTATAGGGAGAAAAGGACTTTTGCGGATTTTAATGAGTCCCAATTTAGTTAGGGAAATCATCATCCTTATATAAACCTATACAATTCGAGGTGGTAGAATCACCCAGATTTCTATTAGTCCAACAATGCAAGTGCTCACATGGGACATCAAGACCTATTTGAATTTTAGCAAGATGAGTCCCATTTATGGATAAGCTAATAGAGATGGAAGAGAACTACAGATAAGCTAACAGAGATGGAAGAGAACCAGAAGAGACTAGAAGAGAAATTTGATCAAGTAATAGAAAATCATATTGCTTTTATTCACAATTTAGAGATTCAAGACAAACATTGATCGTTGTTTTTTGATGTTTGTAAGTTTTAATTAATTAACCTTGATAATTTACAAGTGCATGGGTCATTCGCATAGTACCTAAGGTGTCAATCCCACTAGAAGGGATAATCTAATCCTAAAAACTAAGGCCAAAACAAATCGAAAAAATTCAAATGTCACGAAACTAAAACAAGAATGCAATTCAATCAAGCAATTAAATTCAAATTTTAATCACAAAAATATTAACAATTGCAATAACAATGCTATAATCAACCTAAGCAATTATTAATTGAGAGAAAGGGAAATTTCTCCTATTTTTAATGCTAACCTAATTGATTATGAATTACTGGATTATTGGTTCTAGAGGGTCCTAGGGTTAATTACTATCACTTAAGTTATAACTATTAACCTAACTTATAAACCTTAATTAGATTTGATTAAATTCTTGTTCTATTAAATCACCTAACTCCTGTTAGCCCAATTTAATTATTTTTCATTTGATTCACCCTCTTAATTTATTACTAAATTATGAAATCTCATAAATTAATCACAACAAATCCAATAAACCTAAAAAAATATTTCATTAAATCAAGAATAAAACCCTAAAGGTGAGTTTAAACCATCTCAACATTCAAAAATCCTATCATAACACTGTTATTCCCAATTATATACAATAATAAAAATGAAAAATAAATAATAAATACGATCTAAGTGGAGACAGGAGGCAGCGATGTCGGGAAACTCCTAATCTAGGAAATAGGTCGAGTCGGCTTCTTCTCCACTTCTCTCTTCCTTCTTCTCTTTCTCTATCTCTCCGTAATTCTCTCTAGAAAAGTGGCTGATGTAAAAGCTCCTCCTTTTTCTTCTTTTTGTTCTATTTATGTTCATTTGTGTTTAGAGATGAACTAGGGTTTTTTTTTAGTATCCAAAAGGTCTAAAACATGCCTCGAACGTGGTTGTGCATCTGTCCTATGTAGGCCATCATTGTGGCCTACATTTAAGCCTTCTATTATGATCGTGTCCTGTTGTGTCATCATCCTGGGCCTTTTTCTGGCTCGAATGTTTTGTAAAACTCCTTCGTTCTTCAATATTGACCCTAAAAAACTAGCAAACACATCAAGGACCCTAAAAAATATAATATTTAAGCTTAAAAACTATAACTAATTTATAAAACACTTAAACATAACTAATTAACAAACTAACACAATTCTAACCTAAACGCATACCAAATGATCAAATTAATGGATAAACATATATCAAACTATGCCCTAAAGCATGATGCAATTTACACTTATCACATCACAAACAAAACAATAAACAACATAAGACATCACAAAACACACATATGTAATAATGAGATAATGGCTTCAACTTAGCGAAACAAATTTAACTGTAAACATAATCTTTCAAGTCTTTCTAACTTATTAATAAGCGAAATCTGTGTCTAAGCACCTTCGACTAAATATACAAACTAATCAAAATTTTTATGTTGAATCTATTCACCTCTATCATTTGCCCATACACATTAATAATCATTTAGTCAAAATAAAAGTGTAGCTATTCCTTAGTAGGTTTTCATGAAAGATCAAGCTACTAATAACTTTGGTTGATTTTTAAAAAAACATTTTTTTATTGATTTTTCTTTAAAGAAATGAACCTAGTCTTTTTATGTGGAGGCAAACACTTATGATGAATGTTGATCTAATTACTCAACTAAGTCTTGTTGTTATTAAGTTGCTCGGTTGGAATGTCATTATAGCCTTTTTACATAAAGACACACATTTGTGATGCGTATCGATTTGGTTACTCAGCTACATTACATTCTCAACTAGCTACTAGCTCTATTCATAACCCAAAGGCCAGCAAAATAGTTATTTTAGTTAAAATTATACATTTTTTTATCGTAAATTTTTGCCTACCTTATTTCTGTAGCTAATCATTCGTATGAAAATGTATTAATAATGCCACTTATTTGTTTGACCTAAAATTATAAATGAGTATGGCAAATTCCTAGGGTGAATGGACTAACATTATGTCCTAATTAACTAGCATATTTAGCCCTAAATAACTTAAGTCACTAATTTCATAAGCTAATAAACCGTCGCAACCTAAAAGGTTATATTCAAGGCTAAATCTATCCCGTTTAGTCCTAGCCATTGACGCATTCACAAAATTCATATCATGCAACCTAAACAAACTATCATATAATATGCAAAATTGACACTCAAGATAAAAACACATAACCCTGCCCACACATAAACAACACATTGTTCTCTTTGTGAGAAGCGTACACAAACACGCTGGGGGTAATAAACACAATATACAAAAAACATAAAAAGAAAATACTAATAAAAATGAAAAGAAAAGGGTTAGAACATGAAACCATTTATAGTGATAGAGGTGGTGATGGCAATAGTATTAAGACCAAATCCGCTTGACATCGAGAGTACATCGCCAATTTATATAATAAACTTGGGCTCAATCAAAGGGCTATAAGGTAGGGTCATAATCATCCATATAATGTGACGATCATGACAAAAGGCTCTTCTCCAATATCACAATTGTTAGGTTTTTTCTCTAGGGTCACGATTGTGACAGGCACTTGCCAAACACTGGATTTTCCATCTATTTTGAATGTTGGGAAAGTTTTTGGGGAAAAAATGACTTAGGTAAGCCCTAAAACTAACCCTAAGACCCACATTTACTATAAAAGAATGTAAAGATTATAAAAAATGGATGCCTCTTTCTTACCAAATTGGGATTAATCAAGGAAGATCAAGAAGAGCATCAAAGAGCTCTAGGATTTCCATATTCAGTCCAAATCAATTTTTTCTTCTTTCTCTTGTTTATTTTCTTTAAGCTTAATGTATAAAATGGATTTCAAGGTGTTATACAAAATTAATGATGTTCTAATTTTCATATTAGGATTTGTTCTTAAGCTATTTTGTGACTTGATTGTTATTGAGTTCAATACAATATTTTGGTATGTTAATAATCCGATAATAAATCAAGAGATTGGAAGTTATTTGATTAGGTTGGATAACGAGAGTTAGCGACCTAACAAGTCACATAAATATCAAATTGATAATCATACAAAGAGAGATCTTTGTGTGAAAACTCAATTATGCAATAGATCACTTAAAAACTAGTTGGAAACATTAGGCTACTTTATTAATCAAGAGATTAGGTCTTGAGAGAGAGAGATACCAAACCCTTCAAAAATCTAAAATCAACAACCAGTTGAATCAATAGTAGGTAAGGGAGCAAAATAATGATAGAATGAATCTTAAGCTTTCATACTTGATCATCCTTATTTTATTGTGGCAGCTCAATTTTTAGTTAGTTAAGTGCTCAATTTTATTTAATTATTTTAATTTATGATTATTTCATTTCACTCAAATCATATTTTAAAAGATTGGATAAAGTTAGGTTGACTTAGTTTTAACTATTTCCTCAGGGGATTAATACCTTTAATACTAAAAACTTACGATTCGTATACTTACAAATATTGAGAGTTTTATTATAGGTACAACTTGATCAAAACTGCCCATATGTGTTTGACACAATCACAATGACCTACATAATAACATATAAGCTTGTGTAACTGATCATGTAAGTTGACACGATCACAACGACTTACATAATAACATATAAGCTTGTGTAAGTGATCATGTAAGTCACTGATTAATTCATTATGAATTTATGATTGTGACTAACATATTTATTCAATTATGATTTTGTTATTCAATTATGATTATAAATAATATATATTTTTATTTTTGTATGGATTGTTTCAGATGGATGAGCATATTCCTTCAATGGATAGTTGTCATCTAGTACCGAAGATAGAATTGGAACAATCCTGTACTAAGTGAAGATAGAAGTTCGGCTCGCAATAAGTTAAAAAGTGAAGTTTAGAATCACTTCAATAACACTAAATCAATGGACAAAGTAGAAAAAATTGAATGTAACTATTGTCAGAAGATGTTTACCGCAATTTTAAAAGGTGGAATCCTCATTTAAAGAAAAATTTTGATTCGTGTAGTAGAAAAAAGATGGTATTAGGAGGTAAAAAAAATTTGACCCTTAAACTTATGAGAGGGAAGAATCAAATGACCGCAACATCTTATGATAGCAACATATCAAGGTTTTTAATGGATTTTATGGTAATTAGTGATGAATGTCCACTATCTATGGTTGATACCAAAAGATTCAAGGTTCTAAGTCAGAATCTGTTGAAGAAGGACATTATAAAGATATACCAGGATAAGAAGAAAGAAATTTTAAGAACATTGATGAGTATTGAAAGACAAATTTCCATTACAACAGACATATGGATAGCCAATAACAAAAGAAGGGTTATATGGCAATGACTATACATTATGTTGGCAATGACTAGACTTTACACAATAACATTTTGAGGTAATTTATATTCTTTAACACTTATATTATTTACTTTTTCATTATGTTATGATTGATGTTTTTCATATTTGTACTGATAGGGTTCGTTTATGCATCGACACTATATATAACTGAAAGGTTGACAACTATGTTGGGAGATTGCTTTCATAGATTTTAATATAGACATAAAATTATCAACCATAATAATCAACAATTGTAGCACAAATGATGCTATGATAGAAAAGTTAAAGAATAAGATACAAGATAGGAGCAATTTTATTAATGGAAGGTTAATCAATATGTGATGTTATGCACATAATCTGAATTTGGTTGTGAAGGATAAATTAGATATCATAAAGGATGCAAGAGATTTGATTCAAAATAGTATTAGACTGAAACACTTAAAAAAGTAAAGAAATTTAAAGAAATTGCAAAACATTAATAGATTCCTAGTACGAAGATGTTAGTTTTGGATTGTCTCAGCAGATGGAACTCAACATTCAAGATGTTAGAGTAGGCGGTCCAATATGTTGATATGTCTATGTGGTTAAGACAAAGAGATTCTCGGTATACTTACACGCCTATAGCAGAACAATGGGAGTTAGTTAGAGCACTATGTACAAAGTTGGAACTATTTTGTAATACAACTAATTTGTTCTTGGGAATTGATAGGTCTAATTCATACTATGTTTTCCTAGGTGTTTATTAGACAATTACCATTTGTATAGGCTTGAAATTGTGGTATCATGAGTGTTTCTTTATATTCTAAGTGTTCTTGTGGTTTATAGCATGATTTTAATTTTAATTTTATGTTTCATGTGGTGTTTGATGCGTTTGTTAGTGATGGAAATTATATAATTAAATAATAAGCAAGATGGAAGTTGTTTGAAAGGTGTTATGATAATGCATGAGGAGTACGATTTTGACTGTACATGGTCTTTGTCAAAATCGTAAATTCTCAGGAGCACAATCACGACATCCATGTCACGATCGTGACAGACAATGTCTAAGCATGAGTTTTTCTATTTTTTTAGGGTTTGGGGGTATGTTTGGAACTAACCAAAGTGAAAAAAAAACCCTAGTTACATCCCTAAGACCTAATACACTGTTTAGGGACATGAAGGACATAAAAAAAACGTAGCACCAACACCAAAAAGTTGGTCAAAAAGAACATCAAATAATTCTAAATTTTTAGATTAAGTCTCCAATAAAGTTTTTCTTCTTTTCCTTTATTTATTTCATTATGCTTGATGCGCAATCTAAATTCCAAGATGTTTAACATGTTCATGAAGCTCCAAATTTTAGATTAGGATTTATTCTAGATTTATTTTGTGACTTTAATTATTGTTTATTTCAATACATATTCTAGTGTTTGTGATAATTGTGTATACTTATACTTGACTATAAGTCGATAGAGAGAGTCAAAAGCAATCAAATTAGATTATGCAATGAGAGTTAGCTAGTCCCATAATTATCAAATTAAGAATCATTGGGAGAGAGATCTTTTGTGAGAAATTAATTATCTATTAGATAGATTTAGATGTAATTGAATAAGTTAAGGAAACCTTTATCAATTGAGAGGTTGCAAATTGGATCAAAAATAGTTAAATGAACAAAATAAGGAAAGAATAAGTCCTAAGTATTCAATCTTGATCAAAACCCTTATTTTAATTAGCATCTCATTATTATTTGAATGAATTGCTTTGTTTTATTTTTTTTTCAATTTTTGTTATTTATTTTTATTCAATTCACATTTTAAATACCTTAGATAAAGTTAGGTTTAAATTAGTTAACAGTGCATAATCCTCGTGAGAACGATAACCTTATATATTACAAGATACAATCTGTATACTTACGGTGTATTGAGGTTTTTATTAGATATAAAACTTGCTCAATAGGAACAAAATATCCAACTTTGCACTATTGCTTTAGCACTATGTGTGAGATTTAAATAAGCTTTATCTAATTCAATGTTTGATTCTAATGAGGTTATTTGAGTTATGGCAGAGCAGATAATGGAGAAGTCAAATTCTTATTGGTATATTGCTGGACATATTGTTATAATCTTATTTGTGATGGATCCATGATACAAGATAAAGGAGGCTAATTTTGTATATAACGTGTTGTATGTTGATTGAGCCCAAGAGCATGTAGATGTTGGAGTTATGTAAAGCCCTAGAAAGCAAGTGTATTTACTTATAACTTAATTTTCTTCCAGTTACTTTTCTAATGAAAATATTTATTATTAATGATACAAAAGAGTTTGGTTTTTATGAGTATTATATATCTAGTCATAAGGTACCGAGATTCTTTTGTAGCTAATATACATCCACATTAAGATTTATGGAAAACATGTATATTAATAACCTAAAATAATAGATTCACAGTTGAATAATCAAGTTAGTCGCTTGATTATGATTTAGATTGTAGTGTTGCAATTTATCTCCGTGCAAGTAAAAGAGTTTACTTTAAGGGAATGATGAGTTTCATTTTATGATAGTAGCTGACTATCGATAGTGGCACTATTAAATGAATCTGCAATCAAGTATGCTTTAAAGAATAAAGTGGGTCCTTACTTTAATCTTAAAACATACAACTTAAGCATTTGTTTATTATGGACCACAATCTTGATGAGTGGTGAACTCATATGTGTTTCATTATAATTCTTGATATGGTCAAAATGGATTTTTACAGAGTATCAATCCAGTGTCTACATGTTGGAATTATTAATTGGAACATGTATCAAGGAACATTCACTCAAATAAAGAGTTTATAGTAATATCATCACTTCTAGATGTTTTATGGAGATTGGTGATTAAATTAGCACCAATACTTTGATGGACTAGCTACCCATCAAGCCCTAACACCAAGATGAGATCTTGGGTGTTGATCACCATATAGAGTAAAATGGGAGATTTATAAGGAAAAACCAACGTAAGGGCAAAACAGTAATTTTACCCTTTATTATGATGATGGCTATAATATGGTTCATATTAGAGTTTACAATTGGACATCTTATTTGAAATATTTGTTCTTATAATATGTAGTAATTCAAGAGTTCAACTAATTATCTTTAATGGAATGACATTTACTTAATAAGTTGGAATTAATTCCAATAAGGTTAACTTAATTCTGGGCTTATTGGAGCTTGAATTATATAAGTCCAATTAGATTCTTCTAAAAAGGTTATCAAGCAAAGTAAGAAATAAAAATAAAGATTTTAAAGTCTATGATTGAATGTTGGGCTTAGACTAATTAGTTGTTAATTAGAAGCCTAAATGAACATTTAGAAATGGGCTAGACTTTAGTTTAATTTGATTAATTTGATTAATTAAATTAAAACAAAGTTATTAAAGATAAATGGAGGATGAATTTCGACTTTAATGGGCTAAATAGGTAGCTGCACATTTAACATTGATTTGTTATATTAAAGATGGTTTTAACATGTTTTATCATCATTAAATAGAGTAATGATGTTATCATTAAATGGTTTATAGGTTGCCCTTTAATGATAGCATGTAACTTTTTAGCATTCATTGGATTAAAGAAGAAAGAGAAACATTTGATGGACCATCTTCCTTCATTCATCACAAAATCGAAAATAATATGTCTCATTTAGGTTAATAGTCTTTTCATATAGCCATCTTAAAGACAAATGAGAAAAGCCTTATTTATTAGCTTCTTTATGATTGATTAAAAAATGAAGTGACGCATTTGATGAAAATCACTTCTTTCTTTTGATGTTAACCGAAATTGAGAAGAAGTGAGAAGGTGTTCTTACATTTTTTACTCTCTCTCTCTCTCCTATCTTGCATGGCATAGCCGAAAATTGCATGAGAGGTGTCTCATCTTTGGCTTTATTCTTCTAAGGAAAAATCTCTTCAAGTGTTTCTTCTCCTTTCCCACCAAAGGATCTTGTTAACTAAGTTGTCCAAGAAAAACAAGTGATAGATCGGATTGGTCAAAGATACAATATCGAGAAGAGGATATAATAATGAGAAGAGTATACATCACTTAGAAGAGGATACATTATTAAGGATAAGATAGCACAGCGAGGACTTAAAGCTATAGCGAAGGAGTCGGTAATAATTTTCATCTTGTGTTTACGTAAATGTTTATCTTTACATCGTATCCACTAAAATTTTGATTTCTAAAAAGTTTTGAAATTTACCGTTTTATCCAAATCGTGCATGCTTTATTTTTCTGATTTAACAGTAGATGTCATTAAACAATTATGGTTTGACTTATTTAACGATTATCAAGTCAAAATGAACAAAATTTAGGATCAGGATCACAGTAGTTCAAGTTGTTCAACTCTGATTTTGGTTTCAGGTTCAGGCTCATCTTTTAAGAGTAGTTTGTTACTTTCACTTACAAAATTTATGAACGAAACAAGGGCTAGGACTTCATACAATATCATGAAATTAGATAAATATTTGACAGAAGATTGTATGGTTGAAGTTAAAGGTGTGCAATTCGATGTATTATTATAGTGGAAGAGTTATAGAATAATTTTTTAATCATGTAAGTAATTGTATGAGACCTATTAGCAATCCAATTATTCATGATTGCTTCAAAGTTTGCTTTTAGCACTAGTGGTTGAGTTATTAGTCCTCATCGTGATTGACTTCATCCTCATACTATGGAAGCTCTTATTTATGCTAAAAATTAGTTAGGTGATGAAGATGTTAAGAGTAAATTATTTTCTTTTTGATATATCAATTTCTTCTATTTTTTATATTATCTTACCTTATATTGTTTTTCAAGTTGTATATTAATACAGCCATAAGTACTATTGCAGAAGTGACTAGTCATACTCATCAAGCAAGTGAACATTATTTTGACAAAATATTCGAAGATGAAGGTAAATTTAATTATTTACTTATTATTACCATGTCCTTAATATTCCTTTAATTTTCATATTATATTACTAGATATAATGTTTGTACATATATAAGAAGTGATGCAAACTATTGATGATTTTGACTACAACGATTAGCTACTCTCTCAGTTTTTCTAGTCTCTACTCTCTCTAGCCCCCATCATGATTTTATCTTGAATTTTGTAAATTGTATCATTTAAAAATTTTGAATAATCATTTTTGTAAATTATGACATGAATTTATGAATTTTATGCATTATGGTTTATGAAATCTCAATTTTTATTAATCAATTGAAATTCGCAACTTCAATTAATTGAAATGATCACTTTAATTATAATATTTTTATTTATTTCCTATAATCCTATCCTAATTCATTAATGATAATGAATTTACTTTCATCTTATTTGTTATATCAATATATGCATGTTTTATATAATTATTCATTACAAAATTTCAATTTTTATTAATCAATTAATAGCCATAACTTCAATTAATTGAATTGATCACTTTAATTATAATCTTTGTCATTCATTTCTTATAATCCTACCTTCATTCATTAATGAATTTGGTTTCATCTTATTCATTTAATCAATATATATATGTTTTATATATTCATTCATTAAAAAATCTCAATTTTTATTAATCAATTGAAATTCATAACTTCAATTAATTGAACTCACTTTAATTATACTCTTTTTCATTCATTTCCTATATTCCTATCCACCTTCATTAATGAAATGAACCTAATTTTCTCGTATTTATTTTATAAATATATGTACGCTTTGTATATTTATCCATTAGATAATCTCAATTTCTATTAATCAATTGAAATTCATAACTTCAATTAATTAAATTGATCATTTAAATTATAATCTTTATCATTCATTTCCTATAATTTTATCTTCTTTCATTAATCAGTAATAAAATTTAGTTTCATCTTATTCGTTTAATCAGTATACATACGTTTTATATATTCATTCATTATAAAATCTTAATTTTTATTAATCAATTCAAATTCGTAACTTTAATTATTTAAATTGATCACTTTAATTATAATATTTTTCATTCATTTGTTATAATTTTATCTTCCTTTGTTATCATTTTATGTAAGTTTTATATATCCTTAATTTTTAACTAAATAAAGCTTTATTCAAATTTTAAAAAAAATTGTCGGGCTTGCCTAAGCCTATTGGGCTTCGGTCCTATTGAACCAGATCAGACCTCAGATCGAGCTTCTAGCCTACATCCCGAGGTCTGAGTTGTCCCGACCCAGCTCTGCTCACATCCCGAGGCCTGAATGCTCCCGACCCAGCTCAGCCTACTACTACCATCCCCTGCTATTTACATGCCTAGATAACCATGGAGGCCAAGCAGCGGATTGACCAATATTGAATGCAAAAAAATATATATATATTAAATGTATATTTGCTTTTCTCATCACAGGCAATCGATGGGCCACTTTAAGTGCCTTGAAACTGATGTGGAAGTTCTCCATGAAGCAATTTATATATAGATGTACAATTTTCTTTTACAATTCTTTATTTTTGCAACGTTTCATCATCAAGGTGCGTATGCTGGATTGGTTTAGTATAATCTGGAATATGCAGATGCAATCAGGAGATATTGTATCATTTTATTTCACCTGCACTTTCTTCATCGTTTAAAACTCTGAGGAATAAAAAACACCAACTTTATTCCCTTGACCTTTGCTACAACCACAGTACACAAACCTCTCATTTTATTTCTCTTAGCAAGGAGCATTTTGCTGTATTACAACCATGTAATTAAGAAGAAAGTCCAAAAACAAACTATATTTGCTCCTACCCTAAACTGAGAATTCCTTCATTTGTTTAGTAGAGTTGAAAGGTGGAGTCGTAAGCAGCCCCAGCCTTCCAATCATAAGGGATGACATTTGTTGCCTGGACCCACTTTTGCCCTGCACTACCACTCACTTGCAACCTCAATGTTATAGCTCCCTTTGGTGGATTTGCTATGTCCCAAACTGCTCCATAAGCCTTTCTCATTCCTATCCATTCCTTGCAATCCTCCTGTACCAAAACCAAACCAGACCCACCATTTCATTCTCTGTTTGATTGTTAAGTAATTGACAAGTTGCTATTTCTTGTGGAGACTTGTGATATCATCTCCAGATGCAACTTTAAGCGAAAGCAAAGGGCGAAATATATACTAGGAAGGCTGAAACAAATATTTACCAAGTTATATTTATTTGTGTATACCATACCTGCCATATTTCAACAGCCAAGATGTCATTAACGCCACCCTGATACAAGATAACAACGGCTAGGTACTCGTTGAACTTGCTGTGCTCGTGGACCTTTAACATTAGATTGTAACCATAGTACTGGCAAGGGATTCTTCGGTACTCAATATCGACTACACCGTAAGCAAACAACTCTGCTGCTGTATTTGGACGTGCCAATCTCGCATAGGCCCTTGTACTCATGATGAAGTCAGTCCTATCACCTTCACCGTAATCAGTTACCACTATATTCACCCCATCGTCAGTGCAAAGTTGCGGGACTTTGCACCTAACCTGGACGCACGTGAACAGAAAGACTTGAATTATCGTTTATACTGGCATTAATTATGGGCACAGGCAAGCAGTCTCAATTAGTTTGTACGGAGAGCCCAATGATTGCTCCAAAGCCTGTTCCACGCTTTAGTTTTATTGTCATTATTATATAGACTAAAAAAATTAGAATATTTTGTGCTCTCAAAGATTAATTGTTG
>JANSVA010000217.1:29382281-29396366 GCA_025504915.1 Erythroxylum reticulatum | reverse complement strand
ATTAGAATACATACACATGGTTACTACTCGATTTTTCAAGCTTTAAGTAAAGTTTCAATAATAAACTTTATAGGCATCAAAGATTAATTGTTGATTAGAATACATACACATGGTTACTACTCGATTTTTCAAGCTTTAAGTAAAGTTTCAATAATAAACTTTATAGGCATATGGCGGTCAGTACAAGCCCTTAAAGTGAACTCGTAAAAGATCGAATTGTTTATGTTATAAATATGACATGTTGGGATGTTACCAAACATTATAAGATGGCTTTAATATACCTGATAGCAAGCACCGCAGCCGGTACCATTTCTGTACAGCTTTGAAACCCCAGCCACATTAGCATCGTTGACAGTCCTTCCATATTCCCCAAATCCACAGGCACCAGCTACATTTAAATTAAAGACGCAAATTACCAAACAACTATGTGGCGTTACTCATTAATGAATAAGAAGAGAAGGCAAAACGCATACTTGCTGTCCCAAAGCAATCTGGGCTACCATAATAGGTTGCTCTAGAGGAAGTGAAGTCTTGGGAGTAAGTTGTTTCTGCCATAAGAATGAAGACAACAAAGAGGAGGAAGTAACCATAATCAGGTGCAAAGCCCATAGCTTAATGCTCAGTTCTAGTACACAAGAATATGGAATTAAGCTTGTAAGACAAGAAAAAAAGGTATGGTGAACTGAAGATGGTAAGAGTTATGAATTTAGTACCCTTTTTATAGATGACACGAGGCAGCTGTTTCTAGACAGGACCTTCCGCTTTATGGGTGAGTTGGTGACGTGCATTTGCCACGGAGACGCTTGTGTAAGTCCGCCTAACATGTTTTATTAACGATCAATACTAAGATATTTCAAGGCATTAACAAATTATAGGAATAAACTGTAGTGTCAGCTTTCGCGTGGTTGAAGAATAACTATGGCCGGAGAACCGCATAGATTCTTTGCACTCTAATTTCTAAACGGAAACTCAAGTTACAAAAATTCAAACCCATGATCAATACTTGTCATAAATTATTCATAGCTAAATCATAAACATCTTGCCATGTTATAAATGAGCTATTTGAGTTTTGTTTCTTCTAAAGTGGAGCATGAAGTCAGAAACCATGGAACGACTACACGAAGACAATTAGAATAGTTCCAAGGTTCATATTCTAGCCGCCTACTACATCCAATGGTAAATTGTCTGCAGTTGGTTGAATTGTGTGTTATAAGTTTTTATCATTTTTCCTTCTTAATCTAGTAATTTAGGATGTACATATATAGATGATGAAACAATTGTATCTCCTTTTCATTTTGAAACAAGTCTTTGCAGACTTGCTTAGCTAAAGAGTAAGTTTAAGACTAACCATCAAGGGCCTTAGCATCAATTGGAAAACACCGAAATACAATTGATTTGGTTGTTATTACATTCTTTTTCAAATCAAATGTCTAGTACTAGCATGTCGATAAACTTGGACTCCACAATTCGAATCTCTTACTGGGCTCCACGTTACAACTTTCAACTTTAAAATCAGAAACTTTGAATGTCGATGAGTAAAGTGACTGAAGCTTTTGTAGATTTTTGGTAAGGCGCAGTCAATTTGATATTGAACTCAACATTAGTCATTATTTTGTTGAAAGCTTATCCTTTTTTATTTTAAAAAAAGTTAATGTCCATGCCAAGTTGGAGTTTCGTGAGAAATTTCTTTCTTGTACTTGTCTCGGTAAATCTTCAACCTATCCCTTTCATATGCCAATTGTGTTACGAGCTTAATATACGCGCACCACTTAGCCCATGAGTGATGTGTTTGGCTGTAACGCACTTGGAGATCCCTGTCAAACTTGGTCACCATAGAGGTCTTCGCCGTGTCAACATTTGGATAAAAGGAGTCCATATTAGGGGTGAGAGCACTCTCAATTATTAAGTTGTTACCAAAAAGGTCTTCTTTTTAAGGCTCCAAGCGCACTTATTGTCGGCACATGCCAAAGAAGAATAAATGATATACCAAACATAATTTCCAGGTAGGAGAGGATTCTGAATAAAGTTTTTGGAAGAAATTGGGGTAGGTGACTCCGTTTTCTAGTCGGCCACTTGGCCACTTACGTTACACAATTTGGAGCCTGTCTCGAAAGAGAGCAGTCCAACAGTGATTTTCTGTTTGAAGCATTATGGCTATGATTGAGATCTTAATCTAGCAGTCTCTTATATTAAACCCTTGGATCTTTCAATAGTATTCATTGTACAAACTATAATAGAAATGATACATGAAAAATGAAACTGTATTAAGAATATTTAAATTAAAAGATATGATTGTTATCATTAAAACTTAAAAAACCATTTATTATAATACCTAAATTTTAAAGATGATAATCCAACTCTTCTCCCCCACTGTAAAACAAGTCATTGATAACACAAACTACAATTTTTAGAGAATTAAGATAATCAGTTAAACTAAGTCAACAATTTTTTTTATTAATTCAGTTGTGTCTTGTCATTAAGTATTGTAAAAGAAGTTCTTACAAAAAATTAAAATTTAAAAATCACAAGTAACTTTTATGATAATTTTGAATTTTATAGGGTTACTTTAGAAATTGTTAAATTATAAGAGAATTGAATATCTTTAATCCTAAAATAAAAATAAAAATTTCAGTGAAAGTAAAATAATGTGTTACGAGCAATAATGAAACACATAATTACAAAAGTAACAAATTCTGATGGAAGTAATTTTAATTTAAAATATATTAAATTAATTAATATTAATCTTTAAAATAATAAATATGTAATTATAAAATTAAAATTAATTCATAAATATCAAAGATGATTAATCATTAGTAAACTTTAATGATTTTAAAATGAATGCACATTAAGGACTTTTTAATACATTTTCTCACCTATGTATATTAAATATTAGATAATAAATTTCTATTGAAAAAATTAAAATAAATGAAATTGATAAGTTATTAATAAATTTTAATTATTTTGAAATAAGTGCTCGTATAATATCTATAGTACTAAAATTAAAGTAATATAAATTTATGACGCGCATCGAACATGCTAGAAAATAAAATATAACTCTGCACAACTAAATTTGTAGTAGTGGTAAGCAAGGATTGTATCTACAAAGAATGTGTGCCTAGCCTTTATAATGAATAAATTAGTATTTAAGATTTTTTTTTAGGGGGAGAGTGTGCGGAGAGGGCGTAGTTTTAGTTGAATTTTGATTAACAAGATAAAGTAAAAAACTATTAAAGCTAAATCAAATCAATCAATACAAAAGTGATAAAATTAATTAATAGGTTTCAAATCTAGTTCGTGGTTTAATCTCAACCTTCACACGAATGTGTACAATCAATTGTGATGTTATTCTTGGATCTCTCCTTGAAACTATTAACCATATATTAACAACAAGTTCTATTCACCTTAGTTTTTTCTTAAGTTGTATATAATTAAAACAAACTCTTCAATTAGATCTAACTATCAAACAACCTAGAATAAGCTCTTTAGATTTCGTGTGATAATCGTATTGCGTAATAGGAAAGTAGTTTAATCTAGGAAGTAACCATATAAGCTTGGGTCATTTAATATATATTATGTTATCCTAAATGACAATCGACCATTAGTTTACCAAAGTGAATCAGATGTATAGCAATTACATATTGTAATATAGATTTTGACAATAGGTTCATACATAAATGATATATTTCAACTATTTAAATCATTCACACATAAATCTTAAAACATTAATTAGAGAATAACATAATCAATTCTAAAAGAGAGAAAGAACAATACTACTAGATTATGAAATTCTCAAATATGCTCATTTGCCTCAATATCCCCTTTGGAACCAGGATGAGTTTAGCTCCTCGTAGCTCTCCAAAGCACAAGAAATCTACCTCCTTTCATGTCTCTAAACTCTCCATTTCCCCTTTGGCCTATTAAGTGTCCTTTTATAGTAAAAATTAGGTTATATCACAATACATAGTCAAACATATGGGCATGTAGGTTATCGTGTGTGAAAATTGCAAGAGTTTAAAACTACACACTCAAAGTGAGCTACAGTCAAAAGTTAAATGTGAGGGTACTTGATAAGTGATTTATTAACTATATGTATAGTCCCTAATGCTTAGTGATTAATGTTATGTTGTCATACTTATTTTGAATTATATTTTTTTAGGTAAAAGTTGGAGGATCAAGAACCAAAATGAGCCAAAAATATATCCTTGGAGCCATCCTATTGATGTTCAATCTTATTTGCTTTCATAGAATGAGAAGGAGATGAATTAGGGCAAAGATGAGACAACAAATAAAAACATGACCATGTAACTCTCTGGAAGTGTGTAGAAGCGTGAAGATGCAGTTTCAGCACTTGCAGTGAGTTACACAGTCCTATACATATAAAACATGACCATGTAACTCTCTGGAAGTGTGTAGAAGCGTGAAGATGCAGTTTCAGCACTTGCAGTGAGTTACACAGTCCTATACATACTCATATAAGTTGCAATAACTTTATTTCTTTCATTTTCTCCCATGTCCACACTAATTCATCTCCTTCTCGTTCCATAAAGGCAAATAAGATTGAACATCAATAGGATGGCTCCAAGGATATATTTTTAGCTCATTTGGTTCTTGTTTCTCCAATTTGTATCTAAAGAAATATATACCAAAAATAAATATCTTAAGCACAATGTAACATTAATCACTAAACATTATGGACTATATATATAGTTAATATATGTATATACACATGGGAAAACAGGATGTTACAAGAGATATGTAAACCTCTGAGGGGGGTCTTAACTCGTATTGGTAACCAATAAGGTATTAATGGCCAACAGACCTTGGAAGCAACTAGTGGATAAGGAATTGCTTTGGATGAGATGGATGCGTAGCTATATATTGAAAGGGGAAAGTATTTAGGCAATTAAAGATAAGGATTCTAATTAATTGTTCATATCTTAGTTACTTAAGGTAAGGAACTCAGTTGAACCTAATATAAGCTATTCATGGTGGAACTTTAGCATACCTATGGTTACACGATGAAGCATCTCAACCTTGTATGAGACAATAGCGACTAACTGATGGTGGGGTCACCATGAAGCTAGCTCCGGGTGAAGTGACTAGTAGTCTGTAGCCTGCCATTGTGCCTCTGGACATAACGAGAACGAAGCTGGTAGAGAGTTGTGCCTGTCCAGGACCAGAGGAGGAGTTAGTGCACGTGGAGATGTGCAGTTGCATGCAGTACACATGGTGAAGTCTCTCCACAGCACTTGTTGAAGACAAATGTTAGCAGCGTGCCATACCTATTGATCATTGAAATGCCGAGTTTTGTTTAAATTGCAGCTTAAGTCTATAATGCAAAATTGTGTTGTATGTTAAATAGTGTTGTAAGTTCCTTGATTCCGTCTTTAATGGAGTAAAATTTGATTTTCCAAAAGAAAAAAGAATTGAACAATTATTTTTCATTGGGCATTAAATTGAGAAAAGAGGATGCGTTGGTGCTGAAGATTGTTCTAAGCTATACAATCTATATGTCATGGTAAGAAGGAAACAAGAGAATTTATCAGAAGTTGTTTGTTCAAGTGGATACTTTTCTGATGGAACTCACAAGAACATCAGGACATATATAATGACCTGTGCAAAAAGGATGCGGTAATCTAGTAGCCACTTAGAGAAACAAAATTTGAATTGGAAGTCTGTAGAAACTACAACCTTCATCCCTGACACCCTTATTCTTATTTGAGTATTACTGGGATCTTATCACTTGCGACTCGATGATAGAATGATCCGTGGAATCTTAATGACAGATTATATGGAATGTTTACAAGTGTTTATGGCAATGTAGGGACATGTGAATGTAATGCTTGGTGCTTATAGCTTTGAGAGCTATATTAGCATAGAGCAATCTGTATGTTGTCTTCTTGACGCAGTATTATATTCTTTTACCCTCTTGATTTTAATGAAATTTGCTTTCTAAAAAATAATGTAAAATTTGCATTAGTAGCAAGAAGTTACAAATACAATATGAAGCAACTATTGGAAAATATGACCACTTCTTTTAGTTAATACCTATATCCATTGGTTTTATTAAACGATACATTTTAGAAATGTAAATATAGAAGGAACTGACCTTTTTTAGCAAAAAAAGAGAGGATATTTTACATTTGGTTTAAAATTCGAATCTCTCCAAATTAATTTGAATGTTAATTCTGACAAGTGAAAATAGAATATTATATGCAGAAGCTGGTGGCTACTGAACTAGATTGAAAAGTGAAAATAATATTAAATATATGATTTGGGTTTAAAACATGCGATGTGGCTTAGGAGACGAATTGCTGCGCAACATCATGCCATAACTATTCAGAGTAGAAGGATCCCCTCGCAGCAATACTTACCGAGCCATTAACGTTACAAAAACTACTAGCTACAGTTTGAGATAATCCCATTAAATGCTTGTACAAACTACATCTTCTATGGATGAAGCTTCAAGCATTGATCCTTCAGTTGTTAATTCTCTTTGTTCAGTGTCCATTTGTGTTATTCCACTGTGCGCAATCCAATGGCGCGCCACAAATGCCTGAGAACAATTCAGTGTTTTCAGACAAAAAGAAAATAACATAAAAATGAGGCCGATTTGATAGTGACATCCATATCGCACAAAGTGAGTGTCATTCGCAATACGCATGCCCTATTCACTCGGAAGGCACGATGGAACAATACAGAATTGGCCGGGACCAAATATTAATCTGTGGTTGATAAACAGCCAATATAGCATCCCATCCTTACATTTGCAAGATTTAGGATGATAAAAAGGAAAAATGGTCGGGTAGAGAGGAAGATAAAGCATACTCTCGCAACCAACATGCCTCTGTAGTCAGTCTCAATCTTGCAAAACCGAAAAAGAATGAGAAAAGCCAAGCAACGTGTAAAGTTTCTTAATCAAATAGTCAATCAGCACTTGTGTGGGTAATGCACTTTTCCAGGTGTCTTTCTGTTGCAGTTTTGAGGAAGACAAAGTAAAAAGCAATAACTAGAAAGTGCTGAGCCATGAAAAGCAACTGCATATTGACTCAAAAAAAATACTTGGAACGCAAACCATAGCAATTACGTAGTAGGATTAGCAAAGGGTGCTGAATGAGGATGTAAATGGAAAGAAAATCACATAGACATATAAAAGTATTTATGTCTATTTGCCTAGTTTTTTCATTAATCTCACCCTCCATTGCCTTTTTTTTTTTTCCTCCTCCTTTCTCAGTTTAACTTTTTATCTTTCAGTGGATTAACTGTAGCAGATTCTACGGAGGAAAGAAAATGATTTAAGCTTTAACTTCATGTAGAAATACTAAAGTCAATACTGATCTGTTAATCGATATTACCATAGGCTATGAACTAGGCAACGCTTCTCCTTAATGGTTACTAAGAAATCTGAGGATCAAACTCCAAAAAGTTATGGTTAACTATAACCAAAGGTTGACACGATCTGCTCCCTAGGAAGCTAATAAACTGAAGACAGTATCAAGTTTCAAAACAGTGTCTACGCAAGTGGTGCTCTTACTTCTGGACAACAGGATCATATTACTGCTGGACAGCTCATATTACGCCTGAACATGATTCAGTAAAAGTATCCCAAGTTTTACTCATTGGAAAATAAGAAATAAGATTGAATAGATTTTCAGTTGTTTTCTGGATAGGATTAGTTTGAATAGATCTGGCAGTCGTCACTTATTTTCTATTTCTATAATAGAATAAGTCTTGTATCCTATATAAGGGAATGCAATAGACAAAAATATTCATCCCAAAACAGTATACATGTTGAGATCCAGGGCTTTCTTAACGAGCTCTATTCCTTTCTTAAAACTAAATAGATGAGGAAGGCTTCCAAGCAATGCCGCTAGATGACTTCCAAGTGCAAGATCCTGTAGCCAGATTCAGAGCCAGGGGCCATAACAATTTGGTACAAAGCAGTCAGCGATGGGGGACCCTCGAACCATTCAGCAACAAATTGAGGCTTTCAAATCGGATAGGGGATCAAGTTGAAAAGGAAAGAGAAAAGAGTAAGATAACAGCTAGACTAGATGAGATCACCAGAGAAATGACAGCTAACAGAGGAATCCACTGAGAAGCTAATGATTAGAGAGGAAGGAGAGAGCACAAGGTAGAGAATGGTGAAGGAGGGAATTCATACCCATGTACGCAGAGCTGGATTGTCCTCACTATTACAATTCTTTTCACCCCCTTAGATGCCTAAGCCAGTGTGAACACTTCATTCACCATCAACAAAATCCTATGAAAACAAGGTGGGATTGAATTATTTCGATATGCAAGGGGATGCCCAACTCTGGTCCATGAAGTTAGAAAGGCATAGGCCATAATTGATGGGAAGAATTTAAAATCAACTGCAACTTGGATCAACAATTCATAGAAAAAAGGTGGGAGCACTATCAATGATGCAAAAGAACTTAAAATACATAAAAGAAATAAAAGAAAAAAGATTAGTCAACCACAAACTTTAATTTGTGGGATGAAAATTGGGAATTGAGTTTACATCAAAATAGGCTGAAATTTAGACTGTGTTGGGATTCCTCATTAGATATGAAGTAGTAATTTATGTTATTCTATTTTAGATATGCTATCCTAGTTGCATATGACCTATAGAATTTCTATTATAATAGTACATAAATTAAGAACCCTTTTCTACTAGAATAAGATGGCAGTGCTATCTAGATAGGTCTTTTATTTCTATAAAGAGTTCGTTAGTTGTTAAGATTGTGTCTTGTATCCTATATAAGGGAATGCAATAAGGGCACTACTATTCACTCCAATAATATACATGTTGAGATCCAGAGTTCTCTCTTAACGAGCTCTAAATCCTTTTTTGACAAGTTAGGTAGAATAGGGAGAAAGTCTTCCAAGCCTGCGGTGCAAGCAAAGCTGCTAGAATACTTCAAAGTGTAAGGTTCTATAACTAGATCCCAAATCATGGGCCATAATAGGCATTATATAGGAATTTTGATAAAGTGAAAATGTACTTACATATTCTTTATTGGTGTGAAGGACAGAGGTCATTATCACCCATGAGCTATTATAGAAGTAAATCATGGCAAACAAATGCAATCTAATCATCATAAATTGTCGATATGATGACTAAGCAGGGACTCTAACTTACTTGAGTCTTAATTGTCACTAATGGCAATTTCTTTCTAGTTATATAAGTTGAGCTTTCTTAAGATCAGAAACAACTCCATGGTCTTTAGTGCCTCTTTCATTATATATGACCTGAAAAGATCAAATGAGTAGGTGAACCAAAAAGCTAGCAAATCACCACTAAAAGGATGTTTGACTTAAGTACCTTGTCTATGATGCCATATTCAATAGCCTCTGATGGACTAAAGTATTTTGGCCGACTCATGTCAGCCTCAATTTGCTCAGGTGTCTTCCCAACGTGCTTTGCCAAGAGATTGACCTAGATGATAATTGAAGCAGCACAAGTAGAATAAATAATTTAAGTGTTTATAAAAAGACATAATCTTTACAAGAGAATCACGTTAAACTAATGTGTTACTTTTTTACTCTCTATCCTACTCTTTACTTTCAATGGCATCAGAGCTAATAATAAATAATAAAAATACTTATTTAATACGATTATATTCTTATTTTATAAATTTAGTTCAATTCTTAATCAATTAGAAATAGGGTTTCATGACTTCTTTTATATATATTTTCTCTAATAACAATATAGTAAATTTTCATACATAATTTATTTTCTAAGGCTATGTTTGGTTAAGGGTTTTTATTAATGGAATGGAATGTAATATTATTTCATTATTTGAGAGAAGGGTTTATAATGGAATAGGATGGAATGAAATTGAAGAGAAAGGTTTCATACTACATTCCATCCATCCTAAACAATAAAAATGAAAAACTTCCGATTTGGAGAGTTTAGGATGAAATGTAAAGTGATAAACAACTTTGCACTATATTACATTATAAACTCTTCTTCCAAACAACATTTCACTATATTACATTTTAAACCCTTCCATCCCTCCGAAAGAACAATTTTCTAATATTACATCTATTTACATTCCGTTCCATTAAATTCCATTCAACACCTTACTTCCAACCAAATATAGCTTAAGAACGTCTCTTGGATATTTAAGAGATTGATAAACTCTAAAAGTGATTTCTAAAAACCTATAATGCGATTCCAAATTTTTTATTTGTTTGCATCCATAAGTATGATTCCTAGCTCTAATATAGATCCTAGAAGTGATTCTTAGACCTATCTTTGATTTGAATTCCTTAATTTTTAAATTTCTGACCCTAAATTCAGAGTTCCAGCATCCACTATTTTTAGTTTGCTTTATCAAGTAGTCCACATTCCCATATTCATCCTATCATCAACTTGGTATTAGAGCTTGGGTTCAACAATGTCCACATGAAGCAGAAGGGTGTACAGAGGATTGAGCTGGCACTACAATGGTGACATACAGCAGATTGATGTGTAAGGGATAAGTCAACGATCAAGAGATAGATGACCTAACCGTACAAATTCTGAAAAGGCTAGACAGAATTGAAGCACGTCTTGAACAAGAGACAACTCCCATAAGAAAGAATACAACAAACCAGCAACCTAAACTTGATGGTGAAGGTGGGACAAGATAGAAAAATAGAAGATGAAGCAACTGAACAACAAGCAGAAACATCTGGATAACAAGCTGGAACAACTAAGCAGCAAGCTTAAACATGCACATAGCATGCCAAAACACCTACACTACAAGCTAAAACAACTAAACAGGAAGCTGAAGTGATTAACTAAGTACTAATGTTTCTGGAGCAAGTTAGAGCTGGGTTCTTGCTAAAAAAGGTGCATTTGACATTCATGAATTTGACGAGATGAATAATTATGATTAGGTTAATATCCACGAGGAAAATGTATGACAACTATTGATAGTCAAGGTCGACTTTCATCATGTCAAAGAGAATGATACAGAAAAAGAATAATTCAATTAGAAAAGGAATATTTCTAGTTTAATTTGTTCTTAGTTGTTTACGGTTTATGTGATATTTCCCTAGAAACTGAATGAGTCACATGCCTTCTCCACTCTTGCGCATACTCTGATTCAACTAGAAAAGGAATATTTCTAGTTTAATTTGTTCTTCGTTGTTTACGGTTTATGTGATATTTCCCTAGAAATTGAATGAGTCACATGCCTTCTCCACTCTCGCACATACTCTGACAATATGTCCAGGAATTTTTTCTTCCTTACTTTTCTGCTTACTTTTATTAGAATAAATTATGGGCTTTATAAGGGATAGAGAGAACACTATAACAAAACCCTGATTTTGTTTGTAGAAATGCTCAACATACCTTCATTCATAATTGTAGCAGAATTAGTAAATATGGTTTGACAGTTACTATTACCTCCACGAAACTAGGACAATAACTGGACATGAAAAATAAAATAACTTCCTAACCCCACTTCCATTAACGCAAACTAACAATAACCACATCAAATTCCACTAATAATCGAAGACCTACAAAAATATGTTTTCTGAAATATTAGTCTTTGTGACATGTGACAGTTCAAGTCTAGTATGGAATAACAAAAATCCTTATTTAATTCATATTTTGAAATTTATTTGGATTTCCGACACCATTAGGATTAGGGTCTCGAGACTTAAACGATACATATCTTTATGTACAGAATGTTTAAATGAATAAGAATAAACTAAGTTTTCAAGTGTGAGACTTTGTTGTTCTAGAATTATCCCTAGATAATTAGAAGTGATTCCTAAACGCTAGAAGTGATTTCTCAAAACTAATGTTTGTGATTGCAATAATTTTGTTTGTTTCAATTCCTAGGTGTGATTCCTAGTTTTTGATACAAATCCTAGCAGTAATTCGTATAATCATCTATTTCAATTCCCTTTTCTTTTTAATTCCCAGCCCTAACTAAAAGTTCCAGCAGACCTGATTTTAGTTCATATGCACTTTATCACCCTCTGTTCATCATACATCAATATTGTGCCTTCAATATTCAATGATTTACCCACATCACATCACTTGTTATAGTAAGCAATACAGATAAAATTGCAATTCCAGCACCAATAATCAAGAAGAATAACAGAATGGGAAGAAAATATGGCTAAATTTCCATACATAGCCCAGAGATAACATCATACCAGTTCAGCTTTCACATTCTTAACTTCTTTTCTTGCAAGCTCAATATCTGTTGCTTGACCTTGAAATTTGCCAATTGGCTGACAATTGACGGAGAAAGAACAGGTAACCTCATGTCAAAGAACTAAGACCAGCCACATAACGCAGCCCAACAAGGTAATAGAAAGAAAAAGTATGAATGATTAGGTAAGAACATACCTGTTTTATCATAATAGTTGACGAGGGTAAAGCAGAACGATTTCCCTTTGAACCAGCAGCCAAAAGTAAAGCTGCTTCTCCCCAAGCATTGCCAACACAGAGTGTGAATATTGGAGGCTTGACATACCTGGAGTTAAAGAAGATATAACTAATCTCTCAGCTGTAAATATTACAAGGCAGAGAACAGTTTTGACACAAACAGCACCATCACTACAGTTATATGCCCACATGCACACAAACAAAAATCACAATTAGCATGATTACAACACAAAGCAATTTAAATAGTACCTAAGTTGCCTTCATAGAGGCAAAGATATGCTACCGTTTGAAGAAAATATCCATAAATTTAAATCCTTCAAACCAATAAAATATGTTGAAAGAGTTAACCCCCAAGGATATTACAAAATCAATACCAAAGTATTACATTTTCTAAAAGTTGATTACACAGACACTACCCAAACAATCTTCCCCCAAAATTTGAAGCTTGAAAAGAAAAATGGATAGTTTTAAAGAACTATGTATCTCAACTTATGGACTTTGGCATATTAAAGACAAAAGGAATGTTTTGTCACCTCAACAAATTTTGCACTAACCATTGAATCACTCTTGACATAGCACATTAAGGCATTTCATAATTCGTAAAAGTATAAAAGTTAACAAAGAGAGTTCAGGTAAGAGATGAACACTTGACGAGGGGTCCCAAACCATCATACTAAAATTCAATTAATGAACAATTTGTAACAAAATAGAACTTTAATGAAAATGACATTTAAAGGGGACAAAGATCTATAACCCCATAACATCATAGACTGCAAAAGCTTCTGTCTCATAACCCAGCTTCTCTCCACCCTGAAAAACAAACGTAATTCTACTCATAGAAAACTTTCTTGTAATTCTAATTTTCTAAAAATAATCAAATAAATTTAATTAAATGTAAAATCAAATGGAATATGATTAAAAAAAGAAATATGATAATGTAATAATAAATATAGTAATAATATCAAACTAGAACAGTAATTGACAAAATTTCAAGTGAAACAATTGTCTGTATCCTCATGCTTTTGCGTGTCTGCGTGATCTTGCACGACTACCAGCAAAGGTTTAAAGTAATGTTTCTTCATATGTTGCACTACTATTGGCACCATATCATCTAGACAAGAAGAAGCTAAGACAAGGAACAACTACAAATACAATAGTAAACTTACATATCTTTCAAAAATTTTATTATCCGTAGATCATTAGGTGAATAGTAATATAAAACATCATCAATCTATGCATATTTCTTATTTTGGCATAATACGACATAACAATGAAGACAATACATGACCTAGTGGTAGATTTAGCCTAAGTTCTCAAAAGATTAATAACAAAACTATTAGATTGAAGATTTCAACCAATTAGATTCCAAAGTAGGAGGCCTAGAATAGGATAGATAGTGGCTTGGAAGAAGAGAAATACAATTAGAGTTTGAAGAAGACATCTTAAATGACCTTCAAGATTGATAAGTCCATGGACTTCTATTTTAGAAATTTTATTTGTACCATTAGGATAAATTTAATCGATTGATTGAAAACCAAATCTCCCTAAATCCTACCTGACGTAGTGTGGGAAGGAAAATAAAGATAAATAGAAGAGAATAGGTTATAATTAATGTAGATTGTAGCTGGAACTTGAAAATAGGGCTTAGGGTTTGTAGAAAAACCTCTAAAAGCATAAAATTATTTGAT
>JANSVA010000217.1:29356413-29370547 GCA_025504915.1 Erythroxylum reticulatum | reverse complement strand
GAAATTATATTATTGTAATATTTTAAATACTTTGTATTATTCTTAATTTTATATTTGTATGATGATGATTGTTTTTTATATTAATTGTGGTTATTATTTATATATGAAATATTTAAAAATTATTATTATTTCATATTAATTGTCATTATTATTATTTTTGAAAACATGATTGATATAATCAGTAAACTAATAAAATATACAGTACAACTATACAATATACCAATCGACTATTTTGTAAATTTAAAAAAATTTTAAAACTATTTCATAAAATTTAAAAAAATTATCAAAAACGATAGTTGATATTAACTAGTGCTGATACACTATCGTACCAGAACTTAGTTCAATACCAAAATTTATAATTTTAATTTGACTCCTTGTCAAAAGAAGAATTTGAATTCAATTTATCTTCTCATGAGATATTAAGTATGAATCTTTGCTCGTGCAATCATTAGCAGTAAACATCAAACCTTCCACTAATCAACCAAAAAAAGAACACCAATTCTTGAAGAAGCCTACCTCTACCCACCTTAATTAAAAAAACTGCCCTTCTAAATTTTAAAACCTCTCTTTGAATCCAAGTTTCTCTCCTCTTTCAAGATTTTATCATTTAACAACAGTCAGAGTCTCACATTTCTTCTCTACTCATTCAAGTGATTTTGCTTTCGTGGGTTGTTGGCAGATCTTGGATTTATACTTCAGCAAATTAAAGTATCAAAAGTTTCGAACTCTGTATACCATTACTTAGGTTCTCTCGTTAAAATCCTTGGCCTCGAGCTATTTTTTCTCTTTTCTTTTTCTTGCTCTCTCCTTTCAGTTCAATCTTGCTGTTGATTGCTGGATTGATGAGCTGTTCTGGGCCTTTCTTGTTTTCTTGAAAGAGACTGGTGGGATGATAATAGTTGCAGTGGAAATGCGTTCTTTTTGTTCTCTGCAATTTCTTTGTGCAATCTCTCTTGTTCTGTTTATGACATGCGATTCCTTTCCCAAAGATGAAGGTATGTATCGCCATTTTAGTTCTCAGATCATGGTTACCTGCTTTATTGGAAAGCTGTTGTGCTGGGAGAAAACGTAAAAGCATAGTGTACGAGGATTCTTTATTTTGCAGTTGATGTTGTTTGAGGTTTCATAAGATAGACTCTTCTTCGTCTTCTGCCAATAGACTAATTGAATGCTTTTAGGTTGTTTACTTCGCCTGTTCCAAGATCCATATTTTATTTAATCATAGTCCATTTATTTATTTATTTTTGACTTCATTGAAGTTAATTGATCTGAGTTCTTGTGTTCACAGTTTTGTAAATATATTAGATATGGACACTCTGGTGTCCATAAGATCATAATTGAAGTGAATTGCCAGAGAATCCAAACCATTTTACTTATTTAATGTGGGCTTTGGGCAGTTTTGGCTCTTACTGCATTCAAGGAGGCTATATATGAAGACCCACTCCTAGTGTTAGCCAATTGGAATGCTCTAGATTCAGATCCTTGTGATTGGCCTGGCATTTCATGCTCCTTTACTCGAGACCATGTCATCAAGATGTAAGACATTATGTGTTACTTTCTAAGTTTACTGAGGATTATGTGTTACTTTCTAAGTACTTTCTGTCTGTAGGTTTGAGAAGCCAAGATATATTTAATGGTGTATTGTTTGATGATTGTGTATTCCTTTTATCCATGGAGGTTCATTTTGCAGAAATATATCTGGATTATCTTTGAAGGGATTTCTTGCACCAGAATTGGGTCGGATCACACATTTGAAAGAACTGTATGCCCCTTTAAGCACTTGAGCACTTCATGCCACAATCCAAATGTACTTATTTATTGTATATTGAATCGAATCCTGTTTTCGCCATTTTGTACTGTGTAGAATCTTGCACGACAATTGTCTGATTGGGACCATACCGAAAGAACTGTGCATGCTGAAGTACCTTGAGGTCCTGGATTTGGGAGTGAACCAATTAACAGGTTCAATTCCTCCAGAGATAACCAGTCTAACCAGTGTTAAGAAGATGTAAAATATCACCTTTAATGTTGTAAACTAAAGTTAGCTAGACATGTTAAGAGTTTTTCTTACTTCATGAGTTCATGTTATTGTAGAAACCTTCAATCCAATGGGTTGACAGGGAGTTTACCTCCTGAGATAGGCAGTCTGAAGAACCTTCAGGAACTTAGGCTTGATAGAAACAAGCTTCAAGGACATTTTCCTGCTGATAAAAATTCAGATTTCATGCCTAAGGTACACGGAATGTAAGTAGAAAGTCCTGCCTTCTAGAGTTCTATTGAGCTCCATATTCTCACTTTTTGGTACAATTTGCAAAATATTCTAACGTATGGTTTAAGTGTGTTTAACAAAATTTTGAGACAATTTAAAGTTGGAAAACCATATCCATTACCAATTTTTAGTCCATCAATTTTTTATTACAGGTTTTAAGGTGTTCATATTCATAGCAGAAATTTACTAGCCATGCAAATAATTTTTGGGCAAAATTCAGTTTTTGGAGATTTACAGAGGAATATCATTACATCTGTCAATTTTACTTTGCTCCTTGAATAGCTTATTGTACGTTGGACATTGGTCACGGTGTTAGCTAGTTGCATTAGCTAGTTGCTTCCAAAGATGCGTCAAAATCCTGGAAATTATTATTTTGTTGTGCACTTTTTTCTTCTCTGGTTTTCTTCATCGAGGTTCATTTCTGCTTCAGGTATGCATCCATTGCAAACTTAACTGGCTTGTGCAGAGCATCTCAATTGGCAGTGGCTGATTTCTCGTACAATTTCTTTGTTGGAATCATACCTAAGTGCTTGGAGTACCTTCCAAGGTTTGTTTTGTCAGCCTTTCTTCCTAGCTCATTTATCTTAAGTGACCTACTTTCTAACAATTTGTGTCATACAGGACAAGCTTCCAAGGGAACTGTCTTCAACACAAGTATGTTAAGCAGCGTTCTGCAGCACTCTGCTGTATGTGTAGCAAAGCTTTCCCGTCATTTTTTTTTCCCTTCAGATGCAGATTAAAATATTCAAAAATCAGAATTCCCCCCTGTATTTGTAACTTCCAAGTTTGTAGCGTCCCCTTTCTGAGTGAATCTGGTTAGAACCTGAGGCATCAAATTTGATATTAGAAAATTGAAATTTTCTTAATAATGGAATACATTTTTATTTTATATGCTGAAACTGGGATCATCTCTATACTCTGTCCTGCATGTAAAGTCTTACTCTGCATTCTGAAAATCTCTCGATCATTGTCCCCACTCCTTAGTGTTTCCTCGGATGTAGCTTTGAAATTCTCTTGCTATTTATGACATTATTGTAAATTTAACGAAGTCTAAAGAAACTTATATTGTTCCATTTGTAGATGGTGCACTGCCTCCCAGGGCCCGACAGACATTGAACTCTAAGCATCAGCCTCTTGGGGATTCATCCAAACTGCATCAAGGAACATCGAAACCCACCTGGCTTTTGTCTCTGGAAATAGTGACAGGAATCATGGTAGGTTCTCTCTTTGTCATTGCTCTTCTGACAGCCCTTCAGAGATGCAAAAGCAAATCTTCAATCATCATACCTTGGAAGAAATGTATTAGCCAAAAGGAGCATATGACAGTATACATAGGTTGGTTTACCTTTTAGCACCATCTAACTGTACATCAGTACTCTTATCATTGTCTTTATCGGTAAGTTGGTCATTTTCATTTTTGGTTGATTTGCAAACAGATTCTGAGATGTTGAAAGATGTAGTGAGCTTCAACAGACAGGAGCTTGAAGTGGCCTGTGAAGACTTCAGCAACATTATTGGTTCTTCTCCTGACCGTTTGGTGTATAAGGGCACCATGAAAAGTGGTCCTGAGATTGCTGTGATCTCCATCTGCATCAAAGAAGAACATTGGACTGGCTATCTTGAGCTGTATTTCCATAAAGAGGTGACCAAATGCATAACAAATACAAAATCCTTTGTCAAAGAAATTTTCTGAAGATTTATTGTTTTCTTGGCGTTAGGTAGCTGATATGGCTAGATTAAGTCATGAAAACATGGGAAAGCTATTGGGTTATTGTAGAGAGAGCTCCCCATTTACGAGGATGTTGGTTTTTGAATATGCCTCAAATGGCACACTTTATGAGCATCTTCACTGTAAGTCATCTTCTTTTACTAAAAACTATGTTAGGGTTTCTTAATTGGATCAAAGCGCTGAGTACTAGTCTAAATATTTGCAGATGGAGAAGGATGCCAGCTATCATGGACACGACGTATGAAAATCATCTTAGGCATTGCTCAGGGACTCAAATATCTTCATCAGGAACTTGATCCCCCTTTTACCTTATCCGAGTTAAATTCTAGTGCTGTATATCTAACGGAAGACTTTTCCCCCAAGGTATACCACAAACGTTGCCTTTCTTTTCAAGAAATATGTATCTTTGCAATTAGTTTGAATCACGGACAATGTTAGCATACCAGAGATGACATAATCTTATTAGTATGATGACAGTATAGCCATAGGATTGAATTAGCTTTGTTTGTTTAGAAGTTGGTGAGCAAGATCAGTAAAACTTCGATGTTTGCCATCTGGGTAAAGGATAATTGAAATGTGTTTCTGCATCTATTTTCAATATGGTCAGTACTGTGCCTTAAAGTCAATATATAGCATGTCTTACCTAATTATTCCCCTAGTTATATTAAAGTTTATGCTAATCACAAGATGGACATCAAGGTACATAAATGAGATGCTGTGAGCAAAAAAATTCAATGTTTTGCAGTTGGTAGATTTTGAAAGTTGGAAAAGTATTCTTGAGAGATCAGAAAAGAACTCGTTGTCCATTGGCAGCCAAGGTGCTATTTGTGTACTATCAAACTCCGTGGAGGAACGCCATCTTGATATCCATGGCAATGTTTATGCATTCGGTATACTTTTACTGGAAATTATAAGCGGCAGGCAACCATACTGCAAGGACAAAGGGTGCTTGGGGAAATGGGTGAGGAGATCTTTGAATTATGAAATTTGACTAATTTGTTATCTGGAGTAAATACAAAACATCAAACTATACAATTATGCAGGCGAAGGAATATCTTGAAGTGCCCGAAGCAATGTCTTATATGGTTGATCCAGAGTTGAAGCACTTCAGATATGAGGACCTCGAGGTCATATGCGAAGTGGTAAACCTTTGCATCTGCCCAGATGCCACCAAGCGGCCATCAATGGAGGAAGTAAGCTCTATGCTAGAGAACAAAATTGACACTTCTGTGTCTGTTGAGATGAAGGCATCTTCTTTGGCTTGGGCGGAACTTGCGCTTGCATCATGATGCAGGTGAGGGATTTAACTAACAGTTTAATTCAGATACTTTAAACATTGTATTAATCTTCAAAGCCCTCTTCTCTCAGTATTTTCTTTCCCACAGTTATTGTAAATGACAGAAGGGTGCTCTCATTGTATACCACGGGATGATGATTTCAATCACTAGATGCAGATTAACGATTGAACGCATAACAACTTATTTCATAGGATACCTTTATTTAAACTTATACAAATATTTAAAAAAAGTTTAAATTATTTTTCAGCATCAACCCATTCAATTACTGAGTTGTTATTTCTTCTACTAACCTCATCTAATTAGTGAGAAAGTACACTTTAAATCACTAATTCTGTTTGTTTAATAGAAAAATATTTATCAATTAAATTATCTACCGAAAACCGAGCTATTTCTCTTTCTACTAAATTTTATTACTAATTCAAACCATTCTGCCATCACTCGCCAATACCGTTTGATGACATAACATTCTCAGCGATCTCAACCTTTCTGCCATATCTCCAATACCATTTGATTACATAACATTCTCAAGAATATCGATTGTAATAATTGTCAAACTGTACCAACTGGCAAATAAAATTTGTGTTACAGAAGGACAAATCACTAAAACAAACATTTCAAAACTGTATTCATATGTGTGATATGAGCAAATATCCATTGATAAACAAAAAATTAATATTTTACGCTTGAGCTCAACAATGATGCAACAGAGGGTGTTTATAAAGCACTTAATTTTCCAATTTCTCAAAGAAGCAGAATACAACTACAATTAACGTTTGGCACGAGAGTAATGATTGTCATTAGGATTTCTTTTCTGACTAAAAACTGCTAGCGCCTTCCTTACTGGCGGTTGAAAAGTTCTTTTGTCAGTGTGGTGGCTGAAGACGTCATCTGAGTAGAAGAAGTCATCTCCCTGAAAGGTATCATTTCTTCTATCAGCATTGAATCTTATAAAATTATTGGAAAAAAATATCGTCTAATGAGGAACCAGAACAAGGTCAGAACAAAAAGGAAGAAAACCAACCTGTTTATTTGTTTTCTTCTTTGTCTTAGGGTGCAGGAATTTTTGTGGCAGTTGATCTTCACGTAGAATAGGATTCTTTGCAATGGCATTCCTTCCTCCTTGCGGCAAAGGCAATGAAAACTGCATAAAGCAAATGTTCAGTAACATATAAATAGGAAAGCTTCAGTAGATCAAGACCCGATAGGATTTTCCATCAACAGAACATTCTGATGAACTGAATAATCATAGATGGAACAAGTAATAGAAAAAAAATGTTGTAAGACAATAAAGGGACTGCACTTTGCATCGAAAATAAACCAGAAACAAGTATTCTATGAAAACAAGTACACAGGCGGATTCAAAACCAAGACACGAAACCAAGTGTAGAAACTCCAGCTAATCTCGTACATTGACCTTTAACCACATTTCGGTGAGAATTATGCTTACTTTTGTGCCACGCAGAATGATCCTTGGTCTTCTGGCTTCCATAGTTATCCCATTCTCACCTACTGTGATAGCTACTTTCCTCAGGGTGCCTCCATTTCCACATTCCGGACAGAAAATCCTTCCAATTTCAGCGGTCACAGTATAGCAGGCATGACATCTTAATATCCACCTGCCAAGGAAGCCAATTTAAAAATAAGCATTTTAATATATCGTCACTTACCAAGGAGACTATCTCAGGGATATATAAAATCCCAAACGTATTTCCTTGGACATTTCATTTTCTTCCATTTCCAATTGTCATGTTTTGATAGTTAAAGGCTGTCTTCTCCAAGTCAGCAAGGTCACAATATGAACATCTCAACAGAATGTGAAGCATAATAATGCATGCTACATACTAAAAAACAATTCTGTACCTGTGCAGCTGACGGATTTGCATTCCCCCAGGTGCCAACAGTCTTAAACCAATTTGCAGAAGAACATTCTGCATTGCAAAGTCACTAGTTATACAAGCCACACTAGATTCTGACAAGGATCTGAGCATCCAGCTTTGCTCACTACCATCATCGTCCACATTTGATGCATCAAGACTCTTGTTGGTGTGGCTTGAGATCTCAAAATGATTCACATCTGAATTTAGACCATCGTCTTCACAAACTTTACCACCAATTGTTGTATTGTGATCAGATGAAGCTAACATCTCAGAAGAATAACTGAAGTCTAGTCTGGAAGAATCCATGTTATCTTCTCCTTCTCCTTGTTCAATGCTTACCTGGCTTTCTTCCACCCTCATTTGATCTAGTACAGAAGTGAGTTCTTCACTGCAGCTCTTATCCTCTGTCATCTCACTCTCATTCAAGGTCCCATTTACAGAATCTGCTGCTTTAGAACTTTTCAGTAATATATGACCTTGGTCACTAACGTCCTTGACAACATTGTTACATGCACTATTATCAAAATCTTGTTGACTATCTTTCTCAAAGAGAGCCTCATTATGTTCACGTCGAGCTTTTCTTCTAAGATATCTTCTATGTGTACTTCGGCTGACAGCAGGTCTCCAATTACCAGCATCATCATCAAACTGTCCCTGAGATGCATCAACTCCAGCTGCAACAATCTTCTTCCCTTCTAAGTTAATCACTGTCTTCTTTGGCAGATACCTATTGTGTCTTCTAAATCCATGTATGGCATCTTCATGATTCTCTGAATGTGCTTCAACCAGGTTCACCATCAAATCATCTGAAGATTGTTCATCTACAGCAGTAACATTCAATCTTATGTCCTTCAAAGGAACAATTCTTGAACCAGTGTTCATTCCATCTCCTGCTTCACGTTCTAGAGCTTCCCATTCTTCCAAATTAGGAACATTAGAACCCCAACCAGGCATGTCTTTTTCAGGCAACTTCTTTACATTGACTGTGCGGATAGGAGGAGGAGCATCCCTAAGATGTGTGATCCCATGTATCTGTGCCTCCAATGTGTAAGTAAGGGCAACTAGTTTAAGATCAACGTCTGAAAGGGTCTGCAAATCACCAGTGGCCCTTGCAAACTTAATAACTGTAGATGAAAATAAACATAGAATCAACATGACTATGAATTTCGAGATAAAACTTTAAATATTGATAATCAAAGCCAAAAAACTTCAAGATGAAAATAGTTCTCCAAGGACTAACAATCAAGTTAACACACTGTGTTGTGGAAATAAAAAAAATCGAAAGATAATTTCCAGGAAACATTACCTTCAATGAACAGATAAATATAATCAAACTACTACTAAGACTTGTAAATTTAATAAAACATGATAGACATATAAACAGCTTTCAGAAATTGTAATGAAACTAAATGCCAATGATACTGAAATGAATCACCTTTACAACTCAAAAGTCCAAATCTTTATATCCGTTTTCCAACAAATACCAATGTAAGCTTCCCAAAATAAAAGGTTTGTCCCAGGAGTATTAGTTCCGGATACTATTTGAATAAGAACCAACAATGAGACACAAAATTATCTCCTCCAAAATAAACTTTCATTAATATGAAGGTCGAGAAAACAAGGAAGCTTATACATGGATTAATATTCACATTAAACGAAAAGCTTGGCAATTAGTGAAAGTATAAAGTGAATTTGGCTAATCAGGAGACAAACATTTACCAATCGTGCAAGTTTAATGACACATACACACAGATGAGCAATGAACCTAAATATTAATTAGACTTGAACCAATATGAGCATCTCACAAAGACAAACAAAGTAAAAGAGTTTCTCCAACTGCCCAAGTAAAAGAAACAGAATCTAACAAATCAACTAAAGAAAGGTGCCAAATTACCTTTGTTGAGAGCTTCAGGGGTGGGTTCCATGGAGTCGATAGTGAAAGGAACAAACGAGAGACGGTGGCGGGAGACAGGGTCTCGAATCTCGTCGAGAACTTCAGGGACGGTAACAAATTTGTCGGCCAAGTGGTGGAGCTTATCGCCGCCGTTGATGACGGCGTTGGCGTCGACAACCGCCATGGATATTCCCCCTTCGAACTTGCACCTCGCCACGAAGGCTTGGGTTGTGGAGCACGTCGATGGGATATGCAGCTTCTCCGGCGGAGAAGGGGTCTTCACGACGTTGCTCCAACATGTCTGCGGCGCTGATGAGGCACCCATGGCTAAAGCTGGAGAGAACCGAGAAGCAACAATGACGCGCTAAACCCTAAGCGGGTAGGTAGTTATAAACCAAATTCCCTTTAAGGCAAAAAATTTATTTTATTAAATCAGTTACTTTTTGTAATTAAGTTATATCTTTAAGTAAATTATAGATAATAATAGTATGAAAGCCAAATTCCCTTCTACTAACAATAAATTTACTTTTGTTAATTAATAGATAATAAAAGTATGAAGGCTCGTCAAGTTTTCAACTTTCCGTGAAAAATATGCCAATGTTTTTATCAATCACATTATAGAATATATCAATTCATACTTTTTTTTTTGGTAAAATATCTATTTTAAACCTTAAATTTATTAATAATTCAACGTAATTTCCAAGTTGAACCATATTTTCCATTCAAGTCTAATTTATAACTAAAGTATTAATTTTAATAATATTAAATATAAATTCGATATTAAATTATTAAATCAGATGATTGATATATTCAATTTTATTATTTTTTATTGGATTTACTATTTTGTAATAACTCTTTTTTTGTAAAAGTAAAAGATATTGTATGTTTATAAAATTTCGGCAATAATGTGCAACAACAATTTATTATAACATTGTAGTTAATAGTTCTCTAACCAAGTTGATCAAAGGGTAAGAGGTTTTAGGTATGGAAATCTCTTATCACCTTACCTATTTGTTCTCAATTTTGAGGTACTCTAAAAACTGATTAAATATTATATTAACCTAGAACGAAAATCCAAGTATCATAAGAAATGTAAGAGGTTAGAAATTCATAGCTTAGGAATCGTTTAGTTTCACTTTTATTTTTCTGATGTGATTTTAGTTTTTTTTAATGTTTTGGGTTTCTATTTTTAATTAAAAAACAAAAACTTGTTTGGTTAAAATATTTAATATAAAAACTAAAAACAAAAAATGTTTGATTAAGGTTTGTAACGAAAAACTAAAAACAAAAACATGTTTGATTTTATCATCTTATTTCTATTTTTTAATTATACTCTTATGTTCATTATTTTTAAAATAATATATTATGTTTTAAATTAATTAATTCTTATTATGGTTAGAAATAAATAACTAATTATTTTTAAAATAATATATACAAGGAACAATTAATCATCAACATATACCTCATAGAAGCAAATGTCTATCAGGACATATCAGGAGTTGTTATGGTGACTTTGCTACAAACTCACACTCTCTTATATCCAAGCGACAGAATCATTAGACCCATTATTCATAATCTCTTGATATAGAGATTCTAAAGTAATTAGGTTAATTGTTATAAGGATGAGAATTTATGCAAAAGGGGATCACAAAGTTGAAGAACATCCTAGAAGGGTTACCTGAGTCACAGCTCACCTATGAGGATTACATGACGCTCTATACATATTCATTCTTTTAACAAACCTTGCTTTTGTATTGACAAATTCCTAATTTTTCCCTTGTTAGTTGATGAGGGTTTTAAATGTTTTTTCTTAATTTTTCTCATAGGATGATTTATAACATGTGTACATAGAAGCCTCAACATAATTACAAGTTTACCATCTTAGCTCAATTTTAAGAATTCACATATCAATTCAAGTTTCAAATCAAATAGGTAAGCTTGGGTATGAAAAGAAACCTCCAGAAAGCCCATCACCCGAAACTCCATCAAATCCACCTCCTAACCATTCTACTACTATCTGCGCCACAATCATCCCACAATGCCAATTTCCCAACCCCCTTCACTGAGAAACAAACCTTATCACCACCACCAAACACCTTCAATTTACTCGATTCTTGAAAACACCTTCAATTTCCTCGATTCCTAAAAACATCTATACATCTCCACTGGCATCCTCCCCTAAATCACCTATACATCTCCACTGGCATCCTCCCAGCCTCTTCCCAATCCAACCTCTCCATGTCTAATCTCAATATCAATATCGTCGAACAAGACGGGTCCAATGAAAATGTCCACTTTAACCCTCCAACCATCAACAATTTCTTCCCATTTCCTTGTACCAATTGTGCCCTTTTCATTGTTGACCTTAAACTTTTAAGAGACGATGCAAAAAGCTTTGCTAAGCACCAAATCTTCGTTGCCTCCATTCTTGATCTTTTCTCAAAGAGGAAGGAGTAAGAACAAAGTGGTGAAAGTAGAGCGTGGCTGAAAAAGAACACAAAGATAGTAAAAAAATAGGGAAGGAGCATTGGACTACAGTTAAGTGTATACTTAAGTATCCTTATAGGACGAAGAACTTAATGCTTGTTTACTCAGGAAGTAATCTTATTCTGACAGGATATACAAATTCTGATTTCCAAGCAGATGTTGATTCAAGGAAATAAACTTTTTGTTCTATATTTACTTTAGGAGGTGGAGCCATAGTCTAGAGGAGTGTCAAGCAATCTTGTATTACTGATTCGACTATGGAGGCTGAGTATGTTGTTACTTGTAAAACAGCAAAGGAAGTAGTTTGGCTCCATAAGTTCCTAAATATATGGAGGTAATTCCAGAGGCAGGAAAAGCTATTACACTTTATTGTGATAATAGTGGGGCAATAGCTAATTCTAAAGAACCTCAGAACCACAAAACTGCCAAACACATTAAGTAGAAGTATCATCTTATAAGGGAGATAATACATCATGGAGAGGTGAATGTGGTAAAGATTCCCACAGAGCAAAACCTTGCTGATCTGTACATAAAGACATTATCTCAAAAGAGTTTTGAAGGTCACCTAAAAGGGATGGAAATAAGGAATGTGTCAAGCTTGCTTTAGGGCAAATGGGAGATTGTTGGAGTTATGTAAATATAATTCCCTAGAAAGCAAGTGTATTTACATGTAACTTAATCTTCTTCCAGTTACAATTTTGTAATGAAAATATTTAGTATTAATAAAATAAAAGAGTTTGGTTTTATTTGTATAAGCATAATATAACTAGTCACAAGGAACCAAGATTCTTTAGTTAATAATATACATATATATGAAGATGTATGGGAAACATGTATATTATTAGAATCTAAATTAATTAATTCACAGTTGAATAATCAAATTGGTTGCTTGATTACGGTTTAGACTATAGTGTTGTGATTTATCTCCATGTAAGTAAAGGAGTTTACTTCAAGGGAATGATGAGTTTCATATCATGATAGTAGTTGACTATCGATAATAGCACTATTAAATGAATCTGGAATCAAGTATGTTTTCAAGAATAAAGTAGGTCGTTATTTTAGTCCTAAAACATACATTTTAGCATTTGTTTATTATGGTCCATCATCTTGATGAGTGGTGAACTCATATGTGTTTTATTATAATTTTTGATATGATTGGAATTGATTTTTTACAGAGTATTAATCCAGTGTCTGTATGTTGGAATTATTAATTGAAACATGTATTAAGGAACATTCACTCAAATAAAGAGTTTATAGTGATATCATCAATTCTAGATGTTTTATGGAGATTGGTGGTTAAACTGGCACCAGTGGTTTGATGGATTAACTACCCATCAAGTCTTAACACCAAGATGAGATCTTGTGTGTTAATCACCATATAGAGTAAAACAAGAGATCTAGAAGGAAAAACCAATATAAAGGCAAAACGGTAATTTTACCCTTTATTTTACGGATGACTATAATAAGGTTTATAATAGGGTTTGTAATTAGACATCTTATTTGAAATATATGTTGTCATAATATTTAGTAATTCAAGAGTTAAACTAATTGTTTTTAGTGGAATGACATTTAGTTAATAAGTTAGAATTAATTCTAATGAGATCAAATTAATTATGGGCTTATTGAAGCTTGAATTATCTAAGTTCAAGAAGATTCCCCATTTGGTTTCAAGGAAGGTTATCAAGCAAAGTAAGAAATATAAATGGGGGTTTTAAAGCCCATGATTGAATGTTAGGCTTGCACTAATTAATGGTTAATTAGAATCCCAAATGAACATTTAGAAATGGGCTAGACTTTGGTTTAATTTGATTAATTAAATTAAAACAAACTTATTAAAGAAATTGAAGGTGCAATTTCAGTTTTGTTTGGGCTGAATGTCCAACTGCACATTTAGCATTGAATTGCTAAATAAAGATGGTATTTATCATGGTTATCATCATTAAATGGAGTAATAATTTTACCATTAAATGGTTTAATGATTGTCTGTTAATGATGACATGTAATATAACCCTTTTAGCATTCAATGATAGAGGTGCATTTGATGGATCATCTTCCTTCTTTCATCACTATAATCGAAATTGACATGTCACTTTGGGTTATTGGTCTTTTCATATAGTCATCTAAAAACAAATGAGAAGAGTTTCATTTAATGGCTTCTTTATGTTTGAGTAAAGAATGAAGTGATACATTGGATGCTCTTCTTCTTCTTTCTTTTCATGCATAACTAAAATTGACAAGGGTGTAAGAGAGGTGTTCTTGCACTTTTTGGACTCTCTCTCCTTTCTTGCATGTGTTAGCCGAAATTTGCATGAAAGGTGTCTCATCTTTGGCTTCTTTCTTTAAAGAAAAATCTCCTCCAAAGTTTTCTTTTCCTTTCCCACCAAAGGATCTTGGTAACCAAGTTATCTAAGAAGAATAAGTGGTAGATTGGATTGGTCAAGGATACAATATCGAGAAGATGATACAATAACGAGAAGAGCATACATCACTTAAGAGAGGTTATATTATCGAGGGTAGGATAGTATAGCGAGGAGTTAAAGCTGTAGTGAAGGAGTCGGTAATATAATCTCCATCTTGTTC
>JANSVA010000217.1:29344718-29356313 GCA_025504915.1 Erythroxylum reticulatum | reverse complement strand
TGTAGTGAAGGAGTCGGTAATATAATCTCCATCTTGTTCTTATGATAATTATTTTCCATATACCGTATCATGTATGGCCTGGTATGTTGATTTGGTTATCTTGCTTCAATTGTGTTTTGATTTCGACAAAAGTTTTGAAATTTACCGTTTTAGATAAATCTTGCATGTTTTATTTTTTGATCCAACACTTTGGTGGACAAAACATTCAGTTAGCACGTTCGCTAGGCACCTTTGGTGAGCAAAACAACCCATTGACATAATTGTTGGGCACTTTCGTTGAAAAAAATAGCTCTTTAACACAGTAGTTGGTCACTTTTAGTGAGAAAACAACCCATTGACATACTCACACGGCACCTTCAGTAAGCAAAACAACTCGTTAACAAAATTGCTTGGCACATTCGATAAGAAAATAGTCTGTTTGACACATCTTTTGTGAGCAAAACAACCTGTTGGCATTTCACTAGGCACTTTAGGTGAGAAAATAGTTTGTTGGCATGGTAGCTGGGCACCTTTGGTGAGAAAGCAGTCTGTTGGCACAGTCGCTGGGCACCTTCAATGAGAAAACAATCCTTTGGCATAGTTGCTGGGCACCTTTGGTAAGAAAAACAACCTATTTAGATAGTTGCTGGGCATTTTCGGTGAGAAAATAGCCCATTGGCATTATCGTTTGGTGAGCAAAATAACATGTTGGCACATTTTTGTAAGAAAATAGCCCATTAGCACATTCTTGGTGTGTAAAACAGCTTATTGGCATGTCATTGGGCACATTCAGCGAGAAAACAACCTATTGGCACAGTTGCTGGGTACCTTTAGCGGGCAAAAGAGGCTATTAGCATAGTCGTTGGGCACCTTTGGAGAGAAAACAACCCCTTGGCACATTTTTTATGGGTAAAACAACCCGTTGGAATAATCGTTGGGAACCTTTTGGTGAGCAAAACAACTCATTGATACAGTGATTGAGCACTTTCAATGAGAAAATGGCCCGTTGGCACAGTTGTTCAGCCTCTTTGATGAGAAAACAACCAGTTAGCATGGTTACTGGGTACATTCAATGAACAAAACAACCCTTTGACATAGTTGTTAGGCCCTTTCTGTTAGAAAACAACCCATTGGCACATCTTAGAGGGAAAACAATCTATTGGCATTGTTGCTGGGCACTTTCGGTGAGAAAACAACACATTGGCACATCACTGGTGGGCAAAACAACTAGTTGGCATGGTTGTTGGGCACCTTTGGTGAGCAAAACAAAACGTTGACATAATCAATTGGCACATTCTGTAAGAGAATAATCCATTGGCACGGTTGCTAGGCATCTTTGGTGATTAAAAAAAACCCATTCACTCGATCATTGACTTTCGGTGGGTTAGCACATCTTTGGTGGCAAATCAACCCGTTGGCAATGTCTTCATTCACATTCAGTGAGATAACAACACATTGGCACATCTTTGGTGGGCAAAACAACCAGTTGGAATGGTCGTTAGGCACCTTCATTGAGCTAAACAACTCAAAGACATGGTCATTGTGCACTTTTAGTGAGAAATAAGCCCATTCTAATGGTCACTCGGAACCTTCATGAGAAAACAATTAGCTAGTATGGTCGTTGGGCATCTTCAGTGAGTAAAACAACCTATTAATGCAATCGTTATGCACTTTCGGTGAGAAAATAGCCTATTGTCATGATAGTTGGGCATCATTAGTGAGAAAACAACCTGTTGGCATTGTCACGGGGCCCCATCAGTAAGAAAAACAACCCGTTAACAAAATCTCTTGCGACATTCGTTAAAAAAATTTCGTTAGCACATCTTTTCTGAGCAAAACAACATGTTAGCGTGTCACTAGGCAAATTAGGTGAGAAAATAACCAGTTGGCATGGTAGTTGGGCACCTTCGATGAGAAAGCAGCACATTGGCATGGTCATTAGGCACCTTTAGTGAGAAAACAACCCTTCAACATGGTCACTGGGCATTTTTGGTAAGCAAAACAACCTGTTTAAATAGTCGCTGTGCACTTTTGGTGGAAAAATAGCCCATTGACATGGTCGCAAGGCACCTATGGAGAGAAAATAGCTCATTGGCCTGATCACTGGGCACATTCGGTGAGCAAAATAACTCGTTGGAATATTCTGTAAGAAAAACCCGTTGGCACATCTTTGGTGCGCATAACAGCCTGTTAAAAAAACCTGTTGGCATAACAGCCTGTTCACATGTCACTGCGCACATTTGGTGAGAAAACAGCCTATTGGCATAATCACTAGGCACCTTTAGTAGGTAAAAGAGCCCATTAGCATGGTCGTTCGACATCTATGGAGAGAAAACAACCCCGTGGCAAATTTTTGATGGGCAAAACAACCCATTGGCATAGTTGATGGCAAAATAGCCCGTTGGCACATCTTTGATGGGCAAAACAACCTATTGAAATAGTCGGTGGGCACTTTTGATGAGAAAATAGGCCATTGGCAGGGTTATTGGGCATCTTTGGTGAGAAAACAACCAATTGGCATGGTCATTGGGCATCTTTAATGAGCAAAACAACTCATTGACACAGTTGCTAGGCACTTTCGAGGAGAAAACAACTCATTGTAATGGCCATTGGCAACTTCGGTGAGAAAAAACCAGTTGTCTTATTGCTGGGCCCTTCGGTGAGCAAAACAACTCATTGAAAAAATTGCTAGGCATATTCAGTAAGAAAACAACACGTTGGCACATCTTTGATTGGCAAAACAACCTGTTGAAATAGTCGTTAGGTATTTTTGATGAGAAAATAGCCCATTGGTACAATCATTGGGCCTCTTCGGTGAGAAAACAACTAGTTGGGATGGTTGCTAGGCACCGTTAATAAGTAAAACAACCCATTGATGAAGTCTCTGGGCACTTTAGAGGAGAGAACAACCTATTGTAATGGTTGTTGGCATCTTCGGTGAGGAAAAAACTAGATGGCATAGTCGCTGGGCCCTGTCGATGAGCAAAACAACCTGTTGATAAAATAGTTGGGCACATTTAGTAAGAAAACATCCCATTGGCACATCTTTGGTGGGCAAAACAGCCCCTTGACATAGTCACTGGGCACTTTTGTTGAGAAAATAGCCCATTGGCATAATCTTGGGCCTCTTCGGTGAGAAAATAACCAGTTAGTATGGTTCTTGGGAACATTTAATGAACAAAACAACCCGTTGAGATAGTTGCTGGGCACTTTCTGTGAGAAAACAACCTATTGACACATCTTTAGTGGGCAAAACACCACGTTGGCATGGTTGTTGGGCATCTTATATGGGAAAACAACACATTCGTGCATCCTTGGTGGGTAAGACAACTAGTTGGCTTGGTCACTGGGCACCTTTTGTGGGGAAAACAATCCGTTGACGTAGTCAATGGGCACGTTCTGTGAGAAAATTAGCTCATTGGCATAGTTGCTAGGAACCTTTAGTGATAAAAAACAACCCGTTCATATAGTCGCTAACTTTCAGTGAGAAAACAACTCTTTGGCACATCTTTGGTGGCAAAAAACCTGTTGGTATGGTCATTGGTTACCTTCGGTGAGATAATACCACGTTGGCACATCTTTGGCTGGCAAAACAACTAGTTGGCATGGTCACTGGGCACCTTCATTGAGCAAAATAACTCGTAGATATAGTCAATGGGCACTTTTGGTGAGAAATTCGCCTAATCTAACGTTTGTTGGACACCTTCGATGAGATAACAGCACGTTGACACATCTTTGGTGGGCAAAACAATCAGTTAGCATGGTCGTTGGGCACCTTCGGTGAGCAAAACAACCAATTGACACAATTGATGGGCATGGTAGTTGGGCCCCTTCGGTGAGAAAATAACCCATTGGCATGATCACGATAAACCTTTAGTGAGCAAAATAACCTGTTGAAAAAATTTCTTGGCACATTCGGTAAGAACATAGTCCGTTGACACATCATTTGTAGGCAAAACAACCTATTGGCATGGTAGTGAGGCAACTTTGGTCAGAAAGCATTCCTTTGGCATGGTTGCTAGGCATTTATGGCAAACAAAACAACTAGTTTAGATAGTCGTTAGGCAATAGCCTACTAGCATTGTTGCTGGGCACCTTCAGTGAGAAAATAGCCCATTGGCTCGATCATTGGTCACCTTTGGTGAGCAAAATAACCTGTTGGCACATTCTGTAATAAAATAGCCCATTGGCACATCTTTGGTGTGCAAAACAACATGTTGGCATGTCAATAGGCACATTTAGTGAAAAAACAGCTTATTGGTATAGTCGTAGGGTACCTTTAGTGGGCAAAAGAGCCCATTGGTATGGTCATTGGGCAAGTTTGGAGAGAAAATAACCACTTGGCACATTTTTGATAGGCAAAACAACCTATTGGCATAGTCATTGGGCACCTTTGGTGAGCAAAACCACTCGTTTACACAGTTGTTGGGCACTTTCGATGAGAAAATAAACCATTTGCACAGTCGTTGGGCCTCTTCGATGAGAAAACAACCAATTGGCATGGTTATTGGGCACATTCAATGAATAAGAGAACCCGCTGACACAGTCATTAGGCCCTTTCTATAAGAAAACAACCCACTAACACATCTTTAGTGGGCAAAATAACTCATTGGCATCGTCATTGGGAACCTTTGGTGAGAAAACAACACATCAGCACATCATTGATTAGCAAAACAACACATTGATACAATCAATAGGCACGTTCTGCGAGAGAATAGCCCATTGGCACAGTTGCTCGGTACCTTTGGTGATAAAAAAACAACTCATTCATACAGTCGCTGACTTTTGGTGAGAAAACAACCATTTGGCACATCTTTGGTGCCAAAATAACCCGTTGGCATGGTCGTTGGGCACGTTTAGTGAGATAAAAGCACAATGAAACGTCTTTGGTGGGCAAAACAACTAGTGGGAATGGTTGCTGGGCACCTTTATTGAGCAAAACAGCTTGTAGGCACAATCATAGGGCACTTTCAGTGAAAAATCAGCCTATTGTAATGGTCATTGGGCAACTTCGATGAGAAAACAATTAGTTAGCATGGTTGCTAGGCATCTTTGGTGAGCAAAACAACCTATTGATACAATCGTTGGGCACTTTTGGTGAGAAAATAACCTATTGGCACGGTAGTTAGGCACCATCGGTGAGAAAACAACCTGTGGCCATTGTCGTGGGGCACCTTCAGTAAGCAAAACAATTCGTTGACAAAATTACTTGGCACATTCGGTAAAACACACAGTCCATTGGCACATCTTCTATGAACAAAACAACTTGTTAACATGTCACTAGCCACATTGGGAGAGAAAATAGTCAATTAACATGGTAGCTGGGCACCTTCGGTGATAAAGCAGCATATTGGCATGGTTGTTGGGCACCTTTGGCGAGAAAACAACCCTTTGGCATGGTTGTTCGACACCTTTTGGTAAGCAAAACAACCTAGTAGATAGTAGTTGGGCACTTTCGGTGAGAAAATAGCCCATTGGCATGGTTACTGGGTACCTTTGGTGTGAAAATAGCCCATTGGCCCAATCATTAGGCTCGTTTGGTGAGCCTAATAACCTGTTGGCACATTTTGTAAGAAAATAGCTCATTGGCACATCCTTAGTGTACATAACAGCCTGTTGGCCTAGCATTGGGCACATTCGTTAAGAAAACAACCTATTGGCACGATCACTGGGTGCCTTTAACGGGCAAAAGAGCCCATTGGCATGGTCATATGAGCACCTTTAGTGAGCAAAACAACCCGATGGCATAGTCGCTGAGCACCTTTAGTGAGCAAAACAACCCTTTGATATAGTCGTTGGGCACTTTTGACGAGAAAATAGCCCATTGGGATGGTTGTTGGGCATCTTTGGTAAGAAAAAAACCAGTTGGTATGGTCATTGGGCACCTTCAATGAGCAAAGCAACCTGTTAATACAGTCGCTAGGCACTTTTGAGGAGAAAACAACTCATTGCAACGATTGTTAGCACCTTTGGTGAGAAAAAAGCCAGATGGCGTGGTCGCTAGGCTCTTTCGGTGAGCAAAACAACCCGTTGTCGAAATCTTTGGGCACATTTGGTAAGAAAATAGCTCGTTTGCACATCTTTTGTGGGCAAAATAGCATCTTGACACAGTCGCTAGACACTTTCAATGAGAAAATAGCCTATTAGCATAGTCGTTGGGCCTCTTTGGTGAGAAAACAACCGATTGACATGGTTGCTGGGCACATTCACTGAACAAAACAACTTGTTAACAAAGTCGTTAGGCACTTTTTATGAGAAAACAACCCATTGGCACATCTTTTATGGGCAAAATAAACCATTGGCATGGACGATAGGCACTTTCGGTGAGAAATCAAGACATTGGCTCATCTTTGGTAGGCAAAACAACCAGTTGACATGGTCACTGAGCACATTCTGTGAGCAAAACAATCCGTTGAAATAATCAATGGGCACTTTCTGTGAGAAAATAGCCCATTGGAACAGTTGCTAGGCAGCTTAGTGATAAAAAACAACCCGTTCACATAGTCCCTGACTTTCGGTGAGAAAATAACCCATTGACACATATTTGGTGGCCAAAATAACCAGTTGACAAGGTTGTTCGACACCTTCGATGAGTAAAACATCCTGTAGACACAGTCACTGGGCAACTTCGATGAGAAAATAATCAGTTAGCATAGTCACTGCGCACCTTCAGTGAGCAAAACAACTCATTAACATCATCACTGGGCACTTTCGGTGAGAAAATAGCCCATTGACACGATAGCTCGACACTTTCAATGAGAAAACAACTCGTAGGCATGGTCGTGGGGCATCTTCGGTGAGCAAAACAACCCATTGACAAAATCGCTTGGGACATTCAGCAAGAAAGTAGTTCGTTGGCACATCTTTTGTGGGCAAAACAACCTATTGGCATGTCGCTAGGCATATTACGTGAGGAAACAAACTATTGACATGGTAATTGGGCACCTTCGGTGAGAAAACAACCTTTTGGCATGGTGTTTGGGCACCTTTGGTAAGTAAAACAACCTGTTTAGATAGTCGCTAGGCACTTTTGGTGAGAAAATAGCTCATTGGCATGGTCGTTGGTCACCTTCAGTGAGAAAATAGCCCGTTGGTCCAATCACTAGGCACCTTCGATGACCTAAATAATATGTTGGTGCATTCTCTAAGAAAATAGCGTATTGGTACATGCTTGGTGTGTAAAATAGCCTGTTAGCATGTCATTGGGCACAATCGGTGAGAAAATAGCCTATTGGCATGGTCGTTGGCACCTTTAGTGGGAAAAAGAGTCTATTGCCACAGTCATTAGGCACTTTTATGGGGGATACAACCCCTTGGCACATTTTTGTTGGGCACTTTCTGTGAGAAAATAGTCCATTAGCATATCTTTGTTGGCCAAAACACTCCTTGGCATGGTTTTTGGGCACCTTCGGTGAGAAAACAACCTATTAGCATATCTTTGCCGGGCAAAACAACCAGTTGGCATGGTCGCTGGGCACCTTCTATAAGCAAAACATCCTGTTGACACAATCAATGGGCACTTTTTGTTAGAAAATAGTGTGTTGACATAATCAATGGGCACTTTTTGTAAGAAAATAGCCCATTGGCAAGGTTGTCAGGAACCTTTGGTGATAAAAAACAACCCATTCACACAGTCGCTGACTTTCAGTGAGAAAACAATCATTGGCATACCTTTGGTGGCAAAACAACCCATTGGTATGGTTGCTGGGCACATTCGGAGACATAACAGCTTGTTGGCACATCTTTGGTGAGCAAAACAACCAGTTGGTATGGTTGCTGGGCACCTTCGGTGAGTAAAACATCCTGTAAACACAGTCGCAGGGCACTTTCTGTAAGAAAACAACCCTTTGTAACAGTCGTTGGGCACCTTCGATGAGAAAACAATCAGTTAGCTTGGTCTTTGGGCACCTTCAGTGATCAAAATAATCCATTGACACATTCGTTCGGCATTTTTGGTGAGAAAATAACTTGTTGGCATGGTCATCGGGTACCTTCTGTGAGAAAAACAACCTGTTGACAAAACCGCTGGGCATATTTAGTAAGAAAATAGTCTATTGGCACATCTTTGGTTAGCAAAACAACCTGTTGGCATGTCGCTAGGGAAACTAGATGAGAAAATAACTTTTTGGCACAGTTGCTAGGCATCTTCGGTGTGAAAGCAGACTGTTGGCACAATTGCTGGGCACCTTCGATGAGAAAACAACCCTCTGGCATGGTTGCTAGGCACCTTTGGTAAGCAAAACAACTCATTGACGTAGTCGCTGCGCACTTTCGGTGGGAAAATATCCCACTGACTTGATCATTGAGCACCTTTAATGAACAAAATAACCCATTGGCACATTTTTTGAGAAAATTGCCCATTGGCTCATATTTCGTGTGCAACATTCAGTGAGAAAATTGCCTGTTGGTATTTCACTGGCAACAATTGGTGAGAAAATAGCTTGTTGGCAAGGTCGCTGCACACCATTAGCGGGCAAAAGAGCCCATTGGCATGGTCGTTCGACACCTTTGGAGAGAAAACAACCCATTGGCATGGTTCTTGGACATCTTCGGTGAGCTAAACAACTCATTGACACAGTCACTGGGCAAGTGTATTGAGAAAATAGTCCATTGGCACAATCACTGGGCATCTTCAGTGAGTAAAACAACCTATTAACATAGTAGTTGGGTACATTCGGTGAAAAAACAAGCAACACATTGTAATGATCACTAGGCATTTTTGGTGAGAAAACAACTAACAACATAATCTTTAGGCACCTTCGGTGAGTAAAACAACCCATTGACGTAGTCACTGGCCACTTTTAGTGAAACAATAGCCTATTAGCACATCTTTGGTGGGCAAAACAACCAGTTGGCATGGTCATTGGGCACCTTTTATGAGAAAACAACCCGTTGGCATGTCTTTGGTGGGAAAACAACTACTTGGCATGATCGTTGGGCACCTTCAGTGAGCAAAACAACTTGTTGACACAGACATTAGGCACTTTCGGTGAGAAAATAGCCCATTGGCAAAATAGCCCTTTGACATTGTCATTGGGTACATTTGGTGAGCCAAAGACCCATTAGCACTTGGGCACCTTAAGTGAGAAAATAGCCCTTTGGCACATCTTTGATGGGTAAAAAACCCTTTGGCAAGGTCGCTAAGCACCTACGATGAGCAAAACAATTTGTTAACATAATCGCAAGGCACATTTCGTGAGAAAATAGCCCGACGACAAAGTTATTGGGTGCCTTTGGTTAGAAAACAGTCCGTTGGCATGTCTTTGGTAGACATAACCCTTTAATATTGTTGTTGGGCAGCTTGGCTGGGCAAAAGAGCCCATTGGCACAGTCACTAGGCATCTTTGATGGGAAATAAGCTTCTTGGCGCATCTTTTATTGGCGAAACAACTCCTTGGCATGGTCATTGGGCACCTTTGGTGAGCAAAAAAATTCGTTGACACAGTTGCTGGGCACTTTCAGAGAGAAAATAACCTATTGGCACTGTAGCTATATAACTTGGGTGAGAAAACAACTCGTTTACATAACTTTAGTAGGCAAAACAACTAGTTGGCATTATCGTTGGGCACTTTTGGAGAGCAAAACAACTCATTGACACAGTCGCTCGACACATTTGGTGATAAAATAGCCCCATGGCACAATCACTAGGCTCTTTCAATAAGGAAGCAGGCCGTTGGCATATCTTTGGTAGGGAAAACAACCTGTTAGCATGGTCACTAGGCACATTCGGTGAGAAAACAACTCGTTAGCATAATCGCTAGGCACATTTGGTGAGAAAATAGCCCTTGGGCATCTTCAATCAGAAGACAACCTGTTGGCCATTGTTGTTGTGAACATTTGGTGGGTAAAATAGCCCATTAGCACGAACATTAGGCACCTTCAGTGAGAAAACAATCCATTGGCACAACTATTATGGGCAAAATAACCTTTTGGCTTTTTCATTGGGCACCTTTGTGAACAAAACAACTCGCTGACACAATCGCTCGACACGTTCGGTTAGAAAACCACCCAGTGGCACAATTGCTAGGCACCTTCGGTAAGAAAAAAACTAGTTGGCACATCTTTGGTGGGCAAAACAACTCGTTTTTATGATCGCTGGGAACCTTTGGTTAGAAAATAACTCGTTTGTACGATTACTGGGCACCTTCGATGCGAAAAGAGCACTTTTGCATTATTGTTGGGCACCTTTTGTGGGCAAATGAACCTGTTGGCACTTGCACAACTTCAGTGAGAAAATAGCTCATTGTCACATCTTTGGTGGGTAAAACTATAGGAATCCGATCGTGATCAAATCATAGGCGCAGCTGAAAATAAAATAATTTTTTTCCAGATTTCGAGCGGATCCTGATAATTGAAAAAACTTGAATAAAATATAAAATAATTTTGAAATCGTACCTTGTTCCAGCCTCTGATAGTATTCACAGAGCAATTCTCAAACTAATTTGAGAGGAAGAAAAAAAGTGCTAGCTTCTAAAAAACTCTTCCCTTTAAATAGAAAAATCATAAGTCTTTTATTAAAATTAAATATCTGTAATTATAATTAAAATCAAATTATAATTATAATTAATTTAATTTTAATAAAATCAAATATCTCTTATTTGATTCCCAAAGTTTCTCAAACTTTATAATTAAGTCTAACTTAATTAAATTGATTTTTCTTTCATAAATTGCCTTTTGATGTGTGACTCATTAGGTTCCTAAAAATTGGCAATGATTGTAAATTATAATTCTAATATGGCAAGAACCATGAGTGTTTGAGTTATGAAAATATAGTGCGCTGGAAAGCAAGTGTATTTATATGTAACTTAATTTTCATCCAATTGCAGTTTTGTAATGAAAATATTTGTTATTAATGAAACAAAAGAGTTTTGTTTTATATGTATGAGCATTATATATCTAGTCAAAAGGTACCAAGATTCTTTTGTAAGTAATAGACATATACATAGAGATGTATGGAAAACATGTATGTCATTAGAATCAAGTTGGTCGCTTGATTATAGCTTAGATTATAGTGTTGCGATTTATCTCCATGTAAGTAAAAGAGTTTACTTCAAAGGAATGATGAGTTTCATATCATGATAGTAGTTGACTATTGATAATGGCACTATTAAATAAATCCAGAATCAAGTATGTTTTAAAGAATAAAATGGTCGTTACTTTAATCTTAAAACATGCAACTTAAGTATTTGTTTATCATGGATCACAATTTTGATGAGTGGTGAACTCATATGTGTTTCATTATAATCCTTGATATGATCAGAATGGATTTTTATAGAGTATTAATCCAGTGTCTGCATGTTGGAATCATTAATTGAAACATGTATTAGAGAACATTCACTCAAATAAAGAGTTTATAGTGATATCATCACTTCTAGATGTTTTAAGGAGATTTGATGATTAAACTGACGCCAGTAGTTTGATGAACTAGCTACCCATCAAGTCTTAACACTAAGATAAGATCTTGTGTGTTAATCACCATATAAAGTAAAATGCGAGATCTAGAAGGAAAAACCAACATAAGGGCAAAATGGTAATTTTACCCTTTGTTATGCGGATGGCTATAATAAGGTTCAAAATAAGGTTTGCAATTGGACATGAAATATGTGTTCTCATTAT
>JANSVA010000217.1:29327682-29337810 GCA_025504915.1 Erythroxylum reticulatum | reverse complement strand
TCATTTTAAATCTTTTGGATTTTTGGAAGGATTTTAGTTCATGGAGTTTAGAAAATGCATAGGTTTAAGTATTCTAGGACCAATTTTAGTGATTGTGCTTTATGGGATTTTCAACTAAAAACCCTATTGAGTGGGATTTTTGTTCTTGAAAAAGGGAATAAAAAATACAAGAGGAACAAGAGAAGAGGCATTTTGAACACGTCTATAAGCAAGGAAATCAAGGTGTGTATATGTTTATAATAGAATAAATAAGCTACTAAATGTTTTCTTTGAATCAAAGAAGTTTAATGATTTTCAATTGCATCATAAGTGTTGCATTTATTGTTTGTGAATGATTTGAGAAATTGCAACATGTTGTTATATGAATTGTGTGATGATTTATGAAAAGGCTTGAAAGTGATTTTTAAAAAGATATCATGTTTATGAAATCATATTTTCGAAATATCTCATGTCTATGAAAAGTCAAGATTCGAAAAAGTGTCATTTTAGGCAATATGTTTACAAGATGTGAATTACATGTTATGTGGGTTTGTGGTAGTTCCCTAAGTTAAATCAAGTGCACTTTGACTAAAGGCTTCTCTCGCCTACCCACTAATGATATGGAGTTCCTTCACAAACTCCCATAAGTTCACGGCTACAGAAGACAATTATGTGGGATTATTTTAATACGTTCTATTCAAGGCTATTTAGGACCCTTGTGGGAAATGTGTAGTATGTTCTATTTTAGATCCACCCAAACCATTCTGATGTGCTTATGTGCTTATGATCTATGAACAAGTGTGATGCATTCATGTTTTATGGTTTGTGAATTTGACTACATGATAAGAATTTGAGAAACATGTGTTTTATGAACTCAATGAAAATTTTCTATGACAAGTAAAATGTTTTCAAAGGTTTTGCTTATTTTTCTGTTATAAGCTATTACCCAAGAGCTTTCAAGCTCACCCCTTTTTTATCCCATCTTCAGGTGATAGCTAAGAGACCAAGTGATCAAGAGGCTAAGGGAATTTCTCCAAATTTGCTTATTTTGTATTCTGAGTGGGTTTTGGAAATGCACAATGTTAATCGCATTTCAAGTTTATGTGTTCAATAATCTTTTGTAATTTTAAATTTTGAGATGATGATGTATTGTGGCTTGAAATTCCATTAAATATTTGTAAAAACTTCATTCTTTTGGTGTTAATGAAATGATGAATGGTGTATGGATGATGTGAGTTAAAATTACATATACGTGAAGAAGTTATCAACTTAAGTCAGATGTTATGGAAAGAAAAGATAGGAATTATGACTGATCAGGTGTAGTTAAATGTGATGAGACAAATGAGTTGAGACTTAAGAGTTTAATGAAGTCAATTTGGTAGTTGATTGGTTATGCTCAGGACATTCCAAGTTTACAGAGTGCAAAATTTCAACGCTTCCATAGTGGTAAAATTTGTGTTTTGAATTCAGAGATAATAATGTATTGATATAGGCTGAATTAGATAAAGTTTTCTCCTAGAAAGTTTTATCTTATCCTTCTATCTTTCCAACAGTATATGGTATGAAATTTTTGGACATTAGAGACGAAAGTTATGCCAATTATTCCAAATAGGTCTTAGGCCAAAACTTCTTCTAGTCACTGTTCATTTTATATCATCTGGTCCAATTTTAGCCCTGTAGATGAAAGAATCTTTCTTTAAGGTCTTCATGAAAGTTTTATTTATTGAAGTATTATTTCTAAAAATCTAAGAATAACCTTGATCCAATATCTATAGAGAAAGTTATGACAATTGTAAAACATCGTCTATGTACTATTCATAAACTTCTTCTAGGTATTGTTCATCTTGTATCATCTGATCCAAGTTTGGCCCTATAAATGATGGATCCTTCTTCAAGGTCTTCATGAAAGTTGTATATATTAAAATTCTCTTTCTAACCATCTAATAATAATCTTGATCCGATATCTATAGAGCAAATTATGCCAATTATTCCAAATAGGTCTTAGATTGAAACTTCTTCTGGTCATTGTTCATCTTATATTGTCTGGTCCAATTTTGACCCCATAGATGATAGAATATTTCTTCAAGGTATTCATGAAAGTTGTATATCTTGAAGTTTTATTTTGAAAATTCCAATAATTACCTTGATCCAATGCCTCTAGGTAAAGATGCTAATTGTAAAACATCTTCTGTGTACTGTTTATAAACTTCTTTTGGGTACTGTTCATCTCGTATCTTCTGGTCCAATTTTGACCCTTTAGATGATAAAATCTTTCTTCAATTTCTGCATGAAAGTTGTATATCTTAAAGTATTATTTTTAATCATCTAAGAATGACCTTGATCTGATATCTCTAGAGAAAGGTATGGCAATTGTAAAACATCTTCTGTGTACTATTTATAAACTTCTTCTGGGTACTATTCATCTTGTATCATTTGGTCCAATTTTGACCCTCTAGGCTACAAAATCTTGCTTCTATGCCTTCAATAAAGTTATATATCTATGAGTCCTCTTAAAAAACGTCTAATAAACACCTTAATATGATATCTCTAGAGAAATTTATGACAATTGTTTCAATTCATTTGACCCTTCATCTGGTTTTGTCTGACCCTACCATCTGGTCCAATTTTGACCCTCTAGATTACAAAATCTCACTTTAGTGTCTTTATTAAAGTTGTAGATGTATGAGTCCTATTAAAAAAAATCAAAATAATACCTTAATCTGATATCTCTGAAGAATTATGACAATTGTTCCAATTCATCTGACCCTTCACCTGGTTTCGTCTGACCTTATCGTCTGGTCCAATTTTGACCCTCTAAATGACAGAATCTCACTTTGCTGTCTTCACAAAAGTTGTATATCTAGAAGTCCTATTTAAAACTATCCTAAGAAGAACTTAATTTGACACCTATGTAGAAAATTATGCTAATTGTCCCAAAACAGGTTCAATATAATTGAGGACAAAACCTTGTTTGATTTTTTCGGCCACAATTATGTCATCTGATCTCTAAATGAGATGATTCTTATTTCTAAAAGTACTGGAGACATAGAGATACAAATGATATGAAGGAATAAAATTTTAACTAAGTCCTTAAGACTTACAAAATTTTGGATAGAAGTTGGGTATAGTGTACTGTTCCAGTTTAATAGCAATCTGAAAAGGTTTGGGCCCTAACTCTTAGAATTCTAATCCAAATTGAATGATTTTGGTTTCATTAGTAATTTAAGACAATGGGGAAATTTTTTTCTAAAGAATTTAAATTGTAATTCCAGTTTAAGGTTTCCCAAAATCTGTTCTAAAGTTGAAGAAATGTGTTTGCTCACGTTTTTATGACATCAGTGTCAGGGTCCGGAATCGGGGTCCAACATGGTGCAACTATCCTTTGACTTAAGGTGCTCAAGGATATCTAGGATACTGGTCCTTTGCTTTGACTTCATTTATCGGTGCCTTTCAGGGGTTACCCATAGGGTGGTGATTGGGTACAGCTTCAGGTATTTGGAGGTAATTAAGTAGCCAATAAAGGATTCACCACTCCTAATAGAAGGAGATGATATCTATAGCCTCTTATCAAGGCCATTACTTGGGAGTTTCTATCCAAAGCAAATATATGTCATGAAGAGATTCTTCAATAATATATAGAGTAATTAGATCCTCAAGATAAGATCTAATAATACGTAGAATAGATGTGATGTAGTTAGTCTAGTGGGAGTTGACACTTTGATCATACTCTGAACTAAGTGGGTATAGATAGTGAAAGGATGAATTGTATGGCAACATTATGTATGTAAGTGTTTGTAGTCAAACCATTGAATTTTCAATCAATTGAGGGTCATAACATGTTGCTAGATACTGGTTTTAAATTACTTGAATTAAGTGTGAATTCAAGTGTCCAACATAACCGGGAACCTAATGGGTCACACACATAGGAGATATGAAGGATGAGTAAAATAGTCTTAAATGGTGATTAAAGATATGAGAGACGATTTTGGGATTGTATCGCGATGCGATTGTAGTAGAAAATGTTAAATGGAATGGATTAGACACAAGTGTTATTGGCTTCCATTAATGCATGCTATTCATGATCATTAACTTCCCATAATTTCTATTAATACATGCTATTCATGGTTATTAACTTCTTATGACTTCCATTAATGCATGTTATTTATGACTATTAACTTCCCATAACTTTCCATTAGTGATGGGGGTTAGGGAAGGCCAAATTGTGTAGAAAATTGAGATGATTTTCATGCATCTTGTGTAAGACACATTAAAAAAAGAGAAAGAAAGGTTCTTTTTCTTACACATATACTTTTTCTCTCTAACTCTCTCAAGAGTTCTTATATTTGCTAGCACAAAGAAAGAATTCTAGCTATCTCTTAGTGAGTTTTTATCCTTTTATCTTTATGTGGACTTTCATTAGAGACGGTGTGCATTGATTGTTATGGTTTACGACAACCCAATGCAGAGAAGATTAAAGAATGAAGGAGATTGTCAAAAAGGTATGTAAACATTTTACATTTCTTGTTTTTGTTTTTTCTATATCTATATGCATGAGTAGACCTAGTTTTTGAGGTTCCATTTTATTTTTTCTACATATATTTGATATATATATATTATGCATGAGATGTATGATCAAAACCTAACAAGGATTTACTAGAGGAGATGGTGAATAATAGCTGTCTTTGGATGTCGGATAGAAGGAGACAACAATCTACTTTTTAAGATCAAAAGGGATTCATTACTGTCGATTTAGTGATAACATTATAGGCTAAGATCGCTAATTTAACAAGACAATTGAACAACCTATAAACCTCCTCTTCAACTCCAATTAAAGTAATTCAGTACTGATGTGAATTACATGGTCAAGATAATTATTTTAGCACTGATTACTTCTTAATGCAAAATAACAATACAGAACAACCTAACTATATGGGCACACGGTTTGGTCGAGAAGGAGGGAATAACCTATACTTGAACATATACAATCTTAGGTAGAGAAACTACCCAAAATTTTCTTAGTTGAACAATATGAGAAATTAATTGAAAAATCAAGGTCTACTTGGATTTCAATAAGATAAGTCCAGTGTTAACGAGTCAAAATTGGACAATATTATGGATCAAATTATAAGTATGGAAGGGAAGTTCAAGTAAGTAATAAAGAACCACGCCTCTTCCATTCACAATCTAGAGGTTTAAGTGGGCCAACTTATAAACGTATTATCTACAAGAAGTATGGGAAGTCCCCCAAGTAATATTAAAGCAAATCCAAGGGAGAAACTCAAGGAAATCATACTTAGGAGTGTGAAGGAGCTCGAACAACTAGTAAAGAAATAATCTAAAACCTACCTCGTAGGAGATAAAGAAAAGAAGAAAAAGGTTAAAGAAAAGAGCGAGACCCTCTTTATGTTGCTCCTCTGCCATACCCAAGATTTCATTCCCACAAAGATTACAGAAGAACAAATTGGATGCACAATTTGTAAAGCTTGTAGAGAAGTTGAATACTTTACAATTAACTTTTCTTTTGTGGAGGCATTGGAACATATACCCAAGTATGTAAAGTTCTTGAAAGACATATTATCAAAGAAATGAAATTGGAAAGATAATCAAACAGTAGCACTAACTGAAAGTTGTAGTTCCATTGTCACCAGTCATATGCCTTCCAAGTTAAAGGATCTAGGGAGCATTATGATACCCTATGTAGTTAGTGACTTGGAATTTGCAAAGTGTTTATGTGACTTAGGACCAATTATAAATCTTATGCCCTTTTGACCTTTAGAAAATAGGGCATGGCTATGTGAAGCCAACTTTGATGCTTGTTTAGTTGATAGATCAATCCATCAAGAGACTATTTGGTATGGTGGAAGATGTTATAGTTAATCTGGACAAGTTAATTGTTCATATGGACTTCGTAGTGCTGCATTTCGAAGTGGATAGGAACTATCCGTTAATTCTTGGACAACCATTCATGAACACTAAGAGAGCATTGATAGATATTTATGAAGGCAAATTGCTTCTTCAGATTGGTGAAGATTATGTAGAGATCAATATGAACAAGGTATTAAAATATATGAAAGAAAGCAACTCTTTCATAAAGATAGACAATAATGGATGAATATATCAAAGAGCAAAAGGAGGTTGTTTTGAAGAAGTAAGTTCTAAGGAACAAATGAAAAAGGACATAAAACTTGAAGAGTTTATGGAATTATTTATTTAAAAAGCTGAAGCAGAAGAGAGGACGAGGGTGATTGTCTAAGAAGAAGAAAATTTCACTAACACAAACTATTTGATTCCACTGAAGATTTAGGGAGTTTCATCATTTTTTATTTTATTCATAGTTTGTTCTCGAAAGGGGCATTACTAAAATTACTTGGATTTTTTAATTTGATTGATTATGCCTTACGGGTGGATGCAAGCCTCTCATAATTGATCCTGGTTGAGTTTTAAATGATGAAAGGTCAGGTTAATGACCATAACTTAGCAAATTTTTGGTAGTTAGGTCTATTTTGAATTCTAGTATTTAGTGTTTTATTTTTATGATTATAGAGTTGTTTGAATTGCTAAATTTCTTACTTTTAAAGTTACTGCAACTTCTAAGGGTTACATAAAGAAAAATAAGAAGAAACGGGACAAGCTGTGACAATTTTAACAAGTAACAAACATGCCTCAAGGAGCACAATCGTGCACTATTGTGACAGAGGGGACAATTCACGTGCCTCATGGGCAAACAAGCCTTACATGTGAAAAATCACTCCCAAACCCCATTCTACCCCTCCTTCTTCAACCCAAACACTTTATATTTATCTTTTCTCTTTTTCTAAACCTACTTTATCTCTCCAAAACTTAGCAGCCACTCCCAAACTCATTCACATCTCTCTTCATCTTATTTTCACTTACTTCTTGTTTCTTTCAACTAGAAAACACATTCCTTTTACATATATCTAGTAATTTGCATATAGATATCACATCTTTAGAGTGGTTTTTACAAGGTTTCGTTGAACTTTTCTCTCTTCACTTGTTGGGGTATTTTTAGGTGTTCTTAGTTTATTTTGTAGGTATACACTTATCTATGGTGGCAAGAATTAAAAAAAAAGATAAAAGCTAACAACTGAAGGGGAAAGCTCAAATATAGGGGAAGGATACATGTGATATGAGACCGTGCATCATTACGCTGGTCAAAATAAAATAACTAAACTACTACTATAACAGTGGTGAGTCTAGGTCGATCCACAGAGAGTGTGTGTAAAGTTTATGAAATGAAATTAACCGGTGTTTAGGAAAAAGGGAGGGGGTTTTGGATTTTGAAAAAATAAAATAAAATAAAACTAACTAATAAAATCAAATTAAAGAAAACATGCAAAAAAATTATAAATGTGGGGAATTCGGTAGGGACCCGATTCTTTGATTCAATCTCGGCGTACACCTTTGCTAAGCATATTTTATTAATTTGTTGTTCTTTAACCTCTCCTAGAACTATTAATTGTGGGTTAAAAGTTAACCCTAGTTTTCCCTTAGGTTTTGTTTAATCAAGATATGATCGTTAATTAAACCTAACCACCGAACAACCTAGGATACGATCTCTAGATTTAATTAGGCAGTAGCATTACGAATTAGGAAAACCGATTAATCAAGGCAACAACCACATATGATGCGTCATTTAACCTAGGTCATGTTATCCCCAATGATTACGAATCATTATTTGCTACACATGAATTTCAACATAACAATAACGGATTATATCGAAATTCTAGCAATGAGTTTGCAATTAATGATTCAATGAACGCATTAAAATTATCAATTCATTGATTTGACGAATAAGCATATGAGTTTTTGGTTCTAAGCCCTCTCTTCACTGCCTACTCTTCACTATGCCTGCCCTTCTCCACGCTAGCGCCAGCTCTCCAACATCTCCAAGCCAAGCCGCAGACCTGCTTCAGACTTGCGCCCCTCTTCACAACTGCACCTACGTCTACTACTGCCGCTGTTCTCCTCTCTACTGTTTGTTGATTGGACAATTAAACTTGCAACCTCCCTTAAATCCTCCTGTTGTGCCCTAGCTTGCTTTTTAAATAAAACACCTCTCCATTATGCCCTAAAATGCAGGCGTTCGTTGCATTGAATGCATATGTGTTCAACGCAAAATGCATCAAAATACAGATGTAGTCCACTGTGTTTTGTTCATATTGCACTGTCATTTTTTTTAGTCATCTTTTTCTTTCTTTTTTTTCAGCTGCTTGCATTTAAAATCTTCTTCTTCTTTGTCTTCCATTTTTTGTCTTTTAATTTTCTTTCTCTCACTCTATAAAGACAAGCAAGTATTGATCTTCAGAAAATGTCCTAAATAGGGTACTTGTTAAGTCAAAATGACTTCACGCCTAATAATTTTGATGACATTCAAATAATAATAATATTAGAAATTGTTGAACTATTTTGATCAGGAAGCGAAACTAAGATAAAAGAAAAGTGAGACGAAGAGGAAGCGAAACTAAGATGAAAGAAAAGTGAGATGAAGTGGAAGCGAAAGTAAGACAAAAGAAAGTGACACGAAGCAGAACCGAAACTAAGACGAAAGAAAAGTGAGACGAAGCGGAAGCGAAAGTAAGACGAAATAAAGTGAGACGAAGCAAAAGCAAATCTAAGATGAAAGAAAAGTGAGACGAAGCGGTAGTGAAACTAAGACGAAAGAAAATAAGACGAAGTAGAGACAAAAGTAAGACGAAAGAAAATAAGACGAAGAACCGATACTACGTCGAACGGTTAATTAGTTTGAGTTAGTTACAGAACTCAACTAAATAACTGTTTTTACAAGAATCAAGAAATCAAGAATCAAGAAGAAATAAGAAAGAAGCAGTCGAAGACGAAGGCTATAAATACAAGTCGAACCAGAAGATTAAAAAGTTAGAGACTTTGAACAGTTAGAGATTTTAAAAAAGCTTTTAGCAAACACTTTATTCATTGTGTGAAACACTAGAGCTATCATTACTGTAACAAAGCTCGCAATATTTTTCTGTATGAAAGAAGAGAAGCTGAGAGCCTAAAGAGGCTAAGTGAGAAAAACAATACTTGTTGTAAGAGACCTGAAGAGGCTCTGTGAAAAAGAATACTTATACTTTTGAGAAGAATAGTGAAATCTCAAAAAGGTTTCTGAGGACTGGACGTAGCCCACGGTTTGGGGTGAACCAGGATAAAATCACTGTATCAACATCTACTCTCTAACTCTTATCTTTTAATTTCTATTATTTTATATCTTTTAATTTCTATTATTTTATATAAGTATATGGAAGTTAATTGCAATACATTGTGATTGTCTGCTTAATAGTTTTTGAAAAGGCTATTTTTCAAAGGAATTTAAAAAGAGGATTGTATTCACGCAAAAGAATATATAATTCAACCCCCCCTTCTTGTGCATTTTGTCTATTGAACATAAAGTTTATATTAATGTGTGATTTACTTCAATTGGTATCAGAGCTCGGTTTCTAAGAACCACCATTACAAAGTGTGGATAAAGATCCATGGCAAAATCACACGTTTATATAGCTGAAGATGCCTCTGTCACTAGACCTCTTACGTTCAATGGTAAAGACTATCATTATTGGAAAGATAGGATGCGCCTCTTCATTGAATTGACACATATTAACCTTTGGGAGATTATCAAGAATGGACCATACATGCCGATGGATGATGAAGGAAATGGCATTCTATGTACCAGATGGTCAGCTGATCAAAAAGCAAGATTCCAACTAAATTCAAAAGCCAAGTTCTTTCTAAGCTGTGCCCTAAGCAGAAGTGAATACGATAAAGTTTATGGATGCGACACTGCAAAGGAGATGTGGGATACTCTATTCATCGCACATGAAGGAACCAATCAAGTGAACGAATCTAAGATAAGTATTCTTGTACACCAGAATAAGTTGTTCAAAATTCAGGAAGATGAGTCAATCGATAAGATGTTTGGACGATTTCAAACTATCGTCAATGGACTTAAATCTCTCGGGAGAACCTATGATAATCAAGATCATGTTTGAAAAATTCTTAGAAGTCTACGGAAAAGATGGAGATCGAAAGTCACCGCAGTACAAGAAGTAAAGGACCTGAGCGTATTAAAGCTTGATGAATTATTTGGATCCTTGAAGATACATGAAGTAAAGCTTG
>JANSVA010000217.1:29295403-29310939 GCA_025504915.1 Erythroxylum reticulatum | reverse complement strand
AATTGATGTTCCAACAATGCCCCTCATGAAATCTTATAATTCTAACACTTTATTTCCCTTAACCTATAACATAATATGTTACTCACATTAGTATGCTAATTAACTCCAACACAATTTAATCTAGCAAAACCCCAAAATTAATTTAATCATGCTTATTCATTAAAAAAAAGTCCCAGGGGTCAACATATGCACTTCCTCCTTGATACATCTACTTAAACTTTTTCTTTTTCTTTTTCATTTTTAATAAACATTAAAATAAAATACATTAACATGGGAATTTTAATGATAAGAAATAAAATAACACCCTAACATTATAACCAACCCATATATATGTACACCCCCACACATAGAATTTTGTACATCCACAAACTCAGTGATCACAAATGATCTACTAGCTTTATAGCTTGGGTAAGACATTTGGTTAAGTTTAATAGCATGTAATGTGGTTTCTACACAAAGAATAGATAAATAAAGCTCAAGGGGGCTTAACAAGGGAAAATCATGTCAATAGGGTAAGCTATATGGCTAATGTGGCTTATGCAACAAAGAATGCTTAATCACCTCCATGTTAAGGCATGAGATAAAAATGTGGTGTTGAATAGAAAATCAAAGCAAAATTAGGATGTACATGTGATGAAGGTCACACATTATTAAAAAACAATGAGACCGATATGAATGTGTCAATCTAATAAGGTTTAAAATCTCACTAACTTTGTCTACCACTAGTCACTACTCTTCTAAAGATAATGCATATTGACCAATCATAAGAGCAAAAGTACATGCTAAAGTTGTTATGAAATTCTCTTGTCAATTAATTCTCTAATCATGACTACATACTCCTAGAAGTAATATAAAATAGAAATTTTTTGTTTGTTTGTTTTATTCTTTCTCTCATTTTTATTGAAAACTTAAAACAAGCAAGAAACAAACTAACATAGAAACACACATGCATAAAAAATTAAATGCGTAAATGTAAAGGAAAAGAAATTTACTTCTCTTGGGTTGCCTCCCAAGAAGTTCCTTTGTTTAATGTCGCTGGCTTGACTCCATGTTTTCTCCTCACATGGAAAAATTACGATCTTAGGGTATCACAGTTTCAGCCACTTCCACATGAGGTAGTTCAAGATAAGGCCTTAGTCAATGATCATTCACATAAAGTTTCTATCCTCTAGCATTCAATCTCTACTGAGTCTAAGCACTCTAGAAAGATCTCAAATGTCTCTTCGTCTTTTTCTTCCTCGTTTAATTCCTTTAGCCTGATAGGTAAAAGTAAAGAGTCATTCTCATCAATAATTATGAACGCAATATTTACCTCTGAGCTAAATGATGTATCCTTTCTTGCTAGGAGCTCTTCCTCCACTTTTGCTTCTTCTCCACAAACAATTCCTTGAGTTGTGCACTCAAGATTCTCAAGCTCCTCATCACTTTGTAAAGCCTATGTGCTAATGTCCCCTAGGTACACAATGGGTTGATATGGTTGCTCCTCTTCGATTTGTGATTCTAAGGAGTCAATTCTCGCTGTCATCTCACCCATTTGGCATTCCACATTTTGTATGCTTGATTTTATCTTTTGCAGGGACTATTGTATACCCTCTTAAAGTTACTGTTGTATACTCTTTTGAAATTGAAAATTGTGAGTAGTAAAAGCCTTGATAATTTGATCTAGAGATATACTTGAGTTTTGTTGACTCTCTAGCTCTGGGACACTAAACCTTATATCATGCCAACATTTCCTTTCATCTTATTAGAATTGCAGGGTACTCTATCAGATTTGTTGCACATCCCACTAAAACAGCTGCAACATATTTTTTTGAACTTGTAGTATATCCTATTGAACTTGCAGCATATCTTGTTGAAGTTGAATATTATTAGAATTGTAAGTCTTGATAAGGTCATCCAGAGATGTACTTAAGTTGTGATAAGAAGTTTCTGGTCTATATGGAAATTGTTGTGTGTCCTATGTACTATCAAGGAAGTAATTCGATTGATTATCCCATCCATAATTAAAATTTGTATGATCACTCCAAACAAAATTATAATGTTGTGAATATGAATTATGAAAGAAATTACTTATGTCTATGAAAAAAAATCAAATTTTAAATCCCTAATACTAAATAAAAAGTAAAAAAGATCAAGAATTAACTGAAAAGCAACAAATTGCAAACAAATATCTACAAAACACTAATTAAAATCAAGAACAAAAGCTAAACACTACACTCTTTAGCAATGGTTCCAAAATTGTCAGCCCGTCATAATGCTAGTCAAAATAAACTAGATCTACTACTGTAGCAGTAGTGAGTCTAGGTTGATCCCACAAAAAGTGTGTAAAATTGTTTAAATAAAAATAATTAGTATTTAGGTGTAGTGGGTTTTGGTGTTAAAAATAAAAGAATAAAATAAAGTTAAACTAACTAACAATGGCAATTTAAAGAAAACATGTAAAAAAATGATGAAAGTGGGGAATTCAATAAGGACCTGGTTCTTTGGATAAATCTCTGCTTACACCCTAATTAAACATATTCCAATGATTTGTTGTTCTCAAACCTCTCCTAGCACCTATTAATCATGAGTTAATAATTAACCTAAATTTTCCGTTAAGTAGTGTTTAATCGAGATACGATCACTAATTAAACCTAATCACCAAATAACCTAGGATACGATCTCTAGATTCAATTGGGTAGTAGCATTACGAATTAGAAAAAATTGATTAATCAAGACAACAACCACATATGATGCGTCATTTAACCTAGGTTATGTTATCCCTAATTATTATGATCCATTAATCGCTACAAATGTATTGCAAATATAAAAATTACGGATTATATCAAAATTCTAGCAATGGATTTGCAATAAAATGATTCAATGAAACGTATTAAATTCATTTTTTCACAATACCCAATGGATTCATACACAAATAATCCATATGCATATAATAACATAATCAATTTCTAAAGAGAAAAAAAGCAACAAAAATAATGAGGGAATGCTTAACCGAGATGTTGGCATCTATGTTATCTCTGAACCGATTTCGAGATGTCTACCCCTTTATAAGTCTCTCACAATTGAGAGCTTCCTCAGCTCTCTTCATTGTGGTCACCCGAAACCCCACCTAAAACCCTCATTACTATTATGTTCCTCTTTTTTTCCCTTTTATTATTTTTCATTTCACCATTGTACATCTGTGTTTTGTTTTTCTTGGCTCAATAAGCGCTGCATTTTTACTCCTTGTCTATGCTACCTGCGTCGTTGTTTTCTCCTGGCCATTTGCATTTCTACTACACATTGTTTTTGTTCTGTTTTTCCTATCCACCTAGGCCGCACTTCTACTACTCCTTATTTTTTGTGTTTTGCCACTAGTTTCCATTGTTGTTTCTTGCTTCTTTGCTTCCCACTATTGTTGTCATTCTAACTTGTGTTTCTGCTTCTTTGACATCTCTTGTTGGCATTTTCTTCATGGACTGCTGCCATTTCCTGCTTCTTCACTTCCAGCTACTGCTTTCATTTTGGCCTACGTTTATGCTCCTTATACATCTCTTGCTGGTGTTTTATTTATGGACTACTAACATTTTTTTTCTTCTCTTCTAGTTGCCTTAAGCATTGTCACTTTGATCCTCTTGTGTTGTTTTATTTGGCAGCTTCTTTGTTGTCTTCTTTTGAGTTGAATTTGTTTTCTTCTTACTCTAATTTTCTTCTTCTTATTCCATGAAGACAATTGAATATTAATCTTCGAAAATTCCCCTAAATATCGTGCTTTCGACTCACTTTAAATTCTTTGCTTCCGATTGTATCTAAAATCACATATGAGTTAAAGTGAGTATCAGCAATTTTATGTCATTAATTGCTAGGTGTTATGGAATAATTATACAATCAATTAAGCAAATATCAATAATCATCATCATTGTTGATGGTATCCCAGAACTATCAAGAGGACATCCTACATAAGAAGTCTATTCATAAGTCTAGGTACTCTTATGTCTCGAAAAATTCTGTCATACAAGCCTATAGTGATCAAGAAGTCCAAATAGCTCATTCGAATCATCTCCCTAAAAAACTTGAAGAATGTGTCATTCCTTTTCTATGAAGAATGTGGAGAGTGCCTCTAATGTCAACTTCCATTGAAAGGGCTCCACAATCTCAAAAAACTTAGGCTAGGCACTGACATTGATCAAAGCTTGAACCTGTTGGACCACCCATCTTAAACTAGTGCCTCTCAGTTTTTGTGGCATCCTGTAATAAACGACTTGTCCTTTAACTGCTGATATTGCTCTTCATATGCTGTCGCATTGAAGAGTAGCATAGGAGGCCGCTTGGGTGGATGCACTGAGCGAGCACTTCTTGGGTGTTTAGATGACTCCTCTCCTTACTATCACTTATACGGAACTTCCTTTTAGCACCATGGTCTCGTCATTGCCCTTAGAACTTAAAATAAATAGGAGAAATTGCAAATAAATTATGGCAATACCCTTTTCCCACTCTTAAAATGTATTATGATCATTAATTAATTAAACGTGAAAAGAACTAGAAAATGAAAAACTAAACAGATAATAAAATTACAAGCAAATAATATAAAGCAATCAAATAAACAAATAAATAAATGAAATAAAATAAACCAAATTAACTACTATCCTAATAAATCACAAACTTAAAATTAAAAATATTATAATTAACAATTAAGATTAACCTAATTATCAAATTAGCAATTTGACCCTAACATTAAAATTGAAAACCCTAATCTAGCACTTATGCAAAATTGATGAAATTAAACATCAAATTCATGAAAAAAATTAAAATAAACATGCAATTAAACACAAACCAACTTCAATTAATGTCAAAAACAACTAATTAACCTTAATTTCATGCAAAATATCACAATTAAATAATTAGTGAGCAATAATTGCACAATTTAGCAATTCAAGTTGAATTTTCACCTAATGCACATGCAATTCATCAAAGTGAATCGTTCAAACTAATAGGTAATGTTAATATTCAACTATTAAACAAAATTTATTAGAAATTCTCATAAAATCTCAAATTCCTAAAGTTGTCATTTTTGGGTAAAGATTCCATAAATAATGCAAAACATCCAATGGATCATGCATAAGCAAATGAAAACAATAAGAAAGCTTACTTTGGTGTCGTTAATTTGGCAAAAAAATGAAAAAATTGGGATGAGAGATTGGAGGGACAATTGTAGGGAGTCAGAGAGAATAGAGAAAATGAGAAAGAATAAGGAATTATGGCATTTTTAGTGTATTATGGACTTACACAGGCATGTTTCTAACCACGTAAGTCTACACCAACATGTCTAGAAAGCTTTGTAATCATGTGCAACTTTAAAATTAGATGGTCAAACATAAAAATTTTGCACTAAGCGTTATAACACATTAACATGCATACCCTAATACACTAATTATGCACAATCTTGTGAAGATGCTTAATGTTCTATTCTAAAACACATTGAACTAGATAAAATCCTATTCTAATAAAAAAATAAAAATAAAATAACAGGGAAAGTAAAATAAACTTAAACTAATTCATGGGTTGCCTCCCATGTAGTACTTGTTTAACATCATTAGCTCAACATATCCCGTAAGCTCAATGTGGCATGTACATATTATGTTTTTATGGCCTTATCGTAGGTCCCATGACTTCCAAGTATGCTAACTTTTGTGAAGGTTTCGGTGGACTTTTAAATGTAAAGCCCTGCAAAATATCAATTATATTATAGGACTCACTAGATTCAACGATATCCATGAATCCAAGTGCATGATTAATGACATTAGCTACTCTAAATATGACCTCTTCACTCGCTACCCTTAATGTTAAATTGCCTTCATCAATGTCTATTATTGACTTAACAGTTATCAAAAAGGGTCAATCAAGGACTAGAGGCACTTCTACGTCCTTTTTTATGTTAAAAACTCACCAAATCAGTAAGGAATATAAACTTATCAACCTTAACTAGAAAATCTTCTACAATTCCTTTAGGATATTTTACCAATCTATCAGTTAGTTGTACACTTATCCTAGTTAGTTTAAAGTTCTCCTATTCTCAATTTCTCAAACATCAACAAAGGCATAATATTAATACTAGCTCCTAAGTTGGCTAAAGCCTTATCTATTTTTAAACTACCAATTTCACAAGGAATAGAAAAGCTCCTTGGATCCATTTGCTTCTTTAGTAGTTTGCTCTTCTTATCTTTTAAGCTCCTTTCACTTAACGTAGTAGTTTCTAACATCTTCAATTTCTCCTTGTTTGATATTAGCTCTTTCAAAAGTTCCATATGCTTTGGTAGCTGCCTAAGGGCTTCAACAAGAGGTAAGTTATATTGGAGTTATTTCAATAGATCAAGAAATTTACCCAACTTTGCATCCATCTAATCTTTCTTCACTTTTATAGGATATGGGATGACATGACAGGATTTTATAGTTGAAGTTCACCTTCAACTTTTGTGTGACTCTCAATAGTCACCTTCATCTCTTTTTGGAGCATTTTCTCACTCATCTGGGTGATTGTCGTTACATGTTCCTTAGGATTCGTTTTGTTGTACTTAGTAAACTCCCCTTTGGTCTTTTAACTACTATCATTGCCAATTGATTGATTTAAATCTCCAAGTTGTGTTAGGAAGCCTATATCCTCTAATATTTCTCATTAGAATCTTAAGTAATTTTTAACATTATCTGTTCCAAACTATGCTTCTTAGGTTGAGATGCTTACAGTTAGAATCTGAGTGGAGGGTTATTTCTTGCTTAGCCCTAATTTCCCTAAGAAAATTAGGCTGATTCCTCCATCCTAGATTGTATGTGTTGCTATATGGATTATTTTACGGTCTAAGAGCATTCCTTAAATAGTCCACATACTTGAGTTGTATTGTTTGAAAATCTTGACCTTGATGATCTAGCCACACACTTTACATTGCATAACTTGACCTTATGGATCCATTGTAAGTTTATCGATCATTTTCCTTAAGGCTTGCACTTAACTTACTAACTCTGCCACTACGTCCACTTCATATGCTCTTGCTAGCTTATTGATTCGTACTTTAAATGAGCACCATTGGTAATTGTTCATAGCCATATCTTCAATAAGATTGTGGGCCACTTCTAGTTTTCTTGTTATTAAGTGTTCCCCTAGTTGATGCATCAATTGACTATCTAATGTTCTAAGTCAGCCCTTTATAAAAAATTTGGATCAATATCCAAAGCAGTAGACTATGATGTGGGTATCTTCTCATTGAACCTCTCTTATATATCGTATAAGGATTCAACTTGAGCTTGGAGTAAAAGGAGATGTCGTTCCTCAATTTTTCAATCTTCATTGGTGAAAAATATTTCAATAAAAACTTCTCTGCCACATGTTCCCAAGTTCTTAGTGATGATCATGGCATCAAGTTTAACCATTTTTTGGCCTCCCCCTTAAAGAATAAAGGGAATAACCATAATTTGATGGCATCATCATTAGCTCCATTAATTTTAAAAATATCTCAAATCTCTAGAAAATTAGATATATATGCGTTTGGTTTTTTTGTCTCTAAGTCCATTAATATAGAGTAACTACTACACCATCTGTATAATACTCAGCTTTATCTTGAAATTATTGACACTCATAGACTGTATCAAGATGCTGGACTCTGCTCTAGTCAAGTCTAGTCTAGTGCAGTCAAACATGGTCCTCGGTTAGTCTGCCACGCTGTGCAATTCTTCAGTATCCACTCGGCCACCCAAGCCCTCTATTTAACGATCTAACTTAAACTCTTATAGTTGCATCCTAAGAAGGTTTTTGTGTGCTATTCACTCAATTTCTACATCTATGTTAATTAAGCTCTTGGAATTACTTCGAATCATAAACTGACTAAGAGTCGAGATCTACAAAAAGAAAGAAAACTGAACAAATTAATAAAATAAAATAATTTAAAAACAAAAATAAAACATTCCTAATATTACTATCCCCAATATCGGTGCCAAAAACTTGATTGGCCTAGGGTTAAGGTAAGTATTAATTTTACTACAAGTACATGACGTATCTATAGCTAACACAGACAAATATGAATCGATCCTATAAAGACGATAAGTACTAATAGTTATCCTTTTATTTAACCTAAGAATAAGATTTTTAGTTTTTAATTAAAAATTAACTAAACAATTAAACTAAATTTAGATTAAACAATTTTGAACTCAAGACAAGTATAATACAAAGAAAAGTCAACATCAAATAGTAGTGTTTAGGTGATGAATTCACTAAGAATCATTAAATAATTACCCTTTTATCCTACAATTATATAATTTATTAGATTGTGGAAATTTCTATCTTATGTTAATAACTCTCTCAAGTATATTAACAATTAATCCATTAGCTGATTAATAGAAATCATTCTAGTTAAAACCCTTAGGATTGCTTTACTGATTTATGAATTCCACTATTAGGTTTTGCCCTAATCTAGAGAATGTATGTCAAATTATCTCTCCGTTTGCATGCAACTCCTCCAATTATTGTAGATCTATTCATAGTAGAGGATTTCTCAATCTCAATCATATGAAATCAAGTCATACACTAATATTACGGATATATTAAAATAAGAATAAAATGCATAATTGAAGCGAGATAAATCAATTAATATAATTTCATTGAAAAAAAGATTAAAACATATTGTTATCTTAAACTAGGGTTTAACCCACCTAGACGCTAGACACACTGAGTTAGTATAGAAAATGAAATCAAAGATAAATATGAAGAAAAAATAATAAAAAATAAAGAAATCATAATTCTAAATTTGTCTCCCTTCTATTGAATCTTCTTACAAGTTTAGATTTGATGTGGCTATCTACTAGATCTCTTGATATATTCTTTTTGTTTTCCCTATCCCTTGATCAAAACTCTAGGTGTCTTATGTCTTAAAATTGCCTAATAATTTAATTACTTTTTAATTTTCCTTTACTCACGTCCTTTTATATTAAAATTTAAAGTTTTGGGATATATGCGATTGCTTACAAGGTCATGTAGGATACCATGTATAATCAAAAACACTTAATTTTGCTATTTCATATGACTGTAAAACTTACACGGGAAACATACACAGTTGTGTATATCAAGATACATGGGCGTGTAACTCAAGATGACCAAAACTCAAATTCTTTAATCTTCATATGTTTATAGAGACCTACACAGTTGTTTAGGTCCTTAGTTACTTCAAATCTTTGTTCCATGTCACGATTTCATTCAAATTCTTCTCCTTTTAGTCAATAAAGGCCAATATAACCTATGAATGTATTTAGAGCAAATTAAGTACCAAACATACAACAAAACTATAAAATATCAAGCAAAACATGTTAAATATATATAATCATAGTCAAATATTCATTTATCATGACTCATGGGCTATTGTCAACTATGTACTTACATTGGATCCCCCATCTATGACTGATAGGTTCGTTGTTTATCCTATTTTTAATTTTTCTCTTAATTGGTTAGATAACATAACTATGTAAGACAATAATTTGATAGGAAATAGATTGAGGAAATTTAATAGGATTTGCACTATTATCTTATGTTATATAAAGGATTAGTTCTCCTATTTTATTTGCTTATCCCCTTGTTTATTTATTATTTTCATTGTTTTTACAAGTAATGTAAATTGAGAATAATTTACTACTTAAGTTTGAGGAAGGGACTTAGTTGACCATACTTATCAATCTTGTTAAGATTAACTTAATAGAGATCAATTTTTAAAAAATTTAAATTTGAAAGCATGTTGATTGAGATACTTCACTATAAATGTGATTATTGTTATGATTTGAAGTGTTTAGCTAAATAACCATGAGCATTGATGACTGATTTGAGTTCCGTTTGCTTCATTAGTTTGGAGAATATAAATTTGATTTGCATCATAATTATTTTTTATAGTTTTTAAATTTATTAACTTAAATGTTTCATTATTATGCAAGTAAGGAAAAGAAAAAAAAGTGTGTGAATAAGTAAGCATAAAATAATTTCTCTTTATTAGCTTTAACCTAAATAAAAAGTAAATTAAAGAGTGGTGCTAGTAGCCATTTGAAACAATGACCTAGTTAAGTAACAAGGAGTATTCATGACAACATATGTACTCTCACATCAAAAGGTTATGTGACATTTCAAATAAGTTCTAAATATTCTTATATAGTTTAAATTTTATGCTTTGTTTTATTTCAATAAGGGATATAGACATGTTTGAAAGTTGAAGAAATTTTCTTATGTATGATCATTTTATGTATTAAGTTGAATTTTGTGAATCGAATTGAAGGTATTTATCATTTTATGTAAGAAGTTAGATGCCTAACAATTTGTGAACTTTGTAATTGAATATGTAATGTAGGATTTTCATCGATATTTTTGAGTTATTTAATGCTTTCCTAGGATTGCCACCTACTTGAGTTAAAAGTAATGAAATTGATTTGCTTGAGGACAAGTAAATGCTTAAATGCAGGAGAATTTGATATGTTCTAATATATTATATTTTTTAACATGAATTTTTAAAGCATTTTGTTTAGTTTTTGAGTTTTGTATAGGATTTCATACTTAAAATGACATATTTTATTTCAGTCCCTCAATAAAGAAGAAGTGAATTTAAGGAAGATTTGAGTCAAGTTTGGCCAAATTTGGTAGATTTTAATTTAAGGAATCAAAACATAGTACCATCACGGTAATGTGTTGCTCCCATGTCCAATTATGATATATTTTATTTTTGGAAGAGTTATACCTAACTAAGATGGCATGTTTAACAAGGAAGCGTTCTATTTCTCCACTATCAATGATATCTACCATTTTCTGCTCATATTCTTTAATATGATGTTGAAATATACTCGTGTCCTACCCGATATTGGTAGTGATTTTCATGTAAAAATTCAAGAATGATGTCTTAAGAAATAAATAAGATGCTAGGTGAAGATTATAAGGTATCATGTTGTAAAGAAATAAGTAGCTAAAAATAAAGGGGAGGAGTTTTTAAGATTTGTAAAAACAATAAGATGTAATGGAAAAGTTATTGTGATGAAGAAGAAAATAATCTTAGAGCAAAATAAGATGACTAGTCAAGATTTATGAAGAACGTTCAAGAGTTAAGCCATGAAAGTTCAAACTTCTTTCTTGTTGATAGTAAATTTTCTTTGTTTGAATATTAACTAATTGGAATATAGATTTAGGTGGGACGAATCATATAATGATTGTGTTTTGAATTGATTTCTTTAGTTTAATGAAGATGTTGGTTTCTTAAAAATTATTTATGCTTATTGTTTAGTTGAGTTGAAGTAATGATCATAGAAGATTCAATGTCAGATTCATATACTGAATTAAAGTAATAGACATAAAATTTCATATCTATAAATTAGGTCATAGCATAAATAATAAGGGTTGAATGGGTTACTAAAGGTTGATCTACATGATTATTCTGAGTGAGAATGACAGTTGTCCAAGGAATTCACATATATTGTCTTAATGCATTCTTAGAGAATTTTGATGCTAAAAAACTTTTGGTGAAAGATGGTTAAGAATATGGATCGTATATCTTGACAAAGAGACTATAATTGCAACATTGAAATTCCTATTGTTCCAAAAATTAGAGTTAATCATGGAACTAGGATAAATTCAAAAATACTAAAGTTCTAAAGGGGTTCTTATCTAGATCTTATTTATCAATTGATTATTTATTCTTGATTATTACTTTGTTTTAGTGATCCCAAATTGTTATTTTATTTTTAATTATTTTTCACTTAACCATTCACTTATTTAGATTAGATAATAGGAAGATAGTTAGTATTAGTGATTTCATTCCTCGTGAGATCAACACTCAACTCATTCAAACTATATTATACGAAATGATCCGTGCACTTGCCTTAGTATTAATTTTTTGTCTTGTTTTATTTATTTTCTATCACAACATGTTCTCTTTTGTTTATTATTAGTTTTCATTATTTGAGTATGAACTAAATTAAGATATAAACCTAAATGAAATGAATCCTAAAGCTATATTTGATTTCTTAATTTAGTAAAATATGTAAGATTTATTATAAATTATTCATGTTTATATTGTGTTGAATTAAAATATGCTACCATTTTGATTCTATTTCAGATTTCATCTATATGGATTAAGAAATTATATTTTTGAATAGACTATGACATGAATTATCAAAGTTATATGGAATCTTAAAGATAAGACTATATAAATCTTATGAGTTAGAGTCAAATTTATAATGAAAATTCATAGAACAAGTTAATATGTGTTTAGGGGTTTTGACTACAAAGTTAATTCAATCAATAAACTTAAGGATATATGTTGCATGACTTGAAAAAAAGATAGTTGCAACTTTAAATTTTCTACCTGTCTAGGAAATTAAGGTTAACCACTTAATCAAGTTAAATCTAAGCACAAAAAGGTTATAAGGAAATTCTTATATAGATCTTATTATCTATTGATTGCTTTATTCTTGTTTATTGATTTGGTTTGATATATTGGATTAGTTTTGTGAATTTTAACTTTAAAAATGAACCATTCATTTTGTTAAATTAGATAATAAAAAAGATATTTAACACTAGTAATTGTAGTCCTTACGGGATTAACACTCGTATTCACCTAAGTTACGTTATAAGAATGATAGATGCACTTATCTAGTGATCTTTAACATAGTTTTTGATAGGATACATATTATCACAATCAAACTCCTAAAATTTAACTTATGGTCTACTTACAAGCAAGTTCTCTTGAATCGTCCATATGTGCATTAATATCATATCTTATCACTAACTTGAGTTATATCTACTTAAAGAATATTTAAAGATATTTTACAAAAATAAAATAAACTTCATAAGTAAAATTGAATCAATTCATAACAAAAAAAGCTATAGTTATCCTTAACGTATAAATAAACTGGCTACATATAATTCTTGCACAAACAAATATGAGTGATGAAACAAAAATACATCAGATATGAGTGACAAAGCAAATGAGATCAGGGTTGAAAGATCTCAAGGTGAAATTTCAATATTCCAATTAAATTTGATATATTGGGATGATCTCTAATCTTCTTCTTTATGTCTAGAAAGTATGTTTGGCTTAATAGGGATTGTTCTCTCTTTTGATGACTAACCCTAGGTTACGAATAAAAGAAGTGAAAAACATAAACAAAATTAAAGATTGTATCACCTTTTATGTCTCATCAGTCACGAACATGGTTTGAGATATAGACCTATATTCCCTTCTGTTAAAATTTTGAAAGGGACATTGGTTGTAGACACTTTTATGTCTTAAGTTTTGTATCCTTTTATCAAAATTATAGAAGTATTGGTCTGTGTCTTAGAAATTATAGCATTATGCTTCTCTTCTCTCTGCCACACATTCTTCTTGCAATATGTGCATCAGACTATGTATCACCCCAAGCTTATTTGAGAGAACACGAGCTAGCAAATTACCTGTTCAACTAAAAGTAGTGTTTCTTCATTTTTTTCACTTAAAATCTTCTCCAATTCCTTTCAAAAACTAAAATATGTGTTTCTTCAACTTTTTCACCTAAAATCTTCTCCAATTCCTTACAAAGCTCACTCCAAGGCAACATCTTCTCTATTGCCTAGAAACATAGCATAAATGATTAAACCAAGACAATATTAGTACATAAAGCAAAATAAAATACTTGTAAATTAATTGCACATTTTATATACATAATCACATATAGCTATTGGATCATATGTAATGACCTTAACCACTATTTTCTCAATCTGTCAACAAAAAATGAGAAAATCCCTGACTTAAGAGATCTTTGGCTACCCCATTGACCTTGAATATGATTATTTCTTTGATCTAATCTCTAATCTTTATTAATGTCTATATTTTAAAAAGTTGTGTTTGTAAAGTTCCTACATGTTTATTTCATAATTCACATTAAAATATATCACCTCACCTTATTGGGAGAGGACCTTTTATTTGACATAATTAAAGATAGTTCTTAAATGTTTTGTTCATTAATCTTTTATTTTTTAAAAAATTTGAGTAAAAGTGTGATTTATACCTCAATATTTAGAGAAGGTCTAAATAAACTCTATATCTTGAATAAGATGTAAAACTGGTATAAAAGATAATGATATGACTTAATTCTTTTTGTAAAAAGTTAAGTTGCAAATTGCACTTTTGGTAACTATTTTTAAAATTAATTTTAAAACAATGTTAGCATATGAAATGTGATGTTTGTCCAAGTGTGACATTATTTACACTAAGTTGATAATCCAATTATTAGAAAGTGACATAGACATAATTAGGTTTTATGATACTTTTAATATCGTTTTGAATACGATCAAGCATAATGTGATACCATATATAACAATACTAGCAGAGTAAAACTGCGTGATGTGCAGTGATAATGCCCACTAAATTTAGTGGGTTATAATATAAGGAATTAGAATTGTGAAGAGTGAATAGAAAATGTTAAATGTTTTGATATTGATTAAGTTTGTTATTAATAAAGGGTTATAAGAATATAAGGTAATAATAATTAATATGAAGTCGTTACTTGTACATGATAATCGAGGTGTTTATTAATTATAAAGTAATAAGGAAAATAATTAAAAAATTTTGGATTGATGTTAAAAATATTAAATAAGTTATATTTATAAATATATGATTTAAGTTGAATGATAATAATAGTAATAATTATAATAGTAATAATAATTATTATTATTATAAATAAAAATTAATTTTACTGTTATATTAATTTGTAAATAAATTATAAATTAATTAATATATATATATAATAATAGATTCTTATTAAGAACAGAATTAATAATAATCAAGAATTTAATGATATTATTTATTTAATAATAATAAGAACAAATGGATTGTAAATGTAGTTAAAATAATAAGATGAGGGGAAAAAATAATCCAAAAAAGGAAACGATATTCCATCGTCTTAGTTCCTATCATCTTAGTTTCCTATCGTCTTAGTTTCTATCGTCTTAGTTTCCATCGTCTTAGTTCCTATTGTCTTACTTTTGCATCTCCACATAAAAAGATCATAACTTTCGACTCAGATGTCGAAAAATTCCATACTATAGACCGTTGGAAAGATAAAAAAAATATCTACAACTCTCTAGAAGGCAACTTTGTCAAAATCTATCTAGATTAATCCAGATTTTCTCTCGAAGTTAGAACACGAATTTTAGGTTCAGCTCCTTTGAGACTCTTAATTTGGACAACTAGAGAAAACGTTGTAGCTAAAAGACTGAAGCATATTCAGTGAATAATTTCTAGATTTTCAAACTCTCAATATTTTACATCTAGCTCATCTTCTACCAAAATTATCTCTTCCATCTCTATAACACATTATACGTCATTAATGATCAAGGAGCATGATACAAGATGAAGCATTACTTGTTCATCAACTTGAAGGAGGTAAAAATAGGTTTTTCTTATGATAGAAGGCACAAATAGTAAAGTGGGCTTAGTGTAGGAAGGAAAAACAGAGAAATCTCTTAGAAGGGGTTATTTATCATTATAAATCTTATATACTATTTTATTATA
>JANSVA010000217.1:29264658-29289216 GCA_025504915.1 Erythroxylum reticulatum | reverse complement strand
ATAATTAGTTCCATCAAGTTTTATGGGACTAATTTGAAGTGAAGGATTTCGGAACTCGACATAATTACCTTCTTTCCTTCCATCTTCTTTAGTGTTACTTAGAACAACAAATAGAAGCGGTTTAAAAAATGGTATTGCTGGTATATATGGGCAAAACGTTACCAGGCAGACCAGAAGCAATACTACACCAAAGAGAGACAAGGAAGCAAGGGAACTTGCGAAAGATTAGGGTACGTTTGACACCACCAGAGGAGAGGCAAGAGGTCGGCGACCCTAATGGAGAGAGAATGGCTGTGAATTACCAGCTGGAGGGTGACGTGTGGTGCCCACGCGCCGAAACGGCAGGACGTTGTGGCGGCGCGTGGAGGTCCGGTTGACGTTGGGGCTTTCATGGTGGTGGTCGCCGGTCACTGCTGAAGCAGTCTAGGTGGTTGGTGAGAATAAAACGTTGCTGTATGGGGCGAGTACAAACTCAACTGGTGAAGAACAGTCGGAAAAATAAAACAACAGTCCCTAAATCAGATAGGGCTCTGATACCATGTTGAATGTGTTGAACATAATTTGTATTCACTATATTTCTGTATATAGGAACAAGGTTTAACTAGGTTTATATACAAACTTTCTAGGACTATTAGGAAGTAATCTAGCTATTAAATATAGGAAATCTCTCAATTATAGGAGCAATTATAACAATATCAATACAAGATCAATGCTAATATCTCTAGTCAACACTTTTAATGGGTGATTTTGCTGGTTTACATCCCGACAAACTAGTTTCATCCAAAAGATCCAGAATGTATTTCCTCTAAGAAATGAAGATTCCTTTTGTTGATCTTGCAACTTCAATTCCCAAGAAGTATTGTAACTTTCCATGATCTTTCACATTCTTCTCACCCATCCGATAGCCTCAAACTCACCCCTCTCCTACCTTACCATGCTGACTAGTTTACTCACCAAACGTCACCTCACACCATATGGAAATGGAAACCGCCGTTTCTACCCAACCCATTCCCCAAGTTGATTTGGAAATCCCAACCTTAAATGGAGCAGACTTCCCACCGTTAGGAGTTAGTGTCGAAAGGAAGCAACAGGAATCGGAGAAGGTGAAAACTATATATCCATTGTAAGGGATTTTGGGAACCTAGGCAAACTATGATATTTGGAATCTGATGGGGACAACCGATCCAAGCTCCGATTTATTTCCTATAGCAAGGTGCTAAGAAGTGGAGTACATCTCTTATGGGTTTTTTTCTAGAGAAGCGGTTAACTTTTCCAATCGTTAGCAAGTGGGCGAATGTTGTATGGAGGAACAAGTGTTGGTGAATATAATGGTAAACGAAGACGAGCTCTTTGCTTTCCAATTCAACACCGAAGAAAATGCATAGAAAGTGCTGGAAGTAGGGCCTTGGCACATAATGGGGCATCCAATTCTTATTAAGAAGTTGCAACATGGAGTTACCTTGGATAGGAGCAAGCTTCAATCAATTCCTTTATGGGTGAACATCCATAAGGTGCCCTTGGAGTATTGGTCTGCAGAGGGTATGAGTTATATTGCCAGTAAAATTGGAAAACCCTTAGGGTTAGATGAGAACACTGCCTTAATGCGAAGGATTGGGTTTGCTAGAGTTTGCGTTGATGTTGATATGTCAAGGAAGCATTCGGATTCCCTTAGAATCATGAGGTTGGATGAGCAAGGAGAACTTGTAGAAGATTCAATAGGAGTTACACATATGTGGCAGCCAAAGATGAAGGAAGAGAAGTAGGTTCGGAAAAGAAAAGAGAAGCAAGAGGAGATAGCGGTGAATGAGGGATGTTCGAGGCAAGAGAAGGGTACCCTAGTAGAGGGAGAGGCATCACTTGGAGAGCAGAAGTCCCAAAACGTGAATTAGGCTAAGATTCGAGTGTTAGGGAATGAGAAACAGGAAAAGAGTCAAGTGGAGAGTACTATGACAGGGCTTGTAGCACAAATAGAGGGGGACAATCAAGGGTCAGGCAATGGGGATCTGTTCATGGATTTGGCATGAACTAGTATGACCAACAAGGTAACACAGACTATTGGGGATAAGGGACTAGGACAGGAGTTAGAGACAATTAGCACTCTAGTGATGGAAAGGGGTGAAACTTCTGGATCCAAAAGTGAAATAACATCCATAACTGTGGGTTTGAATATGAAGTATAGGAGGAGAAAGATAGGTAAATAAAATAAATGATAAGGGTAGCAGCATAGAACGTTAATGGCCTCAATAGCTGGAATAAAAAACTTGTGGTTTAGGAATTTACTAAGAACAAGAAGTTAGATTTTGTTGGTTTATTGAAAACCAAAATAAAGAGGGAGCAATTGGAGAAGAGTTTATGGTTCCTAGATAAAGGATCGAGGTTAAAGCAATCATGATCATCATTTCAATGGGAGAGTGATAATCGGCTTCAGTCCTCAAAAAGTGGAAGTTGTAAAGCAACTTGAAAATGACCAGTTGATACGTTGTGGTGTTTTAATCAAGGCTACTGGGATAAAGATTGCAATTACTATGATGTATGCAACAAACCACAAATTCCAGAGACAACATTCATGGAATGAGCTGGAGAATACAAGTACTTCAATGAGATATCCATGGACAATCATCGGAGACTATAACTGCGAACTCCAGGAAACGGTGGAGATGACAGGTTTGGCTGATTTGACATGGTATGGTAACTTTTATACCTAGAACAATAAGCAATCGGGGGAATGGTTTTTGTTGAGAAAGTTGGACAAATGTATGGTTAATGAAAAATGGATAGAAAAATGCCCTACACGTAGTGCTATGTTTGATGATCCAGCTATATTAGATCATAGCCCGATATTAGTGGACTTGTCAACAGATGACAGGAAGAGGAAGGCCCCATTTAGGGTATTCAATCACTTGATGGATAACCCAGAATTCAGAAATATGCTCAGCATGGAGATGCAGAAGATGGTTTCAGGATCAAAGGGTTACCAGCATAGCATGAAGCTAAAAGCCTTGATAACCAAATTCAAATTGCTCAGTAGAGAAACTGTGCAACTGGAGTTCAAAGCTAAAGCTGTTGCTTTGGAGGAGTTAAAGAAATGTTAGACACGACTACTTGAAGGACCAGATGATCTGCAAATGAGAAAAGAGGAAGATGCACTTGTGGAAAAGTCTAATCAACTGTTGCTTAGTACCAATACTAAGGTAGAATTCTAGAATGATTTAGATGGAGGGTGAGAGATGTACCAAGTATTTTATGAGTTCTGTCTTAGCTAGGAGAAACGAAAAATCTATCAGAATGTTGGAAGATGAAGCTGGACAGATCCATGAGGACCTAGAAAGTAAGAAAGGGGTTGTCTTAAAGTATTTTACTAGGTGCTATGGGACTGTAATGACATGTGGAGCTCCTAGCAAGTGTTAAAACGCTTGATGAAGAGGACAAGTTAGAGTTGGTTAGGGAAATATCAAGGGAAGAAATAAAAAATGTGGCTTCTCAATGAACCCTGATAAAGCCCCAAGACTGGATGGATACAATGGGAGATTTTTGGTAAACATTGAGATATTGTAGGGGATGAAAGAAGCTAGAACAATTCTGACCAATTTTCTGCTTTAACTTCCTATACAAAATTATCATGAAGATACTAGCTAATAGATTGAGAGCAAGCCAGGGGAAGTTAATCACTGCTTCCGTGGCAATCCTAATGGATGGAGAACCTACAAACTTGATTAAAGCAAGGAGGGGCTTAAGGCAAGGTTATCCCTTTACCTGTTTGTAATTTGCATGGAAGTTTTGTCAACTCTCCTCGCAAGCAATATCTGGAGACCCCCAGAACTTCAGTTCCATAGTAGATGTAAAGGTATGAAGATCACACCCCTAGCTTTTGCAGATGACTTGCTCTTATTTTGCAAAGCAAAGAAAAACTCAATAGATCTAATCCTACGAGTGATGGAGGAGTTTCAAGAGATCTCAGGCCTTCGATACAACTCACTGAAGAGTTGTTTCTACTTATTGTGTGCAACTCAAGTAGAGAGGTGGCCTCTAAAGCTTTTGAGATGGGATTAAAGCAAGGGAACCTACCCATTAGATATTTGCGCATACCTATATCCCAAAGAAGAGTTAGGGTAGCCGATTGCAAACCTTTGCTATGCTCAATCCATTGAAGAATCAACCAATGGAGCAATAGATTCTTTAGTTATGGAGGTAGGCTATAGCTTATTTAGACAATACTGAGCAATCTTACTAATTATTGATTAACCATCTGGCAGATTCCGAAATTGTACTAAAGGAAATTGATAAGAGAGAGAGAATTCTCATGGAATGGCTCAAAACAAGGTAGAAACAAAGCAAAGATTAATTGGAGTAAAATCTACAAACCTAAACAATAGGGGGGTCTAGGCATCCATTCTGCACGGATGATTACAAAAGGGAGTATCTATGGGTGAAACAAATACACAATGTTTTCATAGAGAATTGAGTATTTGGATATTAAAGCCAAGGCAAGAAATGTCAGGGACCCCAAAGGAAATCCTAGCTATAAGGCCATGGATGCAATAACAGGTATACCATAAGATTGGGAATGGAGAAAGCACGTTCGTTTGGTACTTTTGGTATGGCAATTGGTATTGTAAAGGTCCCCTATATCAGGTAAATGAGGTTCAGCCCTTGAAATTGGTGGTGAGACTAGAAACTAAAGTGAGAGAATTAATTACAAATAATCAATGGAGATGGCCATTTCACAACAATAGAAGTGCTAGCTTCGTAATGGAAGAATTGCCTAGATGCCAGGAGGGAGAACAAGATGAAATTCAGTGGCTAGCCGATAAATTGAGGTAGTTTAACACTAAAACATGCAAAATACTTTTGCAGATTCCACAGAACACAAAATTGGAGTGGGCAGAGCTAGTATGGGACAATGCAATCCATCCAACTCATTCATTTATCTTATGGATGCGAATTAATGGAGGGTTGCTTACGAGGGATAGGATCAAGTTCTCCATAAGCACACTACACTGTGATTTATGTACTATAAAAATGTAAAATCTAGAGCATCTTATGATTAGCTGCAATTATACTGTCAGACCAGTGGACTCTTGGAATGAAACTATTACTTGGTTAGGGAACCTTAGAGTGCATAATGCAGTTGATCTTAAAGCAATTAAACTAAGTTGGGCAGCTTTGGTTTACTACATATGGAAGGAGCGAAATGGTAGAATTTTTAGACGACAAAGCTGAAGTATTAAAATGGTTTTTTAGGACATTTTCCTCCATTGCAAATTGGCCATGTTAGCAAGAGGAATAGCTATAAATCTCTCAAGTAGTATGAAGGGACAATGGGGATTGCGGAAATACTAATTTTTATGGTCTCAAAAGTACCCCTTAGATAACAAAATGTAGATGATTACTAGGAACGACTACTCTTTGTAATCTAGACCTTTTGGATTATCCTTGACCTTCGGTATTCTAGCTATAATTATCTCTAATCAATGAAATCTTTAATCTTCAAAAAAGTTCAGCTGAGCCATTTCTTCTTTATCATCTCCTGTCATCACTATATCATCAACTTAAACAATAAGAAGAGTGATCTTACCCTTGTAGTGTCTCATAAAGAGGGTATGATTAGCATTGCTCTGTTGCTACCCAAAAGAGATCATGGCTTAGCAAAATTTGCCAAACCAAGCTCCGGGAGATTGTTTCAGCCCATACAGGGCTTTCTTCAATTTGCACACCTTTTCCAGATTTTGTCTCATTATGAAAACTATGAGGAATCTCCATAAAAACTTCTTCCAGGTCTCCATGTAGGAATGCGTTTTTCACATCAAATTGCTGCAAATCCCAATCCAAGTTAGCTGCACATGATAGTAAGATTTTGATTGTGCTCATTTTGATAACAGGTGCAAATGTCTGCTGATAATCAACTCCATAAGTCTGAGTGAATCCCTTTGCCACTAATCTGGCTTTGAATCTTTCAATCGAACCACCAACTTTTTGTTTTATTGTGAACACCCAGTTGTAGCCAACTAGCTTGTTGCCTAGAGAAGTAACTAGTTCCTAGGTTTCATTATTAGCGAGAGCTTTCATATCTTCTACCATGCTTTTTTCCCTTTTGGATCTTTGATAGCTTCCCTCCAATCCAGTGGAATAGACATAGAGGAAAGAGACAAGGCAAAGGCTCTACAAGAAGGAGACAAGGAATCATAAGAGACAAAGTTAGTGATGGAATGTTTTGTACATGACTTGACCCCTTTTTGCTAAGCAATAGGTAAATTTAAATCAGAATTAGAAGGTAACTCACCCGAGGATTCTTAAAGGATAGGAAGCTTGATGGCTTCTTTAGACCTATTCTTCCTCGAGTATCTCAGCAAATTAGGTCTATCTAAATATTTAACAATATTCTCCCCTTGAACATTAGTCTGACCCTGAACATCAGTCTCCTCATTCTCTCCTTGAACAAGATTATGAAGCACCATAGGCACCACTTCTTCCTCACTTCTCTGCCCCTGAAGAGATGACTGTGTAGTGCCAAAGTAAGGTTCAGACTCCCGAAAGGTAACATCCATACAGACATAAAACTTCCTAGATGGGGGGTGATAGCACTCATATTCTTTTTAGATTAGAGAATACCCAATGAACACACATCTCGGGACCCCTCGGGTCTAATTTCCCAACATTCCTAGTATGGACAAAGCAGACAGCCAAAATAGTAGTATAGCCATGTTTCCTGGTTAAGACTTCTAAAGGAGTCCTGAATTGGAGACTTTGAGAGTCATTTGATTAATAAGATGGGCTGCCACTAGTATAGCATCGCCCCGGTATGGCTTTAGAACATTCATAGTAAACAAAAGGGATCTAGCAACTTCCAATAAATGTCTATTTTTCCTTTCAGTTACCCCATTTTGAGCACTAGTTTAAGGACAACTAGTTTGATGAATAATCCCATGAGACTCCAAATAAGTACCAAACCTATTATCCTGTATTCCGTCCCGTTATCAGTTCGCAAGACTTTTATCCTGGCATCAAATTGGTGTGAGCCATGTTATGAAAGGATTGAAAGCAGGAGAAAACATCATTTTTTGCTTTAATCAAAGAACCCAAGTCATTTTAGTGCAACAATTAATGAAAGTAAGAAACCATCGATTTCCGAACAAAGAAGCAATTCGTGTAGGCCCCCAAACATCAGAATGAATAAGCATAAAAGGAACAATGGCTTTATTATCACTCAAATGGTAAGAGTTTTTAGCATGCTTAGCATACTCATAAGCATCACAAGATAAAGAATCAAACCGAGTTCTAGAAAATAGACTAAGATATAGTTTTTCTAAAACAAAAAATAATGGATGCCCCAACCGCCTATGCCACTGTATTATTTCCTGTTTGACATCCTGATATTCCCCAAAAAAGGCCAAGCCTCGATTGTCTTCCATCATGTATAAGCTATCATGCGCTCTACCACTGTCAATCCTCTTCCCTGTTTGAAGATCCTGAAAGATACAATAATCAGGAAAAAAATCAACCTTACAGTTTAGAGTCTTGGTGATGGCACCAAAGATAAAAGATTGACAGGGAATTGAGGAACATGGAGAACAAAAGACAACTCAATATTAAGTGTATAGACAATAGAACCTGTCCCAGAAATAGGAGTTAATGACCCATCAGCTACTTTGACACTATCCATTTTTAGACAAGGGGAGTAGTTTAGAAAACCTTTAGAAATGCCTATCATATGTCTTTTCACACAAAATCAATCCATGAGTCAAGTTGACTAAAGGTGTTACCTGACAGTGGATGAAGAGTTGGGCTGTGATAGGGAATGCTTGAATGTTGAATTTCATCAAAAGAGAGACCGTCAACTGAAGCAGACTCCTTGGATGATTCTACTGTTTCTAACAAATTTGCTTGAGCCCTTGTGGGATTGGCTTGTTTTCCCCCTCAGCTCTTAGTAGGTCTCCCATGCAACTTCTAGCAGGTGTCTTTTATATGCCTTGCCTTTCGGCAGTCATCACAGTGCAAATGATCTTTATCAGAAGTAACATCCTTTAGCTGCTCATGAGTAATATGAGCTATTAAGTTCGAGTTCTCAATTGGTGCAGTATAAAGCATGGCATTTCTTCTGGTCTCTTCCTACTGGATTAAAGAATGTGCCTTCTCAAGAGAGGGAAAAGGAAATCTCCCAATAACTTGAACTCTCAATTGATCAGATTCTAGGTTCAAACTAGCCAAAATGTCATATACTCGCTCCTTTTCAAGCATGTTTTGAATCAGTACTACATTATCAACACACTTGGCTTGAAAATCTTGATAATAATCCAATTCCTGCCATAAACTACCTCGCTCAGAAAAATAATCTGAAATAGTAAGCTCACCTTATTTTGTTGCCATGAATTTTGTTTCGAAGTTCAAAAATCCTAGCATCATTTCCCATCTGATAGTAGGTGGTTTTTGCAACTTTCCATATTTTCTCCGCAATGTCAAGTAGTAAATATTGTTGGGAGATCTTAGGGTGCATAGAATTAAGAAGCCAAGACATAACCAATGAATTATTAGAGTCCCATTGACTAAAAGAAGGGTCATTAATAGGTGGTGGTTTCTTATTTCCATTAATATAACCCTATAGCCATCTAGCCTTGATAGACAGCAAACATGATCTAGACCAGGCTAAATAAGTGCTACTATCGTCTAGTTTAATGGGACTATTCTGAGAGTAAGGATTGTCATTAATAGGATAATGTTTATCTACTTCCTTAATATCGGACATAATGGCACGAAAGGGACAGCGAAGGCTCCAAAAAAAAAGAAAGCAAATTAGCCCCAAAAAACCAAAGAAACAGAACCTGCTTGAAAGTATCAACAGAGACTCCAAAAGAAGCAGATTAGTCTGAAAACAAAGCAGCAGAATTGTTCACAAGAGACCCAATAAAACCAAAGATGTCAGAAGTCACCAGATTATAGTTGGTAGGAGGCGGGAAAGTCCGGCAACCAGATCGGTGAAAAACTTTGATGGAAGGTGGCTGGAGATGGCAACACACGCCGGCGAGTGGAGGAGATGCTGAAATGGAAGGCGATGAGTGTGCTAATGTGCGAACTTGACCTAGGCTTTGCTTCGGTGGAGGTGGTGTTGAAAGAAGAGGGACGAAACACCTCTTCACACTAGTCGAAAAAGTGGCATATCGGAAACTATTTTTCCGAATTGTCCCACTGTGGAAGGGAGTAAACTCAACCTTTAAATTGGTAGAATCTCTGATACCATGAAGATTTGTGAAAGCGATAATCTTATTATCACACTTACGTTAAACGTAACACTACAATTAGGTTTATATGCAGAAAATCATATAAAGGTAACACTACAATTAGGTTTATATACAGAAAACCTATACGATAAATATGTATTGGAAAATACACTTCTTCCTTAATTATACGTAATAACCAATACATATAAATGCCATTGTGTAGCATCAAAGTGGCCCATGAATAACATTTTTACATGAAACTTTAGGTCAGTCTACAAACCTCTACGGTACTCAAATTCCTGTTTAAGTTGCGTAATTGTTTCCAAATGACAATGGAGTCTATATTATAGTGTTTGTTGTTAAAATTTGTCACCAACTTGTCCTTCAGTATGGTTGATTTATTTGGTGACTTCTTCCATTGGTTATGATGGAATGGTTGAAGAAATTTGAGGTGTTAGTACCTAAACCATTCTCCAATGTATTACAAGTTGTAGTGAAATTTATTGATAGATAAGTATGCAAAACCAATATTAAAAGTCAAAGGGAAGTGGATTTATTCCTTCAATGACTAAGGGCAAGGTTTTATCGCATATGATTGGGACTAGAATAATTTTTCTCTATTTAGATTCTGTTTACATTTGTCTTTGATGTCGTTATTCTTTATGAAAGCTTAGAATCATGAATTTTCTTATTCTTTTACTACTTTTGTTATTCAGTTTTACTTGGAAGAAGCAAAAGGAACTGTCAACTATCAAGGTTACATCTTTCCCCAATGTCGTGGCGAGATTGTAAGTGATCTGTTTCAATTTCACGAAGTTGGAAAGGAACACATATGCTAAAAAATGGTTTGTCTGAAAATGATATTTATAGCCCTCAAATTATGGTAGCATGATTTCTTAAATTTTGTTAACTTAATTCCATACTTGCCGACTTGTTTAAAAGAGTAACTACAAAAATATTCATGAAATCTTATGTAGGCATTATGAAAAGATCATGAACAATATTTATTGACTAGCAAACAAGAAGTAAAATTAGTATGCTAGATAAACCACAATATTTGGAAAATGGTAGGTCATTTACAAACTTGGTGATTGCATGTGTAGTTTCATTCCAGGATCTTGCTTCACATGGTTTGAGGATCAGAGTTGGTTATATGATATTGACATTTTGTTATGGCAAGTAATAAACTCAAAACATTTCTGGGCAGTTAACTAGTTGTAATAGATGGTGTTGTTTCTTGGACAAAATTTTTAGTTTGTTTGTTAAGGGCTCACAAATGGGATCTCTTCACGAGGCAGTTAGCTGGAAAGTCTTCTTGATTTTTCCTTGCTTTTCTTGTTCTTCAAGGAACCTATTTTGGAAGCTTTTAAACCACCAACTGCCCTCTATACGTTTCTTGACTAAAAATATTGATTACTTTAATTGAATAGTAACCTTCCCTTTAGATAGACAATGATCCCAAATACAAAAGGGTAAGAATCCTTTTTAAGGAATAATAATCCTTATTTCGGAAAACTACCTAGCAAATAGTCATTTTTAAATAGGATATAATAATGTTACTTCTTAATTAATAGAAAACATTAAAATAAAAATCTTTAGTTTTGTTAAGAAACAAGAATGTTTAAATCATTTGACTATATTGCTGTTTACAGCTATATTTCTTTCCAATAAAAGCATTCATAACGTTACTCTCTTCCTGGACTAAGAGCTTGTCCTCATACTTGAATTTAGGATGACACTTTTGAAAGTTTGTCAAAGTAGGGGTTCATCCAATGGTAAGCTTGCCATTCTACCAAAACTTTAACAATACCCTGATTAACTTTAGAATGAATGACAGATTGAGTTTGGGAATAATTTTGCCATCCTTTAAAGGTGACAAGGATGGAATAGTAGTAGGAGGAACACGCTTAAACTCCTTAATTAATGAAATGGGGAACATCTTGAATTTTACTATGCTTTGGAAATTCTAGCTTATAGGCAACCTTACCAATCCACTGCAAAACCTTGAATGGGCCATAAAACTTAGGAGCTAGCTTATGAACAACACTTATCCCAAAGATCGTTGTCAACAAGGTTGCAATTTCAACCAAACAAACTACCCAAGTTTAAACAACAATTCTCGATGATGCTAGTCATAGGCTTATTCCCTTCTAAGTTTAGATTGCTATAAACAAATACATATTTCAACCAAATGAGCATCTCTCTCTTGCAAGGAGCAATCAATCTCTTGCAAACGGGCAGAAGCATGTTCATAGGACAGCAAATGAGGAGGATCGCGTCTATAAATAACTCAAAGGGGTGTCAGGCCTAAAGAAGAATGATAGGCAATGTTATAACAATACTTAGCCTAAAGAAGCTAATCAACCCATTTTCTTGATTGATGCCCAACAAAGCAAAGGAGGTACTTCTTTGACTATCGGATTGAAAATGATAAGCAAATGAAGCTAAAGTGGTACCAATGAATAGAAATAATTGTTTCCAAAAGGTATTAGTAAAACTTGGTTTCCTATAATTGCCAATAGTTTCTAGTAACCCATGCAAATGAAATATTTGATTGAAGACATGGACAACAGAAGTAGCATTGTACGAACAAAAAAGAGGGAAGAAATGAGCGCACATAAGCAACAATCCATGACTACATAATGGACTGATTTTCATCCAAAATTTGGCAGTCCATCTATAAAATTCATGGAAATATCAGCCCATATTTGTGTTGGAATCAGAAGGGGCCGTAGGCAATTCTTAGATAAATTCCCTGATAGAGGCTTTCATTCCTTGCTAGTGGAAATCAACTTGGACATGGTAGAGTGTCCTCTAAATACCTTCATGTGTAAAGTTGTGAATATTAGAGATGATGGAGGGAATAAAAGAAGAATCAATCATATGATATAATCTACCTTTGTACGTCACCAACCATTGTAAAAGCCCAGTTTGAGTTTGTTGTTCTTTCTTGAATTTTCTGAACAAGTGGTTGTAACTTTGTTGGATCTGTTACCTTTTGCCTAATGTTATGCAATAAGGTGACTCGTGGAGTTGAAATGCCACAAAGGAGCATAGTGTTCTCATTGTGCCTAGACAATGCATCTGCTACTCAATTTAGAGATTTGACCTTATAATCGACCTGGAAATCAAAACCCAGTATCTTACTAACTCAGTATTGTTGGGGAGAAGTGACAAGTCACTATTCCAACAGGTATTTTAGGCTATAGTAATCAACTTTGATAACAAATGATCTTCCCCACAAGCATGGTCTCAAGTCTTGCACTACTTTAGCTAACCTGGCCAATTCTCGTTCATAAAATGGCAACTTTAATGTCGGTCCATGTTGTTGTAAAAAGGGTGTCAATCCTCATTTTGGATGCATCACATTCAACTGTATACTCAAGTTCAAAGTTCGGAAATTGCATGAATGGAGTAGTGGAGAGGGCATTCTTTAAGTTTTCAAAAGTCATTTCAGTTGTACTGTCCCAATGAAATGCATTCTTCCTCGATAGGTTGGTTAATGGATTAGATATCACGACATTATTCTATACAAATTTGCAGTAAACCTTTTCAAACTGAGGAAATCGCTTAGAGCCTTGGGTGATTTGAGCATTGTCCATGCCTTGATTGCTTGAATTTTTGAATTGTCCATTGGTACGCACTTACTGTTGGTTACATGGCCTAAGTATATGATTTGATTCTCTCCAAGAAAGCACTTGGAATGGTTGAAGAAGAGCTTGATTTAGCGTAGTAGTTGAAAGATAGTCCTCAGATGATTCACGTGTTCTACCCAAGTTTTATTGTAGACCAAAGTGTCATCAAAGAATATTAAAAGGAATTTGCAAAGATGGGATAGAAATACCTCATTGATTAGAGACTGAAATGTGGAAGGTGTGTTTGAGAGACTAAATGGCATTACTAAAAGCACAAAGTGACCATGATGAGTTCGAAAGGTAGTCTTCTCAACACCTTTGAAAGCCATTTGAACCTAAAAGTATCCCGATCTCAAATCTAATTCTGTGAAATACTGGACACCATGATTTATACCCAACATCTCGTCCAAAATTGGGATAGGAAATTTATCCTTGATTGTCAGATTGTTAAGCACCGTGTATTCGATACAAAATCTCCAAGTTCCATCATGCTTTGCCACCAGTAAAACTGGGGAAGAAAAGGTGGAACGACTAGACCTGATGATCCTTTGTTCCAACTTTTAGCACATTGCCTTTTGATCTCATCTTTTTGCATGTGTGGGTAGCGATATGGCCTTACTATTATTGGTTCAGATCTCATCATCAAAGTGATTTTGTACTAACAAGCTTAGGAGGGAGGAAGTGTACTCTTTTGTCGTTGGCTACGATTACTTTTACTCCCGACCTGATTGCCATTGGCAGTTCCAATTTGAGGGTAGCTTGTTGCTCATTAAATTATGCATGCTTCTTGGGTCAAAAAGGATTTGTATTGGTTTCCTAGCTACCATCACTTGCAATTGCATAATTTGAGAGTTCTTTATTCCTGTAATTTTATGGAGAAATCTTGGGTTCCAATGAAATGGATTCATATTGTCGTCATCTAGTTCATCCACCAAAAGGCAAAAAAGTCTCTTGCACTAATGCTATGCTGAGTAAATTCCTCACAATTAAAAGATTATCCCTTCACCCTTCGTTCTTTCATCTTAGCCTTGGACAAGCATCTTATAGCGGATGCAACAACACTGCACCCCTCATTGGATGTTGGTTTTGAATTGTTTACGTCTATGGTTTCTATTCTCGGTTGGTTACTAAATATGTTGCCCTATATTGATACTTCCGTGATTGACTTGTATTTTTCTTTCAAAGGCTTGAGCCAAATTCATAGCAGTTTCCAAATTAGGGGGGATTTTGCATCTCCCCATCCACACCCAAAGTTTCCACTAAGCCGTGATGAACATGTGATAGGCCTCTAGTTAAGACGGTTTATTCAAGAAGGAAGAAAAAGGGCTCGGCCAATCCAGATGGGAGCAACAAGGTTGGAAATTAGACGAAAGGCCCTTTTTGGTCTGCTGTGAAAGGTTGATGTCCGATGTTTAATATTTATCTATGTTTGTTATTTGCCTATTTTGTCAATTAGTGGAATTCTAGATGATTGAGGTGGCAAGGTTGTTAGGATGTCAGGGGTATATTATGTGGGTAGAGGGTAGAGGGTGAGGTATGCGTGATATATTGAGAAAAGTGTGAGTGTGAGGAGAGTGGCACCTCTCAAATGCTGCTTGTGGTTGTCTTCTTTGGGGTATATTATGTGGGTAGAGGGTAAGGTATGCGTGATATACTGAGAAAAGTGTGAGTGTGAGGAGAGTGGCACCTCTCAAATGCTGCTTGTGGTTGTCCTCTTTCTTATTTCCATTTAAATGAAAGATCTGCCATTTTTGTAGCTATCCTTCTTTATTTCTTTCCCATTGCTATTTATTTCCTTAAATCATATCTTTTTCTATTCTTAATTTGTTGATTATTGGGGGAGCCTACCAATATGTTAATGTGTTGATTTGCCCGTATTGAAATTGCTCTTGCAAGGAGGGTTTGAAATTAGCATTGATTCTCTTCCACAATTTCAGTAGTTTAAGGTTGAGTAGTTCTCTCGATTGGTTGCTTGTTAGTGGGAGCCCAAACTGTTGGGCCCAAGTTCTTCCTGTTCCAATCGATAATGCTAAAATTGTGCCTCTTTTGTCATACTCAATGCAATTACTCTAACCTTGTTTCTTTCCTTGGTCCGTTGGCTAATGAAAAATCTTTCACGTTTGAATATCTATCCCAAAGGATCCCCAATTCCATTATAGGAAGGGTATTTCAGCCTGTTGTATTTGTGGATGATCTTAGCTCCCAGAGCAACAACTTGATGCTCAGTTAGTTGGTGGTTGCCTATGGTTGTAACTCCTGATGATGTCTTCTCCTTGTTGGAAAAGTGTAGCTTCATCAAGCGCTTCAATTCCCAAATGTCATCCTTGATCTTGCATGATTCTTTGTTGTTTTCCGTGAGATTGTGTTCTAGATCATTTAGTTGTCAACTAGTTTTAAGTCACTCATGATGTCTGGCTCTGACGCCAAATTGTTAAGGATCCATGAATAGGATTTCATCCTTGATCAGTTAGCAAAAAAGTCTTCTTGATTTTCTTTTCTTTTCTGTTCTTCGAGAAACATGTTTTGAAAGCTTTTAATAGTGTCTCCTTTGTATGTCTCTTAACTGAAAATATTGATGATTTTTAATAAATATGATCCTCCCTTTTAAATAGAAAAGGATTCCAGCTACAAAAGAGTAAGAACAATTATTTAGAAATAAGAATCCTTATTTAGGAAATTTAGCAAGCAAACAAGCATTTTTAAATAGAAAATTATTTAGAAATAAGAATCCTTATTTAGGAAAATTACCAAGCAACAAGCATTTTTAAATAGAAATAATAATGTTACTTCCCAATTAATAGGAATCCTAAAGTTTAGAAACAAGGATGTTGAAAATCGTTTTTCTATGGCTCCCCATACTAATATTTGCGGCTATATTGCTTTCCAATAAAAGCATGCTTAACAGTTTTACTTTCTTATTTATGATTACAGAATATTAACTCTTGAATCCACACCTTCTCACTCTTTTCAAATTGAACTACTTAATTCTAGTTCTAGTAGAAATATGAAGTCGTTGACTTAGGCGTGTAGTGAAAATGTACGAGTATGTATGCTTTTCTAACTCCCACAAATTGCTTATACTTTTGATGTCCACATGCAGTTTTTGACAAGTGAATCATATCTTGAGGGAATGGAAAGGATACTTGCATTTTTGGTATGAGTTAATCAAGCCGCTCATGGTATTATGATGCCGGAATACCTCAAAAAGTATTATGGAGTAAAACGGCAAAATTGGCTGAAACCTCTCACCCTAATCCCTTCTGGTGAAAAATTAATTGCCAATGAACCGAAAGTTTGTGCCTATTCATGATATTGACACTGCAGTTATTTTCTCCAAAACCATCCGCATGTTGCATTCTGTTTAATGAATAAATCTGTTCAATTTGAAACAAGTAAGTTCGTCATTATCTGATTTGAAAACAAATAGTTGATTAGGTACACAATACTACTTTTCTATTCAGATGTTATATGAACCAATCAGCAAGATGAGTGTTTGTTTGGCATGTAATCTCTGTACACCTTCTTTACGCCCTGCGTTTCTGTGTCAATTTGTTTACAGCCTGACTCCGAAGCCCAATTGCTGACAATTCAGTTAGAGTGGAATGGGGTTCTCAAATCCGTTTCTAGCACTTTAATTGGTGTGAGTCCAGAGTTTGAACTTGCCCTCTATACTCTTTGCTTTTTTGTGGGCGGAGAAGATAATTACGTGGAGCTGGGTCCATATTCTGTTAACATTAAGTGCTACCGCTTCAGAGATAAAATTGGATCTGCATTTCCTGTTGCAGGCTAAATTTTAGATTTCTCTGATTAGTGATGAAGAAGGCCGTGTGAATGTTTTGTTTGGCGTGGTACACATGAACCTATTTATATATTGCTTTAGACTGTTATGAAAACTTTCTCATTTGTAAGTTTTCAGTAGGGATACTCTCAGCCATTGTATTTGGCCTTTATACTAGATTAACTTGTCCATGCAGGTGATCTTAGTAGTATATACTTAGTAAAGGAGTGCTGACCATGAGATTTTATAATAATACTTGTGGAATCTACATTTGAAATGGTTGTGTCAAAATGTAGACAAGATGTTTCTAGCTTACAGAGTATGTAGGAATTTTTTTATGAAGATTATCTTCAGGGTAAGAAAAGGCAGTCTCTGAAGAAATATTCAATGAAAAAATCATTTTTTTAAATCATTTTTCAGGAGCTTGGAGCCCGGAGGGCCGTTTATTGTTTTCTATCATGTTAGAAGTGTGGTAACCTAGAGATGATTTTAAAGCTCTGAAATAGACGTTTGGGAAAAGACAGGTTATAGAAGCTGGTTGTTGGGATTTGTGCATACTAAACTATCAGGCACCAAAACAAAATCCTATTGCCACTCCAAAATATCCTGGAAGCTGGTTGTTGGGATTTGTGCATACTAAACTATCAGGCACCAAAACAAAATCCTATTGCCACTCCAAAATATCCTGGAAGCTGGTAGTTGGGATTTGTGCATGCTAAACTATCAGGCACCAAAACAAAATCCTATTGCCACTCCAAAATATCCTGTGAATGCGGAGGAGATATTTATGCTCCGTTCTAGCCTTTAACTCATTATTGAAGATTATGATTTTTGCTCTAATTTAAAGGAATTAGAGGAGTTCTTGAATTATACAAGAATATCCACAAGGGGTGGGCAGGGGTTATGTATAAATTGTCTCAAAATATCTCTTTTGACATTTCTAGTTTCATTAACATGATAGTATGATTAACCGACCAGACCCAGACCCAAATTTTGGATATCCTGGAGCTCTAAAGGTAAGAAGAGGCGACTAGTCTTGAGTTGGTGGAAAATTTTGTCCATCCAAAATTTGTAACTGTTGACGACAAGGAAGGCTAAATCAATATGCAAGTATAGAATGAATCAGCAATTAAAATTCTCCTTCCTTTCTTTTTCCCAAATTTTCTTTTATGATGATGAAATTATATGCTCCTTTCAAGTTCAAGTTTCCATCGACCAATATGAACCGAACAAAGTATATCCACCTATAATTGAATATAAAATTGAACGTAGATACAAGAGAGCTATCTTCCCCGGCTTAGATACTGTACCGCCCTCGAAAAACAAAATTTAATTTTTATACTTTGAAACCAAAAAAAAAAAAAACATGAAAAAATGTTAAATAAAATTAGGAAACTAGTTCTTGCATTCATTTTTTCGGACATTAAATCAAAATTGAACTTCCATGCCAAAAGGAGTCCATGTTAAGATGAAACGATGTGGGCAATTTATCATGTGTACTTATGCCTGTTCTCTTTTATATGGTTAAAAAAGTTACTAGAAATTGAGTGATTGTAATAGCATATTACAATCACACACGGTTTATGTGAAAGAGAGTATGAAATGTTGGATGGATAAGATTGGTTTTCCTCCACAAAAAAGGCTAGTGGGAAGAAACTAAGCTCAATCGACCTCTCACGCCAGTAGAAGACCAACCTATCGGTGTCAAGAGGACAAAAGATTCCCTGTTAGCTTTGCAATCAACATAGGACCCACTAGCCTAAATTTGTATCTTTCAAACTTTTACACTTGCTAAGAATGCTAGCAAGACCTCCCTTCACATCCACCCTCGTGAATTAGAATCCTTGTCAAAAATGCTAAAAGGAAATCAAGTTAGCTAACGCAGCATGAGATGGAAGTTACCGGATCTATTTTATATAGTCACCTACAATGTAGTTGGCATAGCAGAAACAAAATAATCAGGGGAGAAAACAATGACACTGAAAACGTAGTCATTGAAATGGTTTTTTGATCTCAAACAATGGTAGTTAATCGTTTATTTATGCACATATCTTCCTTATTGCTTTTAACCAATAAAGAGTCCATCATGTATCCCAAACAGAACTTTTAAGAAATAAACAAGTTTTCTACTTAAGGTGAGAAAGACCAAAGAAATTTTGTTGAATAAGTTTGTCTTTTTTTTAAAAATTTTTTTTTTATACTCCATCAAATGAGAATAAATCCAGAGAAAATATATTTACTTGTTCTAAAAACTAAGATTAGAAGTTGAGGTCCTCGACACTTAAAAAACCAAGAGTAAACTTTTTGTCCCAAGTTAAGCAAAGACCCTGTGTTCACCTTTTCTACATTTCATCCTAAGTTAATTATTTCATTACGGTTGAATTCTTGATTGGTGTTGAGGAAAGAGAATTGTTGCTCAACGAATTGGCTGGGTGAATTTTAGTTGTCGGCTCACTTGATCATCCTTCATCCTTACAAGGCTAACTACTTCCTTCAAAAATTTTAGTTTGAAAATTTGAATGTCATTCGTAATTTCTGCCTTAAGTTTGCCCATGAATGTCCTGAGTAGCACCTTTTGTGTCTAACCATGTACATGGTGTCTCTCAAATTCCTTCCCGTAAGGATTCAGCTTGCCTTATTTTGGATAAGGCCCCATCCAAGTCCACACAATCTGTAGGACCAAACCAAGCCTATAATTCCTCGACGAAGAGTTCCCAAATCAGCTCTTTGCCTTCTTCCTTGTAAGCTTAATGATGCCATTGCCCCCATTGATTAGCTTCACCCTCCAAGCATAAGGAAGCCAAATAAACCTTTTTCACCGCTTGGCTATTTTGATATTCAACTAATTGGTGAACCTTTGTGAACCATTCGGTGTTGACATCAAAAAAATATCTGGGAAATTTGGATTTTGTAAGCTTGGAAGAGAACGAAGGACACCCACCATCTGGAGTATTCCTTGTTTCGTCTCTCAAGTCGCGAAATCGAACAGTGGAAGAGTTCCAACGGTGTTTATTGGTGTTTTTATATGACGTCTTTTGCTTTGAAAGTCGCACTTCAGACATCTTGCTAATGAAACCCCTCCAAATTGTGTAGCTAATCAATTTTACCGAGTTCTAAGCGGGAAAAAATATCTTGCAAAGCCACCGAGTCCTACCTCAATAGTCTTGATTCGTTCTTTATTAGTTGCTATAGTGTTTTGCACTGGAGTATTCCTAGTGTCATCTCCTGAGTTGTGAAATTGGCCACTTGAAGAGTTTCCACGGTGTTCGTTTTCTTGCTTTGAAAGTAGGACTTCAGGCATCTTGCTAATGGCACCTTTCAAACTGTGCAATCGATCAACCATGCCTAGTTCTAAGTGGGCAAAACTATCTTGCAAAGCATTGAGTCCTACCTCAAGAGTCTCAATATGTTCTTTATTAGTTGCCATAGTGTTCTACCCTAGAAATTTGTCAAGCTTTAATACCAATGATAAATCCCAATCAAAACTTTTAAGAAACAAAAGGTTTTCTACTTGAGGTGAGAGAGACCACAAAAATTTTGTTGAATAAGCTTGCCATTTGTTTAGTCCATCGAATGAGAATAAATAAATAGAGAAAACACAACTTTTCCTAAAACCTAAGATCTTAAAAGATAGTGAGAATGCCCAATCCTTATCAACAACAATGTTATTGAATTTAAATTAAGTACCCTAGACTTAATCTTCAGCAAGCATTCAACGTTTGAATTTATCATCTCAAGATAACAACCCTTATTAACTCGATACCAATCCAAATATTTTGGGTTATTTTTGTGGCACCCTTAAGGAGACACTTTTGAAGACAATATGCAGGATAACTAGGACTCGTATATATTCTTACAAAGACAAGCGTAAACATGTCCCTCACGCTAAGCTTACTTGGAGAATATACTGGCTTATCCACTCTTTTAGCTTGGTAACTTATAAAATGATCATAATAGTGGTCATGTTGTAATATTTTATCTCAACTACTCTATTTTTTGTTACCTTTTAAGGATTTAATATATTATTCATTTTCAGAAAAATTAGATTGTGTTGTAGAATCATTCTTATATTTTCTTAATTATAGTTTCATTAAGACAAATATTTAATATACTAATATATTCTTTCAGTTTAACAAAGATATTAGAAATTAAAATGTAAAAATAATTTGTAGGAACATTTATTGAATTATAAGTTCCTTCAACTAGTTTACTAATGGGGTCCTTAAGTGGTTCATCACATGGACATATGAAGATTTTCATCACGGGAGCCGTATAATTGATTCTTAAATTTGATAATACTAAGAGTATCTCATATAGTAGTAATTATATTTGCTCGCTATACCTTGTAGTAACTTAATAGGTAGTGTTAATGTAAGAACAATTTAAAAAGTTAATAAAAGATTTGTCATAAAAATAATTAGATAGAATATTCTATTATTCTTAATAAATAATAATTTGAAAAATCTCTTACTAAATGTGTTGATACTTTAAAATGTTATTTTTAAATATTAATTATAAGTGAATTACTAATTTGTATGAACAAATATGATAATATTTCTTTCAAAAAAGAAGAATTATATTAACTAAACATTAAGCTTCAAACAATAGAATGTACAAAGAAGTATCATTAAAAGGGATCCATCAACTAACTAAAAAATAGGACAACTAAAAGTGTGGAGGTATAAAAATTAGGAAGTTACCAAAGAGCTAAAATCAAGTTCCCAACTAGGTTTCATTTAGGAGGTGACACCTAGGTGAACTTTGTTTTCCATGAGAATTTCTCTAATCCAAAGCATTGTATTAGCGGCCATTGCATAGCTGTCCAAGGCTAGGCCTTTGTGGGTTCCCTCTAAATATCATAGATGAAGCTTATGAAGGCTCTTTTGAAAATACAGGCATCCTGCTTTAAAAGTTTGGCCTTCTTAGCAGCCTAACCCATAATAAGTGGTCATTCCCTCTCATCGCATCAAAGGTGCAATAGATGTTAAATTTTAGACCAAAAAACTTAAAGAGTAAGGGCACTGGAAGAATAAATGAGCATTAAAATCTAGAGCCATTTGGCAAAGTAGACATAAAAATGTTATATATACCAAAGCACCTATGCTTAGTTTCAAGTCTTCGCCTCATTTGCCAACTAATAAAAGAAGTCTTAAGGGATAGGGTTTTAGCCCAAATAAGATGATGCCATGGAACTTTCAGGGAATGGAATCGATAGTCGTAGCAAGAGATATTGGTAAATCTTTGGGAGGAGTCCCATAGCTAAATCACCTTATCCATTTGATTGGAGTTAGGTAAGTATGCAGGTAGATCATAGCTCCTTTAAAGTTATAATTTCGTATTTTGTGTTGACTAAATATTAATTTTATGCTTAGTGGATAACTAAAACATCAAATGAAAAAAATAAATTGTACACCCTTACCATCTGAATAAAGGCTAATCTAACTACTTTAACATTTTCAATGTGTTTATAATGAATTGCAAGATGCCACATTTAGTTTATGATTATAATTATTCATTATAATGATTAATTATCTTCAATTCTTAATTAGAAATATTTATTTCATAATAATAATAATAATAATAATAATAATAATAATAATAATCTAATAGGTCATATGTACAGAATAATTGAAGAAAGAAAATCAATTGAGCTTAAGTTAGACTTGATTGAGAAATTTTTAAAAAATTCAAAAACAAAACACTCAAAATGAAAAATTGTTATAGGTAGAGTTATGAACACCGTACCGACTCTAGTACTGGACTAGATTATGGTACATCACTATACCAACACTAGTAAATATTAGGTACTATTTCGAACAATTTTTTAAATTTATAAAATTGTGCCTAAATTTTTTAAAAGTTACAAAATAATCCATTAGTATATTGTACTACATACTTTATAATTTTACATAAATCATGTCTCTAAAAATCATAATAATAAAAATTCAAAATAACAACATTTTATTTATTTTTATTAACATTAATTTCCAGCTATTTAACATATAAATAATAACCATAATTAATATGAAAGAAAGAGATAATCATCTTACAAATATAAAATTAACAAATACAAAGTATTTAAAATATTATAATTTTATCATATAATAAATAATAATTATATCATAACATTTACTATTTATAGAATAAATGCAATATATGTCTTTCAATCTTTTATAAAACAAAAGAGTTAAATTAAATATTAAAATTTTTACCAAAATTTAATTTAGATTTTAATGTTTTTATATGTATAAAAAATCCCAATATTTTAAAAATATTAAAAAAAGGAGCCTATCATTTTAGAAATATTTATTAAAAAGCATAATTTAAAATTTCACAAAAATACAATTGGCAATTTTATTATTTTTTTGTAGGCATTTTCCATATGTATCTCATATGGCAAGCATCCCAAAATAAAAGATTTTGCAGCAAACGACTGGAAAAAAACATGATCACAAAAGACCCACCTCCAATCCTTGATCTCCTATTGCGTTCTTCTCTAGTCTCACGCAGAAGAGCTTTATTGATTCAAATGTCTAAACAATTCAGAAGACAACCCTCTATAATTTCCATCATTTCTCTTATTGATTTCCAAGAGAGCCCCTTAACAACCTCATTAAATTCACTAATAATCACACTCAAAGCTTGAAGTTGCTTACAACAATTATGTTTTCCTATCTTTTCTTCTTCTAGATCTTCACCCGTCTTAACAGTTGGCATAGGCAAGGGCCTGAGGGATGTTTCCATAATGATGGAGTCACCGCCCGTTGCACTAATGACAATTCCTTAAATAGGTGGTGCTACATCCAACCTTATGAAAATTGTACCGTATCGGTCGATACCGGTCAGTACGGTACCGATACGGGTAAAGATATTTCGATCCGGTACCGGTATTTTTTGGACCATTCCGCAAAAATTTGAATTCTCCAGGGACCATTTTGCAAAAAACAAAAATTAAACCTAAAAAAATCTCCCCCCCCCGGACCTTCTGGAGCCTTCTTCTCTCTTCTTCAGTTTCTCTTTCTTCTCGACGCATGCACGCCGCTGCTCCTCCCTTCTCCGATCTCTCTCTCGGTGTCTCGCCGTTTCCTCGCCGTCAACGTCTTCTCCAGTCCTCCTCCTTCGAGTCTTCGACCGGTGGTTTGCTCTCCCTTCGAGTCTTTGATGATTCGACCTCCCTCACCTTAGCCCGCTCCTCCTCCTCGCCGGCTTCAGCCTTCTCCTTTGTCCTCCTCGAGTCTTTGACGCACCACACGACGGCACGACCACCTCAGCTCAGTCAGAGCACACGACCCGACATCGACCTGAATTGGCACCGAAGACCCGATTATTTTTGGGGTGTATGTTTCTATTTTTGTTTCATTTTTCATGCATTTTGAAAATGATTACTTCTGTGATTGTGTTGGCTGTTGGATTATGGTGAATTTGGGGTTAAAAATTGGTTTTATTGTGTTGGATTTGGGGAAAAATTTGGAAGTGGATTTTGGATGAATATGAGAAATCCGAATGGAATGGAATGGAGGAAATTTGGATGTTGATTTCGGTTGATTGTTTTTTGTCATTTGTGAGTTATGAAATTCAAATAAAATTGGAAATTTGGAATTGGATTTTGGCATTTTACATTTTGAAATTAGAAGTGGATTGGAAATTAAATTTGAAATGGTGATTTATTGATTATTGAATGGTGGAAATTGGCTTGTGGTTTATTATGGTATTAATATTGAATTGTTGAATTATTGATGAATGAGATTGAATTTGAGTTTGAGTAATTGAATTTGAGATTGAATTTGATAATTTGAAATGTTTAATTGTATATGTATTTTATTTAATGATAATTTGGTGCTTATGGTTAACCTTAAGTTTTAAATTTAAACTTTAAAGTTAAATTGTTGATGTTGATTAATTGGTTGTTAAAACTTAAAATTGAAAGTTGATA
>JANSVA010000217.1:29249372-29259566 GCA_025504915.1 Erythroxylum reticulatum | reverse complement strand
TTTGATTTTGCCCACTTGAGATGAGGGTTATACAGTGTATAGTGATGCCTCAAGAAAGGGTCTGGGTTGTGTATTGATGCAGGGAGACAAGAGATAGCTTATGCTTCACGGAAACTAAAGCCTTATGAGTTCAATTATCCGACTCATGATTTTGAATTGGCAATAGTAATTTTTGCTTTAAAGATTTAGAGACATTATTTGTATGGGGATCAAACGAGGATCTTTACTGACCATAAAAGTCTCAAGTATCTATTGAGTCAGAAAGAACTGAATTTGAGACAAAGAAGATGATTAGAGCTAATTAAAGATTATGATTTGTTGATTGAGTATCATCCAGGAAAGGCAAATGTAGTGGCGGATGCCTTGAGTAGGAAATCATCAATAACCTACGTTCAAACAGTTTATATGCCTTTATTAGAAGAAATAGCTAAGCTTCAGATAAGCTTGAGACAGGAGAAACCAAATTCCATTATTGCTAACTTTAGAGTAAAACCGATACTCGGGGAGAAGGTTAAGGAGTTACAAGCACAAGATATAGAATTGAACAAGCTTTGAGAAGAAATTCAGAATGGTAAGAAGTCTAAAGTGGTAGTGAGGGATGATGGTCTCATGACTATCAGAAATAGGCTTTGTATCCCGAATATCAAGGAGGTGAAGGATGAGATACTAGATAAGGCACACAATGTGCCTTATGCTATGCACCCAAGTAGTACCAAGATGTATAGAGATTTAAGAGAGCATTTCTGGTGGAAAGGCATGAAAAGGGATGTAGCAGAATATGCAAGTAAGTGTCTAGTGTGTCAGAAAGTCAAGGATGAACACCAGGCACCTTAAGGTAAGTTAAGGACATTTTTCATTCCTGAGTGGAAGTGGCAAAGAGTAACCATGGATTTCCTGATGGGTTTGCCTAAGACCAGTAGGAAGCATGATGCTGTATGGGTTATTATTAATCGATTAATGAAGCCAACCCATTTTCTAGCAATTAAACAGACTGATTCTTTACATGTTCTAGCAAGGCAGTACATTGATAAGATAGTAAGATTATATGGGATTCCAGATTCTATAGTTTCTGAAAGGGATCGTCGGTTTACTTCGAGATACTAACGAAGCTTACAAGAGGCTCTAGGAACTAAAATGAATTTTAGCACTGCTTTTCACCCCCAGACAAATGGTCAATCAGAAAGGACTATTCGAACCCTTGAGAGAACGCTCAGGGTATATGTGATGGATTTCAAAGGAGCTTGGGAGGAGCATTTGCCACTGGTCGTATTTGCTTACAATAATTTGTACCATTCGAGCATTCAGATGGCTCCTTATGAAGCATTGTATGGAAGAAGATGTAGAACTCCGATATGCTAGGATGAGAAAGGAGAAAGGAAACTGATAGGACCGGAGTTACTCCAAATGACAGTTGGCAAGGTCAACCTAGTTAAGCAATAACTTAAAGTAGCATAGGATAGGATGAAGAGCTACACTGATGCACACTGAAATGAAATGGAATATGAAGTCGGTGAGAAAGTCTTCCTTAATACATCTCCTTGGAAAAGAGTCTTGAGGTTTGGCAAGAAAGGAAAGTTGAGCCCGAGATATATGGGTCTCTATGAAATTCTTGAGAGGTTTAGACCACTAGCCTATAGGTTGTCATTGCCCCCAGAATTGTCCCAGATATATGATGTTTTTCATGTTTCCATATTGAGGAGGTATGGATCGGATCCTTCACTCATCATTCAGACCACTGAGGTTCAATTGAGAGATGATTTGAGTTATGAGGAGACTCCAGTTAAGATTTTAGACACCAAAGAGAAGGTCCTCAGGAATAAGACAGTTCAGTTAGTCAAAGTCCTGTGGAGAAATCATTATGTAGAAGAGGCAACGTGGGAGCCCTTGGAGGCCATAAAGGATAAGTATCCACACCTCTTTGATGACTTAGGTAATAATTTCGAGGATGAAATTCTTGTAAGAGGGAGAAATGTTAGGTCCCGAATTTTTTTATATTTATTATTATTAAGCATGAATTGATTAAATTATGTGGCCTTGTTAGATAAATCATTTTTTTGGAGTTTAATTAGCATGTCAATATTAGGAGGATTTATTGCTTGGATTGATGGAATTAGAAGTATTAAATGGAGAAATTAAGATTAAGTTAGAGTATAGTATGGTGTAAGTTAAATTGAAGAAGTAAAAATGTATAAGGGCAAAATTGGAAGATCACTTAAGGTTAAAAGGCTAAGGCATTACATGGAAGGGCATAGTGGACTTTGCTCATGAATTTAGGGTAAAAGTGAAAGAATTAAATGTAGTCTTGTATTGTAGAGGAGCAAAAATTGTGAATGAAGGAGGACAAAGGAGAACAAGAAGAGAAAAGCTAGGGTTTGGAGACTCTTGAAGAGCTTGAACACTTTGAGGCTAAAACAAGTAAGTATAAGCATTAAACTTTCTGGATTGTTGGCTGAAACATGTTTAATGATAGTTAGAAGTGAAAATGAAGTTGAATGTGTGTAAGAAGTTGATGAATGGTTTATAAAAATGGTTAATCTTTTAGGGTTAATGATCAAAGATAGATCATGATGTGTTTGTGAATGATTTTGGGTTGAAATGAAGTTGAGAATGAAGTAAAAGAGATGGTTTAGGCTTAAGATGGATTATTTGTTAAAGGTGGGAGGTTAAAATCTAGAAAATGGTGTATTCTTCTGTCAAAGTTCTCTGCGGCCAACTCAGGGGTTTGCTGCGGCGACCTTGTAAGTTTTCACGTAAATTTTTCCTTTCTAGAAAAGTTCGTCACAATGAACGTTCCAGCACAGAATATGCTTTAGTATTTTAGGCATAATGTTTTTTTTTGGCAGTTATCCAATTAGGATGATTTTTGATTTGGTGCAAACTAGAGACATAGGGATACATTTTTTCTGATGAAATGAAGTTTTAATTAATTCTTAAAGGATCTCAATTTTTGAAGGGAAGTTGAACATTGAATGCTGTGTTAGTATAGGAATAACCAAAAAATGATTAGGGCATAACTTTTAGAGTATTGAACCAAATTGAATGATTTTCTTGTCATTAGAAACTTAAGACAATGAGGAACATTTTTCTAGAAGAAAGTGTTATCAAATTGCTTCATTTAATTAATTGGAATGATCACGGGAAAATTGACCCGAAGGTTGGGACTTTTGGAAGAGTTTGAGTATTTGGAATTTATCTTAGTAAAATACGCAATATAAGGTTCTCAAATTAGAATTCCTTTTGGGATTTTGCTATTGTTAAAGGAAATCAAGAAGGGAATCAAGGAACACAAGAGGATCAAGAGGAGAGGCATCTTTGAGCAAGGATTTCAAGGTGGGTTTCATGTTACTAAGCCAAGAATACTTTTCTTTCATCGCAAGAAAATAAAATGATTTCAAATTGCTTCATACTTGTTGCATTATTTCTTTTGATTGATCTAAGAAATTGTCAAATGTTTGGTACTTGAATTATTGATGATTATGAGATGAAGATGGAAATGGTTTTGAAATATATGATGCTTATGAAAATCATGTTTCCGAAATGTGCCTTTTTGGGCAATATATTTTGTGAGTCATGAAATACATGTTATGTGAGTTTGTGATGGTCCCCTAAGTCAAGTGTACGTTAGTGATATGGAGCTCCTTCATGGACTCCTATAAGTTCATGACTACATAGGAACATTATGTGGAAATGTGCAGTACGTTCTGTTTTGGATCTACCCAATCTATTTTGGTGTGTTTATGTGCTTTTGTTATGTTGACAAATTGATGTATTCATAAATTGTGTTATTATGAATTGGTTAAGAATTCGAGAGCTATGCATTTTCTGATTCAATAAGAATGTTTCTATGACAAATGAACACTTTAAATGGTTTTACTTACTTCTCCGTTATAAACTTGTTACCCTCGAGCTTTTAGCTCACCCCTTCCTATTCCATTCCATCTTCAGGTGAGGAGCAAGAGATCGAGTAGTCAAGAGCTAAGGCATCACTCCAACTAGATTTATTTTCACTTGTGAAGCTAGTTTTTGTAAAACAAAGCTTTAGTTGCATTTTGAGAAAACATACTTTTTGCAAACTATTTATTTTTGGGATTATGATGTAATATGGCTTGAAATGCCCATTAAAGAGTTGTAAGACTCTTATCCATTGTTATTAATGAAAAATATTTCTATTTGCTTATGGTTTTTGTTCTTGCAAGATATTTTGATTTGAAATGAGATTTAAGTTTGGAAAAGTTGTTTATTTTATGAGTATTTTTGTTTGTGGGTTGAATTGATGAGGGTGGTTAAAGGTTTTTAAGTTGGCATTTTATAAGATAGAAATTTTGGGTTATAGTTTCTGATAAAAATGTTTTTAGGCGCTGTGAAGCCAAGAGTTCGCCGTGGCGTAATTCTCCTCAAGAAAATCCTGTTTTTCTCGTGGTGACTTCACTGCGGCGAAGAAAATTCCCAGGGTTTGCCGCGACGTAATTCACCTGAAGGGAACATGTGGGATTTCTCCTATATGTTCGCTGCGGTGAACAATTGAAGTCCGCCTTTGCTTCTGAAGGATTCTTCTTTTAATTTCCCAAATTCTAAGCCTTCCTCCATGCTCAAGCTTCATGATCCCATGTTCGATGTTAGGCTCCAGAAACGGGGTCCAACGAGGCCCAATCCAACACTTGGTCTAAGCCCAATCTAACACTTAGATTTACTATCTTTCTTTTACTAACTTGGCTAAAATTAATATTTTATGTTTTTCATTTGGAATTAATATTAATCTAATTAACATGAATGACTAATTACATAAATTAATTCATAATTAATTTACCTTAAAATAATTATTTGATGTCCAAAATTAAACAACTTCAATTTTATCACACATGCCCATTTTTCTAGTCTTACTAGAAATCTATTGCTCTACAAAAATTAATTTCTATAATTTCCCAATTTTGCAAGAACATCAAATCATCATTCCAAGCATCTCTAGGTCATTTCATGATGATCAAAATAATTTAGGAATCACCCAATAATTATTATAATCACTGAAATACCAATAAGACACCAAAATGACAAATATAACTTCTAAAATATTTCTGGAAATCAAATTTCAAAACACATTTTTATCACATAAAAATATTTTTAAGGTTTTGGAATCGAAATATAATCACAAAAAACATCAAATGAAATAGATCCTATAATTTCTAAAAAACTGTCCAGATCTGGAAAATTATTTGATAAAATTATTAAAATTTTAAATAATTCTAAAAAAATTACAGAGGCATAAACACATCCTAAATATGTTCACATAATTGTTCCAAAATCAAATTCCACAAAAATGTGTAATCTCAGTTTAGCCAATAGACATCACATGCCTAGCAGAAAGACAAATTTCATGCATGTTCTTGTAAATTCGAAATTAAATATTTTAATCATGTTAAAAAGTATTTTTAATTACATATAATCATTCACATACATCTTATGAAAATATTGACAAAAGAAAATCATGAAAACCTTTTTTTAATAATTAATTGCAAACAAAACATTACAAGACCCTAAGCCGTCACAACTATGAAAACAATTTTCACATGTCATGTATTCTACATCTAACAAGACACAAGATGACTCTGATACCACTATAAGGTTCTGATTATGCATCTCATACATAATATATATAAAATATCTATATCAGTAAATAAGAAGGAACCTCAAAAACTAGATCTACTAATGTATATAGATATAGAAAATAAAGGTTAAGTCAAAAGGACTTCACAATTATTAATTTTGGTGACAATCAAATAATAATAATAGTAGAAATAAATGAACTATTTTGATGACTGTGTTAAGTGTGTAGAAAAAAAATAAAAGAAGTACAAAGCACAGAAGAAGAGGAAAACTCAGAAGAAGCAGAAAACACAGAAGAAGCGGAAAACACAAAAGAAGTAGAAAAACACAGAAGAAGTGAAAAACACAGAAGAAACGGAAAACATAGAAGAAATGAAAAACACAGAAGAAGCAAAAAACACAGAAGAAGTGAAAACACAGAAGAAGTGGAGAACACAAAAGAAGTGGAGAACACAAAAGAAGTGCAAAACACAAAAGAAGCGAAAAACACAAAAGAAGCGAAAAACACAGAAGAAGTGCAAAACACAGAAGAAGTGCAAAACATAAATGAAGTGCAAAACACAGAAGAAGTGTAAAACACAGAAGAAGTGGAGAACACAGAAGAAGTGAAAACATAGAAGAAGTGGAGAACACAGAAGAAGTGCAAAACACAGAAGAAGTGTAAAACACAGAAGAAGTGCAAACATAGAAGAAGTGAAAAACAAAGACGATACAAAGATGAAGATACTTTAATATGTCGGACAGTTAGTCAGTTGGAGTTAGTTATAGAACTCAACTGAATAATGGATTCTACAAGAATCAAGAAGCAGTTATCAAGAAGCAGTTGGAGACTTAGGCTATAAATACTACTCATAGTCGAAGACTGAACAACCTTTTGAGCTTTCAAGTGTTTACTTACAAAGAAAAATTCTGTATTCATAAGCACGATACAAGAGAGCAAACTCTACTGTAACAAAAAGCTCACAATATCTTTCTAGTGAGAGAAAGAAAAGGCTAAAAGCCTAGAGAGGCTAAGATAGCAGAAAGAATACTTTGTGTAAAAGACTTGAAGAGGCTCCGGAAGGGAAGAAAGAATACTTGTAAAATTGTTAAAGTATAGTGAAATCTCAGACAAATTATGCGGACTGGATGTAACGTATGGTTTGGGGTGAACCAGTATAAAAATCTCAGTGTCTATCTTTTAACCTTTCACTTTATTTTATTTTGTTTTTAGACAAGTATATAGAAGTTATTTGCGATTTAACTATGTAACTATTTTTGCATCACTTTTGTGGTATTCTTTTAACAGTTGAAAAAGTTCTTAACAAGATATTAAAGTTTTTGTATTCATGAAAAGAATACACAATTCAACCCCCCTTCTTGTGTATCTCGTATATTGTACGTTAATTCTCTATTAATGTGTGATTTACTTCAATTAGTATCAAAGCTCGGTTTCCAGGAACCACCTTTACAAAGTGAGGACAAAGATATATGGTTGAATCACATGTTTTTATAGCTGAAGGTGCCTCCTTCACAAGACCTCCTGCATTCAATGGTGAGGATTATCATTATTGGAAGGACAGGATGCAGCTCTTCATAGAATCCGCACACATTGATCTTCGAGATATCATCGAGAATGGACCATACATACCAATAGATGATGAAGGAAATACCATTCCTCGTAATAGATGATCAGCTGATCACAAAGCTAGATTTCAACTAAATTCAAAGGCCAAGTTCTTTTTGAGTTGTGCTTTAAGAAGAAGTGAATATGATAAAGTTCATGGATGGGAAACTGAGAAGGAGATATGGGACACTCTATCCATCGCACATAAAGGGACAAAATCAGGTGAAAGAGTCCAAGATTAGTATTTTTGTACATCAGTATAAGCTGTTTAAAATGAAAGAAGATGAGTCTATTGATCAGATGTTTGGACGATTTCAAACTATCGTTAATGGACTTAAAGCTCTTGGGGAGAATATACGATAATCAAGACCATGTCAGGAAGATTATTAGAAGTCTGCTGAAAAGATGGAGACCCAAAGTCATTGTAGTATAAGAAGCCAAGGACTTGAGCAAATTAAAGCTAGACGAATTGCTTGGTTTTTTGAAGATACATGAAGTAGAGCTTGATGATGAAGATAAACCTAGAAGAGACAAATTTATAGCATTAAAGGCTGGTCAAAAAAATCACAGGACTCAGAGAAATAGAAGTTCATCGTCAAAGGCATTAAAGATCGAAGAAGTCAAGAATGATGATACCAGTGAATCTAATCACGATTCAAATGAAGATGATGACGAATTATCTTTCATTTCAAGAAAGATCAGAAGGATGTGGAAAAAGAAAGCAAAAGGAGGTTAAAAATTTTATTTCAAGAAAAATAGCAAAGAAGAAGACAAGAACGAGATGACCTCTATCATTTGCTATGAGTGTAACAAACCAGGACATTATAAGTCTGAATGTCTGTTGCTTAAAAAAGCCGAAGAAGAATAAAGAAAATAAAAAGAGTATGATGGCAACTTGAGAAGATTTGGATTCATCCAAATCTAATTCTGATTCAGAAGCATTAGTACAAGCAAATATATGCTTGGTAGCCGAAAAAAAAGGTGACAAGGAGGTAACTTCTAAATTTAATTAACTTCAAGATGCATATTTAGAATTGTTAGAAGATTCATAAAGTTTGCCGAAAACTTGAAGAACACGGAAGCGTTAGAAAAAGAAAACGTCTGCCTTAAGAAACAAATAGACGATATGAAGAAAAAAGTATCTATTGATAAATCTAAGGAAATTAGTCAGTTGAAACAAAGGATTAATTCTCTCTCAGCAGACTTATCAACCTTTACTGAAAATACGAAGAAAATGAATGACATGATTGGAAATTATAGACACCCTAATGATAAGAGTGTTTTAGGGTTTGTTAAAAGCAATATTCATTACAAAAAGAATTTTGTTCCTTATAGAAAGAAATTTCACCAGTCTTCTTTTTATCATTCCATGAATAATTATAAGACTAACCCCAAAGGACCTGAGAAAATTTGGGTACTTAAAAAGAACATAATATCTACTGCAGATCTCCTTCCTTAGAAAAAGCAGCCAACACCAATGGTATTTAGACGGTGGATGCTTGCGACATATGACGGGAAGAAGGTCTATGTTCCTAGATCTTCAAATAATAAGGGAGGACTAGTAACTTTTAGAGACAACCAGCAGGGAGAAATAGTTAGAATCGACAAAATCGGTAAAGATTCCTTTGCATCTATTAATAATGTTCTGCTAGTTGAAGGTTTAAAACATAATTTGATTAGTGTAAGTCAATTATGTGATTCTTCTTTTGAAGTATCCTTTAATCAAAACTCTTGTGTAGTTAAAAAGAAGGACGGTTCCATATTCTTTTCTGCCAAAAGACGAAACAATCTTTATAGAATTAATTTAAAAGATTTGCAAAGTCAAAATATTTCTTGTTTTATATCAATAGATGAAGAAAAACTGTTCTTGCATAAAATCTAGGTCATGTTAGTTTTAAACATATTTTCAAGTTGATTAAACATGATTTGGTAAGAGGTTTACCAAAAATAAGTTTTAACAATGATTTCTTTGTGAGAGTTGTGATAAAGGAAAACAAGTTAAAATATCTTTTTCTTCTTAAAATATTGTAACTTCATTTAGATGCCTAGAGTTGTTACATATAGATTTATTTGGTCCAACTAGGACATTAAGTCTTGGCGGAAAGAAGTATGGTCTCGTAGTTATTGATGATTTCACTAGATTTTGTTGGATATTATTTTTGTCACATAAGGATGAATCTTTTAAATGTTTTAAAGTTCTTTCCAAAAAGTTACAAAATGAAAAAGGAATTTATGTTGTTGGAATTAGAAGTGATCATGGTGGAGAATTTGAAAATGAAAAATTCAGAATATTTTGTGAAGAGAATGGAATTTTCCATAATTTCTCTACTCCTAGAACTCCAAAATAAAATGGAGTTGTAGAAAGAAAGAACAGGACAATTCAGGAAATGGCAAGAACCATGTTGTGTGAAATGAATCTTCCTAAGTATTTTTAGGCAAAAGCTGTAAATACAGCTTGTTATATTCAAAATAGAATAGTTTTGCGACTATGATTGAATAAAACTCCATATGAGTTATGTAATGGAAGGAAGCCTAATATATCTTATTTCCACCCATTTGGTTACAACTGTACTATATTGAATACAAAAGAAACTTTGGATAAATTTGATTCTAAGGTCTACTCAGGAATTTTTCTAGGATATTCATTATCTTCTAAAGCTTATAGGGTTTATAATCTTACGTCTAAATCTGTTGAAGAATCTATTCATGTCAAGTTTGATGATGGTTCTCAACTAGATAGAAGTAATGATACTGATAATTAAACTCTATCAGCACCATTGGTTGATAATGAAGGTATGTCACCATCAGATGTTCCTCTAGATAAAGTAGAAGATGCTCCTAAAAATTTTAGTATGAAAAAGGACTGGAAATATAAATCTTCTCACCCAAAAAATTTGATTATAGGAGAAACTTCAGACGGTGTGAGAACTAGGTCTAAATTCAGAAGAGAAGTAAATGTAGCTTTTATTTCTGAAATAGAGCCTAAG